>CM070818.1:9025835-9039783 GCA_036326025.1 Chrosomus eos | reverse complement strand
TTCATTTCCTATGTTATTATGATCTGGTCTGAGTGTTATGTAAAGAAACACTCAGCCATGCATGAAATAACATAGAAAATGAATACGGGTCTTTTTAGACCCATGTATGTAAAAAAAATTTAGAAATACAAAAACTGTGTTTGTTTATAAAGTAAGAAAGGAAACATAAACATAATGATTTGTGGAAATCAAAAACAAGATATTTAATGAGTATCTGGAATAACAAATGATAAAATAGATATATTTTAAGATTCAGCAAAGAAACACTCAGCCATGCATGAAATAACATAGGAAATGAATACGGGTCTTTTTAGACCCATGTTGCGCATTAGAAGGGTTGCGATACAAAAGCGATTTTTATTCGAAAAGTAAGAAATTAAAAATTTCAATTAGGATTTTTAATGATCTAAAACAAGTTAATTGAAGAATACCTGGAATACTGAATGATGAAATTAATTTCTTGCAAAGATATAGAAAATGAAAACTCAGTCGGGTCTTTTTAGACCCATGTTGTGCATCAAAGGCAAGGCAAGGCAAGGCAAGTTTATTTATATAGCACATTTCATACACAATGGTAATTCAAAGTGCTTTACATAGGAGAAAATAAAATAATCAAAACAAATAAGAATAATTAAAACAGTTTAGAATAAAAAATAAAATAAAGTACAGTAAAAACAGTCGGACGAACAGTGGCACAGTGCTCATTCAGTAAAAGCATAGCTAAACAGAAGTGTTTTGAGTCTGGATTTGAATGTGACTACTGTAGGAGCACATCTGATCTCTTCTGGAAGCTGGTTCCAGTTGCGGCTGGCATAGTAGCTAAAAGCAGACTCTCCTTGCTTAGAGTGAACCCTTGGTATTTCTAACTGATGTGATCCTAATGATCTGAGTGATCTGTTGGGTTTATATTCAGTGAGCATATCTGCAATTATTGAGGTCCTAGCCCATTGAATGATTTATATACCAACTAATAATACTTTAAAATCAATCCAAATGTAACTGGGAGCCAGTGTAAAGACCTGAGTGACTGGTGTGATATGTTCATATTTTCTGGTCTGCTCAGGATCCTGGCAGCAGCGTTCTGTATGAGCTGCAACTGTCTTATGGTCTTTTTAGGAAGGCCAGTGAGGAGTCCATTACAATAATCCACCCTGCTGGTGATGAAAGCATGCACAAGTTTCTCTAAGTCTTGACTGGAAACAAAGCATCTAATTCTTGCAATATTTTTCAGATGATAGTATGCTGATTTAGTAATTGCTTTGACATGACTACTGAAACTAAGGTCTGACTCTAGAGACACACCAAGATTCCTGACTTGATTTTTAGTTGTTAGACCTCTAGAGTGAAGGTATGCATTCACCTTGAGAACTTCATCTTTGTTTCCAAACGCAATGACTTCAGTTTTGTCTTTGTTTAACTGAAGAAAGTTTTGGCACATCCAACCATTTACTTCATCAATGCATTGGCACAGGGAGTCAATGGGGCTGTAATCGTTAGGCGATAGGGCTAAGTAGAGCTGTGTGTCGTCTGCATAGCTGTGGTAAGAGATTCGGTTCTTTCTCATTATTTGGCTCATTGGGAGCATATACAGGTTGAATAGGAGTGGCGCAAGAATTGAGCCCTGGGGGACTCCGCATGTCATGGATGTCCACTCAGACTTATGGTCTCCTATACTCACATAATAACCTCTCCCTTCTAAGTAAGACCTGAACCATTTTAGGACTATCCCAGAAAGCCCCACCCAGTTTTCCAGCCTGTCAATAAGTATGTTGTGATCGACAGTGTCAAATGCAGCACTGAGGTCGAGTAGTACCAGCACTGATGAATTTGCCTGTATCAGTATTTAAGCGAATATCGTTTATTATCTTTATGAGCGCTGTCTCTGTGCTGTGCTGTGATGCGATCGGAAACCAGATTGAAAATTGTCCAAGTAACCATTCAGGCTTAAGAATTTGTTCAGCTGATTGAAGACAACTTTTTCAATGATCTTGCCTATAAAAGGAAGATTTGAGATCGGTCTATAATTGCTTAATATGGTCTTATCAAGATTGCTCTTTTTCAGGAGGGGCTTGACAACTGCAGTTTTCAGGGAGTTTGGAAAACTCCCAGAGAGAAGTGAGGCATTTACCACTTCTAGTAGATCCGCTTCTAAGCTGTTTAACACACTTTTGAAAAAAGATGTGGGAAGTGCGTCAAGGGCACAGGTTGATGTTTTAAGATGCTGTACGGTTTCTTCCAAAATTTTGCCATCAATTTCTTCGAAAACAGACATAGTAACTACTTTCTCAGGTAGTGGTCTGATCTGTTTGACCCCAGCGCAACTCAAATCAAAGGGTTAAGCAAGCAGAACTTGCAGATTTTTATTTTGTACTCACATTTTAATTGCTCATAACTTGAAATATTTAAGTAAGCTAATTCATACATTTAACTTAAAATTATCATGTAATCTCAACTTAAATATTTTCAGCTGTAGAGCTTTGCTATAGCTTTAACAAGTTAATTCAATTAATCCTAACTTTTTAATTGGTAACACAATTCCTCTATAGCATTAGCTTAGCACTTGCTGAGTGAGTACAGCTAAATGAAACATTTCATATATATCTGGGAGATGCTTTTGACATGATGGTAACCCTACAAAAAACAACAAAAACTCTTCTAAACTAGCATAACAAAACTGTAAACACAACTAAATCTCCCACTTAACATTAGTCTTGCACCAAAAACATTATATAACATTTAATTTTAGCATTTACTCTCACTTTTAAATGTATCATGGCAAAGCATGCTGGAAAATAGAGGGGTGAAAATTTCCGGTGATCTCTCGCTGTCAGATCACCGGAAATGTTCACCGGAAGTACTGGCCCAGACCTCAACTGAAAAACGTAAAAAAAAAAACAATTGATAATTCTACAAAATCTAAAACCTCTACAAGACAACTGATCTAAATGTTAGCTACATAGCTACTGCTAGCTAGTTAGCGATACCACAATGTGAATGTGTTTTGCTGTCCATTTCAAACTTACCTTCATAGTTGTCAATAAAACTTGAAAGGTACATCTTGCACCCCTTTTCTGTTTACTCCGGGGGGCAGGTCTTGGAGACATCTGGTGTAAAACATTGCCATCTTGCCGGAAGTATTGACCCACACACTCGAGGGAGCGGAAGTAGAACGGAAGTAGAGTCTTGCACGGTCGACCAACATGGGACCTTATTTCGGAAAAATATTGCGTGGTAGTCAATGGCAAGAGACAACAAATATTTGGATCCTGTTTGAATTGTGCCCTGAATTACACATATGATGCTTGTCAATATAAAAGATACATTTTAAAGTCAAGAAAGTCACAGTTTGATGTAAAACTGTTGAGGTATAAGACTGAAAATAATTACAAAGACTACAAACCCAAAGGCGCGCATGTGACGTCAAACCTTTTCTCTCTGAATGAAGCTAACTTTACTAAAGTTAATGTCTGTCAATTTCTCTATAGTCTAACGTTATAATCGTACGTTACGCCGTCATGCCTGTGTGTTTTGTACCAGACTGCACGCACACGAGAGATGTAGTTCATTGAGCGATTTTCACATAAAAGTAAATGTTACTCTTCTGTTTTATGACAAACTGTGACTTTCTTGACTTTCATAATTATCTTTTAAATTGACAAACACCATATGTGTAATTCAGGGCACAGTTCAGACGGAAAAAAAAGATATATTGCCTCTCGCCATTGACTACCATACATATTTTCTCCCGAAATAAGGTCCCATGTGGCGTATTGCTTTATTTTACTTTTGTAAAGTCATTCATTCTCTATCGTCCTCAGATCAGGATGAGCATGAATGGCACACTGGAGAAGGGGGCTCATCACCAGGCCCTCGACCTCTCTGAAGAGCTCCCAAACAACACCCATCACCACCATCACCATCAGCCCAGTTTCCAGCACACAAACTCCCTCGCCTCGACTGCGCCCGCCGGGACCCCGGTCGGAGGGTCTGGGGTGGTCGTGCCTCCCCCGTACTCGGCGGCGGAGGGTCCGCTGGAGCTGCGCGGGTCTCTGGACTGCTGGGCTTGTTCAGTGCTGGTGACCGCGCAGAACCTGCTGATCGCTGCCATCAACGCCTGCCTGGCGGCCTGTGTCTTCGGGCTCATCCTCACTCCTGCTATTGTCATGGTGGTGTTCGGCTTTCTCTGTCATTCAACGGTAAGAGTTGGGAGAAGTGCGTAAAAAAAAACTGGTCAAAATATCCAAATAATATATACGATGTACAGAGTTTATGATAAGGCTGTTTTTGAAGGGTGTGACGGCAAATGATTTTGAACACGACAGTAAACACGCAGCTCAAAGTTGATCATTTCACTTGATGAGGACATATTACGTATACACACACAAGAGCAAAAACAACCTGAAAACTGTCTGACAATTATAAATCATTACATTTATTTTAATATGACAATTTTTTGTAAGAGAAATATTAGCCCTTGTTAAAATAGAAAGTTTACACACACACACACACACACACCACACACACACACACAAAATAACCTTTACTCATAAATATAAAACATTAAACACAGTAACTACACGAAAGCATGATTAATTGTTAAAAGAGCGCGATCTCAATTTAAACACCCATGTGATAAAAGTCTTGGATAAAAGTTTATAGTTCAGATATAAACACTGATGTCTACAGAAGCGATCAAACTATAATAAATCACCTTTTGAATTTGAAACTTCACGCTTCCAATAAAGATTGTATCAATTACATTGTTACACCAGTAGGTGGCGACTATATTGAATCATTCAAGAGATTCATTCAAGTGAAGTAAAACAAGTAAATTTATGCGCGAACATTGAATCGTATATATAAGTAATATCATAGTAATATATATATATATATATATATATAATATGTATAATTATAATGAAATTTAAATTGAATGTTAAATAGTTAATGTTTTGTTTAGTTGTCTATTCAGAATCACGAGAGAATCATAATATTTTTTTTAAACAACAGAGAACAGAGTATGGAGTTGAAAAAGTTAAATCATTAAAAAAATGCTTCATTTATATTCCATGTATATTGTATACAGCTATGTTGTGCCAAAAACACTATAAAACAAAACACAATAACAAAAACTTCACAAAGTCATAAAAGCAGGTCTATACACAGATTCTGCAGATCTAATATCAATGTGAAGATAAATTCATAATAATGGTGCCGTCACTGCAAATGTTTCATCAACTTTAGTTTTATATTTAGATCTTGGGACAGCCAACAGTTCATGAAAAGAAGAACTAAATAAGCTCTTAAATGTTTAGCGCCAAACAATGTAGTGCTTTGTTTATATACAAGTAATAAAAACCTAAAATAAGTCCTATAAAGATATATTACGTGTCAAAATTCTGCAAGTCGCATTTTAAATGAATTGTAAACGTGAAGTGTGTTGATTTAAAGTAGAAAACAGCGCATTGCATTAATCAAAGTGAGATGAAGTTAAAGCCATTTAACAAGAGTCATTTATGCTTAAAGCATATTGAAAGAGAAACCGTGTAGCAGCACTAAAGGAATGTCCTTTATAATCTGGGAAAAAAATAAAAGCTAATCATGATTCAGAGATATTCTCCTAGGGATTTATGGGAGTTTGGCCTTTGTTTCTCTTTGATTCACCAAGTAATCTCTTAATCTCGGGCATTTCTCAGCAGTTTGAGTGCAGGAGTATTAGCAGGGGCAGGTCAGGAGTTTGAAGATGACGTCAGATGAGAAGTGTTTCAGGACAGGAGTGGATTACTGGAGTTTAATAATAATAATAAAAAGTTCTCACAAAGTTGTATAATAATGACTATGCAATCTTGCACTTTGACCCACAGAAGAGAAGATCGTCTACTTCTCTCTCAAACGCTACAACAAAATAACAGACAAGATTTTGTAAGATACAGACCCTCCATCTCACACACTCTTTGTCTCTTTCTAGAAGAAAACAGCTTAAGCTATCGTCACATAGCACCCATGGGTCAGTAAGGGTCAGTGTGTGTAAATAAAGGCTGAATTCTTTCAGCCTCTCCGATTACCAGACCTTAAGATCAAAGATCAATGGCCACTCAGACCAATTAGTCCCCATGTGACACATATGAACGAGAGATAAATTCAAAGATCTGTAAGGAACAGCGGACCACATGGTGTGAATAGTTTGTCACTTCACATAAGCAGTCGACTCCTCAGGCGTCTGTTAAAGACACATAATAGGATAATTGAAGAGGATAATTGAGACTATTTGTATTGTGAAAAGACCTATACAAATCAATGAGACACGAGGTGCAGTAAACCATAAAATCAACAACCAAATAAACACACCCCTCCCTTCATTGCTCCACCTGGAGAACATCTAGTAAATATTCACAAAGTTGTATGTTTATATTGTATGCATTTTTCTTACTGCAGTGGTTCTCAACCATGGGACCCAATTTTCCCATGGTCATCAAGCCGCGACCCACTTGTTTTTAAAAAAACAAGCGCATTTTTTTCCACATAAATTGTAGACACACACAAGTAGTGTCCCCCCTTACTTTATAAATTGTAAGAATATGACTAACACGGAATAAACAGTATTAGCAGTCCCAAACTAGTTTTTGCTACAATAAGGTTGGTAAGCAACCACAGTCATTTACAAAATATACAAAATACATAAAGTAAAAATAAATTGGCATTTTGAGGTTGTGAAAACAGCAGTTATGTTGAATACCAACAACTGTTTAAAAAAAACTGCTTCTGTTAGAATGAACATCATAACTGTAAGCAAATCCTTTCCAGCTACACACGTCGTATAGCAGTTACGTGATGTATTGGTACTTTACTTTTATTTCAGCATTTAATTGACAACGTAACTATGACGTTGCATAGTTTATTTGCACTTGGTATATTGAAGTGAGATTCGCGCGCGCACGCCTCATTTGCACGTGGACAGAAAAGTTGTTTTTCTGAGGTGAGAGACTTTTTATTTCTCAACAAGCTACGAAAATAACATTAGAATAATGACACAAACATATAGCCTGACAACATCTCTGCACATAATGAATCGGGACTACGTTTTTCTCAGGCACGTCTCTGACAAAATGTATGTACACTTTCACCCGTCTTAGAAAATCAAAAGTCTCGCATCCGAAAAACATCTAGAATTCCAAACTCTGTCTTCATTAAAGGAACATTTAAAAGAATATATCTACTCGAACGTAGATTATACCCTTGCCTTGACTGTTAAAAGTTATTAAGCTATTCATATATTGAGGAAGCTGGCCGACTAATGCCTTGTATACATATATGAGCCAGTGTTTGTAGCCTACCTTCTTATGTGAAGTGAAGGCCAACCTACCATTTCATACAGTGCACATGATGAGTGTGATATTTTGTGCAGGTTATAAATCTTAGAGCAGAGTGATAAACAGAATCTACAGAATTAGGCCTACACTGTAAAAAACCTAACTCATTATTTTGAGTTATCTTTTTGCATGGGTTTTTCTTTTAGTTTAACTAACTTATTTCGATAAGTTGAGGACAAGAAAAACTTAATTTCTTGTTGTCTGGAAAATCTAGTTATCTCTACACAAAATAAGTTGAAATAACTAAATTGCTAAAATATTTTTTACAGTGTACGTTTTGTTGTTGATGTTGTTTCTTTGACTGTTCACTCTGCGACCCACCACTTGAGAAACACTGGCTTGCTTCACCTTTAAGTTCGACTGTATTTATCTGTGATTTTTACAAGCTTCTCCTTGAGTGAAGAAACCTGTCAGAGTGAGAAAGAGCAGCTCCAAACACAGATGCGCTTTATCAGTTTTTCACCCTCCTACTCTCTGTTTACTCAGTCACTCTTTTTAAACTCTGCTTCCCTCCATCTCACATGGGAATAGATAAAGAATGTGGGGGTCAGTTTCATCCCTCAATCACCTTTCTTCCTGTTCAATGCTATTTAACCAAATAATCACAATTGAAAACTAAAATTTGGTATCTGTCTGAACATATATTAGCTACTATTGCAGCTTCAGGGAAGTTGGCGGATTATCCAAGGATAAATATGCAACATGCTCGTGAAAAAAGCTAATTCTCGTCTTATATTTTTGTTGTGATCAGAAAAAAAAAGCATTATTTAAAGTGCCCCTATTATGCTTTTTTTTTTCGAATGTTACTTTTCAGGCAGTGTGTAATAGCCTACAGATGTTTGTGACTGTAAAAGGTTTTAAAGATTAAAGCGGGCGACTGCGTACGACTCTGAACTGCTGAAACGAGTCTTCAGTAATTCCAGTCTCACTTCCGGTTACAAACCTACCTAACAATGTAACTCATTTGCATAATGCCAGTCTATGGTGTTCATTGGCTGCCTGTGAACAGAGCCTACTTTGAGGCTCAAAATCTGCAGTTGTAGCTGAGACTGGAAGAGTTTGGTTCGTGTTGTTTTCAGCTCTGTGAATCCACTTTTGAATGCACTTCAAAAGGAATTGTTATGGGAAAACTGATGCCATCATTCGTATCACCGTGTATCAAACGCTAAGGAAGATCCAGAGCTGAAATTCAGGCTGTTTACACAGAATCAATCTGAAGAGAAAACGCAAAAGTGGCGTTGCATTATCAGTTTTTATTCTGCGTTTAGACGAGCGTTATGGGGGGGAAATCCGCGTGCATACGGTGAAGCAAAAGTGTGTAGTTCGTTGTAGTGTGCACTCCAGGCGGCTAGTTGCCAATGTGGAGCACTGCCACACAACAACACCAATATCTGAGAATATTTTGTACAACTGCTGAAAAGACTCTTGTACGTTTATTAGAGCTGCCAGGGCAACTTGAAGGTCCGACGTATGGAAATAATCCGACATGTTGGTTGTTATTTTCCTGTACTGGCGCATGCCTGTGACGTAAACGCGTACGCGACAAGAGTCAACGTGAGCAGATTTGCGTTTTTATCTTTTAGACGGGAACGCGACGGTGGACCGTTTTTAAGATTTCCACTCTGGAGGGTGGTTTCACTTTTTTGCGTTTTTAAGCCCCCAAAACGCCGTCGCTGTGTAAACGAAAGGCACATCCGATAAAATATTTTTACGTTTTCACCCGGAATCGGTCTCGTGTAAACATGGCCTCAGATATGATAATAGGCATTTCGTTTCCGGCCAATCACAACACACTGGACCATCTGACCAATCAGAGAAGAGTTGACCAATCACAACAGACTGGGCCGTCTGACCAATCAGAGCAGAGTAGACTCTCAGAAAAGAGGGATTTGGAGAGTGAATCTTCAAACCAACCGTTTTCAGAATCTTTGAGAGATGAGGTGATTTTTTTTGGATGCATGTAAACCTATAGATGGATGTAACGAACGATCAGCTCACTAAGGCAAATGAGCATATGTGCTGTCAGCAAACATTCTTTCCCAGTGTATCTGGTGTTTGTCTGTCCATACCTCAGAGACTCATACCTTCAGGGAGACCCTCCTCAGCAATGCCTACACACACATCCACCTCTTATCCTCAACCCCACACCAATTAAACAGGGGCGCGGGAAGATGTTTTTGGATGGGGGTGCTGTGTTTTTTTTTTGGGTAGGTATTAGACTTCACCAATCTATATAAAACTCGTAAAAATTCCGCGAAACAACAAGCGTATCGGTTAGACTCGTTTAAACAGTAGCTATACACACACCCGTCACAGACATTTTGACTGCTGCACATCACATTTTTTGACATGATTCATACGGCTGTATTCAACTGTTATGCAACTGAATGGTCAACGGGACATAAATCAAGCGTATGTTATAAAAAAAACACAATTTAACAAAAATGACACTTTTCTAATAGCCCACTTTAAGTGTTTATAACAAATAAATGACTAAAACTGAATAAATGAACAAAAATGGTCACATGTCTCTGTTTTCAGGTGCGCCCGCTGGGATCGCCGCCGTACTGCTCGGATCTGCTGAACGACGGCGGCTGCGTGGCTCTGCTGGTTGTGGGTTTCTTGCTAGTGACTCCACTCTTGGTTCTGGCCTTGGCTGCGTACTGTCGGCTCGCTCGTCACCTTCAGCTGGGTCTGTGTTTCATTCCGTACAGCCGGGCCGTTTACAAAAACCTTCCCGCGACCCAGCACCGCGGCCTGGCAGGGGGATGCTGTGGACAGCAATCTGGGAAAAGAGAAGGGAAGGGAAAGGTGTGGGTTTAGAAGGAAAGGGCTAATACTGGAGATATGGAAAGTTGTGAATGATCACACTACTTTTTGTGTGATATATATATATATTTTAATATTTTATGTGGGGATTTTAAGGTCTGCAATGTTTTATAAGGAATTCGTACTCACTGATAACATGTTTTATAGCCAGACACACCATGTTCGTCAATTTGTTATTGCACAATTTCAGTACTTGACATTTATAAAATAATCAAATTCAAGTGTCCAAAAATGTTGTGCATGTATTCTATGTATAAACAAACACTATTGTATCACACAATAAGCACATATCTTCAGGCATTGTCAAAAATATTTTGTCATATATTTTCTTATATCATGTACAGTGTTGTGTATTTTCTCTTTTCTTTAAATATGTTACATAAAATCCACAAAATTGGTAGGCTATTGTGCTATTTTTTTTCTCACAATGTGGATTCAGGACAAACAACCGAGCTGCTTGACTATGTATAATTTATGGAAAATAAAAAATCACTCCGGCTTTGAAGGTAATATGGACTATGAATTAAACCATTTTCAGAATGAATGGCACTTCTACAGAAAATTGTCAAAAATGTCAGCTTGTAATGAGAGAAATAAATATCTAGCACTCTCTAGTGTTAAAGCATAGAATGACAAAAAATAAAAATACAACAATGGCAGTTTACGAAGTGATAAACAAATGAATTTGTGAAAACAGACTTTTTTCAGGGGTGGAAAAAAGTTATCATACTGGGCTAAAAAATAAACAATAAAAAAAGTCAACACCAGTTTTAAATCATAAAGATTTCACATGTATAATAAAGCATTTGCTGTATTATATATTTTTGCTTAGGCTACTTGTTATATTAATTAAAAAAAAAAAAACACAACAAATGTAATGGTGAAAAAATTACATAGTAATAATTCAAAGGTTGAAGTTGAGTAAAATTAATCTTCATACAGAATAACTAGTGATGGGCGATTTCGAAACACTGATTCATGAATCGTCGAAACATTTATAGTCCAGGCAAAGTAACTCATTTTGGAGCCAAAAATAGAACTAATTGCAAAAGAATTTTTTTCAGCATATATCATTTCTATAAGGTGCCCAGAACAACATACTAAAAGTCCTAAGAAATCCTAGTTGAGGAAATATGTTAAATTCTCTCAATGCGAGATGTTGCCAATAAGGCCAGCAACAATACACCCCAATGGGACACATTTTTTACTTTACTCCTATCAAAACAAAACTTTATACAATGAAAGTATCCATTAAAAGTAAGAAAACATGTATTAAAAGTTTCTTTGAAAATTATTTGAATATGCAAATGAGCAATATAACTAAATCGAATTATGCCCAAAAATACACCCAAATTAGGTTTTTTTTTTCTTTACTCCTACCACAAATAAAAACTTTACACCAATGAAAGTATACATGAAAAGTAAAATTTTTGTTTTACAAGTTAGTATCTTGTAAAACAAAAATGTATGTAGTTAATTTCTTGGAAAAATCTATTTTAAATATGCAAATGAGCTCAACACTAGGCCTAATTGACTTATGGCCAAGAAGCAGTGGCGATTTCTTTAAGACTGGTATGATGCAGATGCTGCATTTAGGTGAACACCCTGGGAGAGCTTCAGTAACATTCCTTCCAATGATTGATCTTGATCCCAGTGATGAATCCTGCATATACTCAACATTGAGGTTTGTGGCAACTCAAGCTCTGGAGTATGATGTGACCCCTGTTCTGACGTTCGACCAACCCATTTTCTGGAAAGCCATGACCATTATCCAGTCTCAGCCAAGCAACAATGAACTCAAGCGAATAGTCCTCAGGCTTGGGGGATTTCACATGCAAATGAGCTTCTTGGGTAGCATTGGACATTTAATGGCAGGGACTGGAGGAGTTACTAGAGGTGGTGTATGCTGGAAATACAGTGTGCAACATGTCTGGCAAGGCTGTGTCCAGGGCAGTTTGTGGTCACATGGTAGTGGATGCCGCACTTAACACCATGTCGCTGGCTGATGCTTACAATGTGCGACTACCAACCAAAGACACAGTAGAACAACCTCCAGTTGAGATGATGCCTGCCGCTGATACTGAGCCAGATGAGGAAGTCTACCAGAAAGACTTGGGAGAATAAATACTGTAACAATAAATTGGGAGGTATAGGAACGGACCATGCTGGTGGTGGTGGGGAGGATGGAGGTGAATGAAAGCGTCAGCATCTGCAAACTCAAACATGTGTAAGTACTGGTCTTTTATACCGCAAGTACTAGACACGATTGGATCGATGAGAGGGTAATAAGTGACGTAGCAATTAAGTCTTCCTGGCAGAACTTAACGCTAAAGCTTTCATTTCCCGATACCCAAGAAACAGTCACAACTGACTTGAGTATTGCAAGTGAGCTATATGACCAAGTCATGTCCTCTAATATGCCGATGGAAGAACTTTGTTCTGCTGAAGTTTTGGAGAATCCAGAGTGCACTCAACAACAAGAAGGAAACAATGCATATGAGGACAGCACAGCTTTGGCTGCAGTACATGGACATTATTGATATTCTGAGAAACTTTATCAAAGCTGAGAGGACAGGCAACTGGAGATTGCACCTTCAGTGTGTTCATGATATGCTACCCTACTTTGCCGCTTCTGGACACAGACTATGCAAAGTCAGCCTATGTATACCTGCAAATGATAACAAACACATCCAGATGTCCACAAGAAATTTGAGGAGGGATTTTACGTAGTGAGGCGGAGCACAGGTATTGGGCTGGACTGTCCACTGATCTCATTATTGAGCAGGTGCTCATGAGAAGTGTAAAAACACATGGAGGCTTAAGAAGAGGAAAAGGATTTACAGAGACTCAACGTTTAGGGGGGTCCTCTCAATGTCAGCATGTGCAAACATTAACAATGCTATGCAGTCCTTCACGGGTGTCTCATATGAGACCAGCGACCAACATAAAGGGGTGCCTCCGATGACCCCTGAAGACTATACCGGCGGGGGTTATACACCTGGCAGGTACTACCAAGCCAGGCAGTTTTCAGGTTAGAGGCCATTCTAAAAGCAGCCTTGCCATCACCTATTGGCAGTAGGATGATTGGATGAAGATTGGGCTGAGTTGTCATACATATGAATGGTGTTTCTGCCTATGCACATTAGGACATATTCAATAAGTGTGGAGCTCATGTGCATATTCAGATTCATTTCAAAAGAAACTTGTAATACAAAAAAAGTTACTTTTCATATGTACTTTGACTTTGTAAAGTTTTATTGTGGTAGGAGTAAAGGCAAAAAATAAGCCTATGTGGGTGTATTTTGGGCATATTCGATTAGTGTATAGCTCATTTGCATATTAACATTCATTTTCAAAGAAACTTGTAATACAAAAGAAATTACTTTTCATGGGTACTTTCATTGTGTAAAGTTTCATTTTGATAGGAGTAAAGGAAAAAAATCGCCCCATGGGGTTGTATTGTTGCCTGGCCTTATTGGCATACATCTCAGATTGATGAGAATTTAACATAATTCCTCAACTAGGATTTCTTAGGACTTTTAGTATGTTGTTCTGGACACCTCATAGAAATGATCTAAGCTGCAAAAAATTCTTTTACAATTAGTCTGTCGTAAAACGCTACTTTGCCTGGACTATTACGAATCTTGTGTTTCGAATCAGTGGTTCGTGTATTAAACGCATTACAGTAACAATTTCAGTAAACGTCGAGGCTTCGGTGCGTCACAACGGTTTCGAAATGTCAATGGTTC
>CM070818.1:8975078-9025735 GCA_036326025.1 Chrosomus eos | reverse complement strand
CTCCCGATTTCTGTTCTGTGGGAAGTCGGCTTTTCCACAATATAGTGGTTTAAATAATCTGATGTGCCGCATAGTGGGGACCTGAACATCACAACAACAGGTATTATCAGAATGATGCAAAAGGGACACGTGTTGTTTGCTGTTAAACAAGTATTTTTCCCCCTTACGGAAGGTCCACACCGTTGATGGTCGTGGTGCGGACAACCAAATCATCTCTCTGATTGAGAGAACTTTACATGGTATCGTATATACATTCAGTGGGCAGTCCTTAAAAGTGTTGACCTTAACACAGCCTTAGAGATGAGATGAATGAATAGAGATGAATCTAATCATACTGTGATCATTTGATTAATGGTCCTCCACAATTGTATACACATCACCTGGGGTGTATTCCAGAAAGCAAGGTTAACTTACCGTCAGATAAACCTTGAACTCTTGGTTGATTAACCCCAAACTTGCTTACTCTGGGTATGTCGGTTCCAAAACACCTGTGAGGAGTTAGTTTAATCAACCTCCTATTGGTAACCCAGAGTTAATGCGCGCACACGGCGAGTACATAAAGACATTTTCAATGGATCGCAGATTTCAGGAGTCACCATGGAAACCAAGGGACAAAAAAAGTGAGCGACATACTTCGGTGAAACTGAGTTGGAGGTTTTAATGCTGGCTTATGAAGACTACAAGCCCGTTAAAACTAAAAAAAGCAATACTGATAAACGGATACAAATAATAATAATAAAAAAATAATAAATAAAAAAAAACGGACAGAGTAAATGCGTGAGTTTAGAAAATTATAAACGGGCTATTTTCCCCTGTCATTAGCCAAAAATTATTTGGGGCATGTAAAAATAGACAAATAGCCTATTTACTTGTTGGCCTCCATACATTTCTTAATATTACAGTAGTAATGCACATAATTGGCTAGTTATATGTTAGGTTCTTATAAGGTGTAATCCTTCTGGAGCCAGAAGAAGTGTGAGCCAAGTCAAAATGAAAATGAAAGTCAAAAACATTCTCCAGCAAGGTAATATTTTCTAAACTTACTAAACTTGTTAGTGACGCCATGTAATTTAGTATCTAATGTAATTTAGTGTTCTATGTAGCCAATAGAAAGAAGGCCGAGGCCTGTAAAACAGGTGGGGGTCCTCCACCTCCCCTCACCCCAGCTGAGGAGCTGGCACTGACCCTGAATAAAGGGTGACCTGTGGGCGATGGATTCCAAGGGGCCGTTCATCAGACTCAGCTACCAAGACAGGTGGCTTAGTAAAATGTAGTTGAGCCATATTAATACTTATTGATTTATTGATGTTTTCACTGTTTTTGTCAGTATTTTAATAAAGAAAATCATCATCACTGTCACCATTTTAAAAAGGCATTTTGAATGCATTTTACAGTCATTGATTCATTGTGCAGTGTGCATGCTGCTTTGACTGCATATGCTGTATACTGTAATCTTATTACTAGTACTCTTAGATGTTCCTAATGCCCTTCTTTATTAGTTGTATTTGTTTAAGAATATACATTGAGTATTGAATATGCATGATTATCTTGGTTTAATTATCTTGCAGTTGCTGATGGCCACATTGTATTATTGGATCATCCTGCAACACCACACTCAGTCACAGTTGTAAGTGATGATCGTCTTTAGGTATCTGTTTGCTAGCTAGACCAAGCATCCTTCATTATTTTCACTGTAGGATGACGATGAAGAGACCACTTCTGCTGTGACAGAAACAGAAAATGGGGGGAGGCCCATAGAGGTATGATATATACAATGCATTCCCCCTTTTTTACATAAGAGAATAAATAAATTGCCATTGTCATTTTACACAATATGGCAGGAGATTTTAATACAAATGAGGGTCCATCTACCTCCACACAGAATCTTAGCAGTGTAAGAAATGTTCTGCAGTTCTCCTTCCTCATTTAAATATTTGGTCTGTGTTTGTATTACAGTCTTTTTCAGTCTTTCTAGTTGCCTGCCAAAGAGCTGTATAAGGTCCCCCTTAAAAGCAAATCAGAAAAAGTGACATGGAGATGGACCTTATACAGCTTCAAATGGAGGAGAAAAGGCTTAACCTAAAAAAGGCCAGACTTGAAATTGAATTGCTGGAGCACCAGCTTAAGGTGGGAAACAGTATGTGAACATTAATCTGTCATTTGTTGTTGAATGAAATCTAAAGCAATAAATACAAGTGTCTTTTGTTACAAGAAATAAAGAAACAATGAACAACACTTGACTGTTAACTGGTTTTAATTAAAGTGATTTTGGCAAATCATGTCTTGTACCACCCTGCCATCTCTTTGGTCTACTGGGTTCACTGGGGGGGTTCCTCTTTGCCACATATTAACTAGTTAGTGGGGACCAGTAATGATGTTATATGAGGAGTTATATCATTAGAAACATTTCATTTTTTTCGTTTTCATTTATATGTTTATTTTACAGGGACAGTGCTCATTAATTAACAGTAAAATAACTGTAAATGAGCCAGAGTTAGCTCAACAGGCTAATTTTCATCTGTTGTCCCTGGCCAGTTATTATGAGGGCAACCTAAAATCAAGATATAAAAACAAAAAATGACTTTTTACAGTCCACACATAATAACAGCATAAAAAAGTAATGATAAGACAGATACAACACACAACAATAAGTAACGAGCAACATCATCACACAACATAGGCTAAAAAATGATAGATAACCAAGTTTGACACAAGACAATCTGCTAGCAAGCAACAATTCTCAGTAGGCAGTCAGTAGTCTAATGTGCACATAATTATTTAAAAATTATTTAATAATTAAAAATTATCGTGACTGTATAAAGTAGGGATATATAGTGCTAATTAAAATGGTCAGGGCACGCCTTGCTCTGTCACCTCTCTGAAACAAACTAACTCTGCAACATAACCTGCTCCGGAGCAGGTTATGTTCAGAGAGTGAGTTGCTATGACTACTAACATACCCTGAAAGTTACCTCCGTTTTTGGAACCGAAAGTTGAGGTTATCCGCTTACTTACTCTTAAACATACCCGGGTATGTCACATAACCTGCTTTCTGAATACACCCCAGGTCACAATAACTAAGGTTATGTAAACATTCACACATATTAAACCCCAACAATTGATGACATCATCCTCACCTTGAATGCTCAATATAGTGTAGTTCACCTTAACTTTTCATGTGATATTATATAAGCATGTAGGATCAGCAGATCTTAAACATATTCTTACATTTGTAATCCCTTGCAGGCGTTTATTATTGTTTACCTTGTGTGAGCTAATCATTGTTTTTTTTTTTACAAGGTGTTCATTTATGGAAATTCAGTAGTAAGTAGCCTAATACAATCGATGACTGCAATCTAACATAATTATAGATGAATGAAACGGTAATGCTAGCAAATGCTTCGTTCTCACACAAAACAGCTAAGTATAGTCATGCATCATGTTTAGCTTGTACTTTGACAGATAATACAATCATATTTATCATTTTTTTACACTAAATATATCATTGTCACTTACCTTCAAATTCTGAAAAGTTTTCGATCTCCATCACCTGTTCGCTCTGTATTGGTAGTTTACGCTCGCCGGCTGAACGTAGACAGTTCGACTCTCTGATTGGTCTAGAGTCTTCAGTGAACGTAGACTCTGGGCCAATGACGGGCCGTAGCTGTCTACGGTCAACGTAGACTTTGCTTTCGCTAGCGCAGTACAGGAGTGCAATTGATTGGAAACGAGATTTGATCTACATGAACGTATCGTTCGTTTACTTCCTAGGTCCTCACATGTGCGATGGAATCCCATCAATATACCTATATTATTGATGACGTCATCCATTCATTCATGGCTAATAATAGCATTTCAACTGATTATGAAACACTGTTAATATGTAAATGACTACTATCTCTCCTTTACTTGAGTATTCATGTTATCATTAACTAAGTATTTAGTAACTTAATTTTTCATTATGTTTTATTTGAACAGATTATATAACTATTGACTTGATATATATTGATTCTTGTTTTAGACCCCAATTTTCCACACCAATAAATATCTACATAAGTTTACTATGGATGTTCATTATTTAATATAAGCATGTAGTTGTTCCTTTACAATGATGATGAAAGTTTGATCTGATGTAATTATTCAAAAGTTGCCTCGTTCATATATATAAAAGGACACTTTTTAACAAAACAAATGATCACTATTTAGTTTCATAGAACAGAATATATTATGCAAGAATATATTACAATAATCAATCTAAAGGTTTACATTGATTTTATTGAAAATTATTTAAAGTAAACATTGTGGGATATACACATGTAACTTGTACACATGACACTTTTGAATGATAAAACAACACACAGAACGTAGAACAATAAAACTTGTACACAAGAACTATATACACTATTTACAACGGGCCAGCCGTTCCCTCCTCTAATTTGTCCACAACAGAGACAAAATGTTCATAGTTTTGAAATACCATGTTCTCCAGTCCCTTGGAGGCTGAACGGTTGATCGAAGGGCAAAATGTCTTTTTTTTGTACTTTTTGTGTCCCTGGATTGTATGCCCGCACACCCTGCAGGTCGGGAGATGCTGCACCCTCGTCAGCTTAACGCCCAGGGCCGTGCGATGATCTGCCAGCTTCCTCTTGTACTGTGTGGATCTAGACCACGACAATCCTACCACAGGGTTCTGTCCAGAGGCCGGCTGAACAGCTGGCCTGATGGGTACAGGCGGAGTGACCGGGATGGATGCCTGACTAGCAGGCAGTATGGGCTGCGTGGACGAGGGGCCGCAGACTGGGAGACTGACGGCAGCACAGGCCTGGTGATGGTGGAGGTGGGGGGATTCTCCTCACTGGCAGGGGCAGTGGTGGCTGAGGAGGAAGCTGTGGCGTCGCCACCAGCCTATTGGTCCGTCCCTTCAACACCTTTGTGCCGGCTGTGCTGGGCGTGGGGACGTACTCCATCACAGGGTAGTCAGGTGGAGGGAGGACGGCAGGCTGGCGCGGTGCAGGAGGCAGCTCTTCAGACGACACTGAGGTGATTTTGCAGATGACGGCTGGCTGTCTGGCGGCGTGAAGGTTCACCAGCCTCTCCTGCTCCCGGATGAAGTCCCTCACTGTTTTGGTGTTTATTTTGGGAAGGGGGATGCCTGCCTTGCACAGGATTGGGTCATCCACCAAGACCCGGGTGCCGGATCCTGTCATAGGCCTTGAGGATGCTGGTCTTCTCGGGGCTGGAGCGAGAGGCCTGAGGGGAGCGCAGCACAGAAGCTTGACAAGCACGTACATGAGGCGGTTATGCTGCGGGCTGATGTCCTGCTGTGCTGGCGCTACCTTTTTGGCCATCTTCACTTTCTGGACCAAGGCGGTGTCAGCAAGTCATCCCTCTTTGTACGGCAGTACAGCGTGTTTCCCCAGTGTGTGGGGTACAGCTGGTGGTACTTCTGTGGCTGCTTGTCGTGCTCCTCAACCGCGTTCCAGGCCTCAGGACCCTGTTCCTTTGCGCGTGTTGAGGAGCAGATTCTGGTCTGTCAAGCCGACCTCCACCAGTGCACCACAGAATGCCTCCAGCTTTTGAAACCCCGGCAGAGGATTGTCACTGCAGACATCCTCCTGTAAAACATCAACACAACACACACACACACATCACATACAACGTCTTGTTTTTCAACATTGATTACTGTATTCTCTTCTATAAGACAAGTAGCTACTCTACTCACAAAGGCAGGAGGGTTGACTGTAGCAGTCTCACTGCTGGTAAGAGTCATGTGGGGCTGGGCAGCAGGATGGTCCTCGTCGCTTTGGTACGCATCGTCTGCTTCGTCGTCCTGAGTCGGCCTGCCCAGGCTGAATGACCTCCTCTCCGGCCCAGGACCGTCATTGACAATGCCTTCAAGAGAGAAGGCCTCCCCCGTGCTTTGGCTGAAAAGATATTCAAGACCAAGCAGCTCGTCTGACTGGACGGCGGCCGGGGGCCTGAAGTTCTCTTCCACCGTCTCGCCAAACAGCTGCTTGCAGCGGGAGTTGAGGGGTCAATGAGCGGCGCCGAGTATACTCTGTTGTGCCGGCCTCTGCCCCCAAACACGGCGTCTGAGCTGCGGTCGGAGTTCCACCTGGCGATCCCACTGATGAGGTAGACCTGGTAAGGGCGTGCCGCACAGTGGGGACCTGAACATCACAAACAACAGGTATTATCAGAATGATACAAAAGAGACACGTGTTTGCTGTTAAACAAGTATTTTTCCCCCTTAGATTACCTGGAATCATATGGGGCAGCGACTTATGGAACCCCTCCAGATTGTTGCTCCCACGCAGGCATTTATAATACGGGAGGTCCACACCGTTGATGGTCGTGGTGCGGGCAACCCTGTACATGGCCATGCCTGGTGGGTCCTGGATGCATTCCAGGTGTTGCTGCTGGCTGGCCCACATCTCATCAATTGCTGCTGTAAACCCAAAAATCCACAAACATGCATGATGAGCTCTTGTCATTTTGCACATATTGTGTGTGTGTGTGTGTGTGTGTGTGTGTGTGGTGTGTGTGTGTGTGTGTGTGTGTGTGTGTGTGTGTGTGTGTGTAGTATGTGTAGTGTATGTGTGTGTGAGAGGTGTTTTCCTTACCAGGGGACTTGAAGAGGCTGACCCCGCTCTCGTCGAGCCCTGCCGGACCCTTGAGCTCTTGAATTACCAGGTGGACAAGACGAAATGTCTCCTGGGCACCGAGGGTGACACGCCGGACATGATGCTGGAGCTGGTCCCTAGAGATGTAGCGCCGGACAACCTCCTCGTCTGTCACCACCTCCATTGTGGCCGGGTCTCTGGCCCTGACAGCCGTGATGAGGAGCTGGAGGTCCTCACGGTTATAGCCAGCACTGCCCCGACCAGCGCAGACTTGAAGGCGGCGTACTTTGCGTGGGCCTCGGTACGCAGAGCAGCATCAAAGCAGTGAATCCAATGGAAAATATCCAGCCTCACCACCATCCCCTCGTCCACCCAAGGCTGGAAGAGCGTCTCCAGGGCCGTCGGACCCTGTGCCTTGCAGCATCCCCAGTCGATATACAGGATCTTGGGTGCCGGTTGATTGGCGAGCCGGAACCGCTCCACCACGCCACGGCACATGGGCCCCAGCTTTTCCACAGACTCATCACGGGTGAGGACAAAGGACACGATCTGCGAGTACTCGTTGCCGATGCTGGTGAACCACTCGGCCGAGCCTTTGCTCTCCCCAGACAATTTCTTCACCACCTACAACAAAAAACAAACAAATACAAAACAGTTTAGTTTAGTTTTGCATAATGTTGCGTTTCCCCATGAGTACTTGTATGTCAACACACTTGCCTTCTTTGTGGAATCCATTTTCAGGACTGTGCCGAACGTGGAGAGGATCTGGCTTCGGTAGTCCTGTACATTGTCCGCCTCGGCCAGGAGGAAGGCGTGCCGCAGGAGCCGTGCGCAGGGTAGCTCTCTGGGAGGAGGTGCCGCCTGGAACTCCCCGTGACCCAACGCAGAGACGATGCCTCCAGTTTCCACCAAGGCCATGAGGAGCGTGGTGTAGAGGTCCTTCCTTTGATGGTAGTCCTCCATGTGGTTCTCCTGCACCTGCCGCCACACTTTGATCATGGCGTTTCCCTCCGTGCGGTCACGCAGGAGGCGAATGATGGTTTTGTCCACCCCACGCTTTGCAGTCAACACGGCCGGAAACATGGCCCGATGAGCCTCGCTCAGCTGCTGCAATATTACATCGTCCCAGGCCAGCCACCGACCCATGGGACCACTCGCTCCACCCCTGGCAGCCTTGAGGCACGGTCCACAGGAAACCACCTCTGTTGCCATGGTGTACCAACCGGACAACTCACAGATGTGACGTACCTAAAACAATAAGTAAAACATTATTAGTTACATTATTAGTAGTAAGTAAAACATTAATACATTGTGATTAACAATTATTAATAAATTAAAAATTTATTTCAATTCTAACATGATACATTATTAACATTTATTATTCCATCATAAACTAACAATAACAATAGAAAATTGTAAATAACATTAAGAAAGTTTAGATGCTGTAACAAAAATATTTAATTGTTTAAAATTCCCAAAGCATTTACTCATGTAAACAAGGGGGACTTTTTTCATGCATGGATGACCATTTTCTAATAAGTTATCTTCTACGTATGTTACTTTAGTTAGGAGTGAAGGATTACAAATTTATTAAATGTTTTATTTAGGTTTCCAATACCAAAGTATATAAACTGAGAATGTTCTGTTTGTAGAAGTTAGCATTTCAGGTTAGGATGGTAAATGATATCAGCTGTGAAACAGTTTCCAGCAAGAGAATCTGGCAAATCCTGTTTTCTCCATTGTAAGTTAAATGATCTGATCACTGAGACTTTCTTTAATGTCTCTGGGATGGCTCTTGGAACCAGTTCCTGGCCAGTTATCAACATTTGAATAGTTATGCTGATTCCATTGGATTGATAATGCCCTCAGAGTAGGGCGTGTTCCTACTTCATTTGCATGCTTTTGTTTCAGTTTCTCCCCTCCCCACAATGTAATCCCTTCCTCTTATAATGTATATATATTACAATGTTTGACTCAAGAGGTCAGACGATGTTGGAATGACTGCAGCGACAAGCAATAAAAGAACTTCTGGTTGAAAAATAACACTTCCACCGTCTCCTGGTCTCCGCTTCGGAGTCTTCTACACTATTTACTACAGGAAGAAAATAATTTACTACAGGAGTCATATAGGAGGATGGCAGGAGGCCGATGGTGTAAGTGCGAGCACATGTTTTTTTGTTGTGGACATGTACCCTTAAAAACAAAAATAAATAGGTACATGATGCCTCTGTCAGCATTCATGTGTGTTAAGTAGTCAATAATTACGTATGTATGACTCTAAACACAGGTGTGAAGAGTCTGAGCCTTACCCGGGTGTGGTAACCAGACTTGGAGAGGTGTGTGTTGCCTCCGGCCCCAGCGCACTTATCTCCACGCGGACATTTCAGGGAGCACCGCCACACTCCGATGGGGCGCCAGAAAAAAAAAACGGCTGCGGAAAAAGGCCTGTGGAGTGGGGATGCCGCCGCTAACGAAGCCGGGTGACTCGGGGGGGTAAAACCACATCCGGTCTGACTTCAGGACGCGCCGCCTTTTAATGACGCCCTTGATGTTCTTGTAGGTTTGGACGGGCGTAAAGAGGCCTCTCTCGCTGTCCTCCTTCAGCCAGGGGATGTCTGCTGGCGGGATGCCATGGGGGTCTTCCCACAGCCGCACCCAGCCTTCCAGTTCCACCTGCAAGACACAAGATAATTAATAATAATTCATTACATTTATACAGCGCTTTTCTGGACACTCAAAGCGCTTTACATAGAAGGGGGGGAATCTCCTTAACCACCACCAATGTGCAGCATCCACTTGGATGATGCGACGGCAGCCATATTGCGCCAGAACGCTCACCACACACCAGCTTACTGGTGGAGAGGAGACAGTGATGAAGCCAATCAGTATATGGGGATGATTAGGAGGCCATGATGGACAGAGGCCAAGGGGCAAATTTGGCCAGGATGCCGGGGTTACACCCTACTCTTTCGAAAGACATCCAGGGATTTTATATGACCACAGAGAGTCATGGCCTCGGTTTAACGTCTCATCCGAAGGACGGTGCTCTTTGACAGTATAGTGTCCCCATCACTACACTGGGGTGTTAGGACCCACACAGACCACAGGGATAGCACCCCCTGCTGGCCTCACTAACACCTCTTCCAGCAACAACCTGGTTTTCTCAGAAGGTCTCCCATCCAGGTACTAACCAGGCTCAGCCCTGCTTAGCTTCAGTGGGCAACCAGTCTTGGGCTACAGGGTGACATGGCTGCTGGCGAACATTTAATTAGAACATTAACACAACATTTAGTTCTTTATTTTCCATAATGTGGTGGGGGTTACTAACCAAGGGATTTTGTGAAATGCATTAACATTGCTTGTGTATGTTATGATTTTACACTTACAGGAGAGTCACTCTGCGACAAAGGGGTGGCAGACGCAGACTGGCTGGTGGAGGTCGACGGCGGTTCCTTGGGGTGAGCACCAGAGTGTGACTGACCAGGCGCTGAGGACGGGAGGAGCGTCTGCTGCTCGAGACTCTCACTAGAGGCAGCATTGCTGGTGGAGTGAAGCGAGGACAGCGTGGGCTTCTGCTGCTTCCTGTGCTTTGCCTTCTTGCTGGTAGACAGAGGAGACTGCTCGGGACGCTCTGCACCTGCTACATCAAAACAAAACATGTAAATGTCCTGAGCCAGGAGAACAGGATGGAGCAGAGCTTCCCGCACTGACAAAAGGTGAGGGGGGGAGACCCTCTCAGCAGGTTACTTCACATGCTGAGACATGAAGAAACAACAAGTGATAGTCTCAGTGTTGATTTAAGAATCTGCTCAGGCTCTAACATTCACACCTGCTCAGCATGTCTAGCAGGAACAGGCACCCGTCAGGGTTTGTGAGGTTACAGAATTCACACTAATAAACTTCCTCCGTTTATATTCTACAGTATTGGAAATCTAAATTAAACCTTTAAGAAATTTGTTCCTTCAATACCCATTGTCTACTTTTTTGTATATTTTCTTTAAAAAATATATAACATTTTTGTATTTTGTGTATTTCTTTTTTGTAATAAATGTTTTTCATTATTGCATACTAATTCTAGTTTTATTAATTGTATTATCTGTGTCCTGTCACTATTATTCTGTTTGTGCGGTGTGCAAAACATACCTGGCGATAAAGCTCTTTCTGATTCAGGCTCTCTTCTTGAAGAGCTGGAAGTGGCAGCAGCAGGAGTGGCATCAGATGGAGGCTATGTGAATGAATTACAGCTTTGTGCTCTTGAAGTTTGTCAACATAGCATGTGTAGTAACAATCACGGCTGTTTTAAGTCACCTTAACCTACCTCTCTATCGAGAATGTACTGCCTGAAGCGCTTCAAGGATTTGGTGGAGATGTCCTCCTCCTTCATCACCAGCCACTGCCGCACAGAGCAGTACGCCTCCTGAGCCATCTTTCGCTCGGGGTCGGTCCCAGTATTCGGGACAGCCTGAAGGCACTTGTGCAGAGTGTACCACTGCCACATCTCGATGAACGTGAACGACTTGAACCGCCCCTGCCCGTAAATGGCCCTGTCCACGTTCATCTCGAGGTGGCAGGAGACCGGTGGAAGCAGCAGCACATACCTCAGGAGGTAGTCCTTTATCCACCGGTCATTGGTGGCTCTTTTATCAGGATGCCGGGATTCTTTGACGTGGCGATCAAGGACACTAAAATGTGATAATTAAGCATAATAAATTTATGAAAAACATACTGGACATAGTTGGATTCTGTTTAGTGCAACATGCTTACTATTTAATGTATCCAACGTCATTTTCCACCAGCCATTTAAAATTTTTCCCGTTGTATTTCCCAAATGTGATTATTAGCTGACCCAAACACTGCACCTCCGTTGGAGTGGACGTGACCAGCCGGCATCTCTCTTTAGCTGAAAACAGAAATTGTTCGGCCTTTGATAACATGCAAGCACATATGCTCTAGTGCACAACAGTAGGTTATCATGACTGTGTTTGAAAAAAGGTGTAGTGAAGTTTTTCTTCCACGCAACAGGCCATATATTTACATGCCAATATATACATTTAGGAGGGTTTAGGAAAACCTGTATTGAAACTGAGTGATAACTTATTCAAAACGAGATTCAACAACAGCAATGCCAGGACTCTCTTTTGCGGTGACAAAAGCTCAGGAGAGTCCCCAAGAGTTTCAGTAATCTGTTTCATTTAAATTACAATAGAGAGAAAACAGGTCCGGCGGCTGTATAGAGAGAAACAGTACCGGACAGGAATCTCGTGCTCAACAGCTGAATGCTAAATTAAATCTACAGAACTTTCTCAGTTAATAACCTAAATTAAACATGTTGATAAAATGTGTAATACCACACTGTGTTGGAAATATAAGGTGGAAAAAAGGTATTACCTTTGTTATAAGCCTTCTTTTCATCCCTCAGGTCGCCGTCGTCATATCTACCATTAGTCAAATCTAATCATACTGTGATAATTTGATTAATGGTCCTCCACAATTGTATACACATCACCTGGTCACAATAACTAAGGTTATGTAAACATTCACACATATTGTAGTTCACCTTAACTTTTCATGTGATATTATATAAGCATGTAGGATCAGCAGATCTTAAACATATTCTTAGATTTTAACGGCAACAACAGAAACAAACGTTTGTGGTCCAAACTTAACTTCCGGTAGAATCAATAACAACAGAGTTTCACTACCAGACCCGTTCAACAAAATTAAGGCAAACATTTTTTTCTACAGACCTGGAAAAGTAAAAAAAAAAAAATCTAACACACACGGATGGAAATACCGGTGTCGTTTACGGGGAAGTCGAGGCGGGTCAGATGCTTTCACTCCGCCTGGATCATTGCGATGAAGTTTAACTGCGTTTGTAGTCGGCGCCACATTACAAACACAGACCGGAAGTTAACTTCGGGCCAGCTCGTAAAGCCTTGTTTATACTCGACGCGTCCGCACGAGCGCGAGTCTCCGCTGACTGCGCGCGCCCCTCTCCAAACGGACGAGGCGTTTATACTTGACGCGCTCGCCGTTGTGCTATTCTGTGAAACGACAGGGGGCGACTCGGAGTAATTCTCCTCTAAACCACCAGGAATCAGCAGTGAAGAAGTAGCAGGGTTTTTCCTGCATAGACAATTATGAGGCGGCCGCCTCCGTCAAATTTCGTGCCGCCTCCGCCTCTCGACAAAATTAGGACAGACAGTCACGTGCTCATATACACTTTATCCACCGTGACAGTTCTGTCGCGATTCCCGCTTGTGTCCATTCTCTAACCGTGTAGTTTGCCGATAGTGCTGCACGGATCATAATCCGCGGGTCGAGCGGGCCGAGTAATAAAAACATTCCATTCAATCGAGGGTGGATGACAGCTAAATGAGTGTAATAAAGACACGGAACTCCCATCATGGTAGGCTACCTAATGACGGACGGTAACAAAGTTGCGCTGTTGAGTCTCGCGCAGTTATTTATAACATTAATTATAGTTAAGAAACAATATATAGGCTATACGACCAGAGTGCTGTTTTCCTGAATGTCATCACGATTGAAACCGAGATATTAATTTCATAACAGTTCAATAAACAAATAGTTAAAATCAAGTTACTTACATTTTTAGACTGTTTTTGTTCTGTTTTAGCAGCGAAAATAGTTCCAAACAACAGAACCATATCGCGTCTCACAGCAACACTCATCCATGATTCATTACTGAATCATTCAGTCAGTGTTTTGAACTAATCGCTTGAGTCAAAGATTCAATTGCCCATTATTAAACCGCCTCATTCTGAATCAATCAGCCGTTTGAAGGAATCGTTTACATTAACGACTCAATAACTCGCTCATTAAGACGGCCGCCTGCCCCCTCCTACTGGCGGTTTAGTATCATTCTTTTCAACATTACTTGTATATTCAAAAAAATCTCATGTAATACAGTTATAATTTTTCAATGTAAATTATTTAATTTGATTGGTAACAGCCTAGTGTCTTATTATTTTAATTGAATGTAGCCTATTGATAAAATGTAAGAATTTTAAATGAAATTTAGAGCATACTTTAAATAAAATTAGGGGGAAAATGCCCTTTATAAAAGGTACAAAAAATTATTCCGATAAGAGTGTTTTCAAAAATGAAACATTGACAATAAGTTTAAAGGGAGTAAAGCCTCTGTTTATTCTATTAAAAAAAATGTAATTTTGCCAAAAGAAGAACTTTTAATTTAAATAAATGTTAATTGTGTGATATGTTACCATATTATCATGCTTAATTGAATAATTGTAATGTGATGATCAGATGCAGATATCTAAATCAAAGAATATGGGTGGTTGGCGGGTGGATTATTATTTATTCTTAACAACAGATTCGAGTGACTCAAAGTGCACCAGATTAATGAATTTATCTTTAAAATGTACAAAATTTTCTCCCGGGGGGGCATGCCCCCGGACCCCCCTAGAGTTACAATTTTACCACCTCCGCCTCATTTTGAGCCAGGAAAAACCCTGAGTAGTTTGCCGTTTATTAGTAGTTTATTAATTGCTGATTCATAAAAGAGTAATAAATGCAGTAGGTTTATTGTAGCCTACTTTCACTGCATGTAAACTAAACAACTGCCCTTATTGAAGCGTGTTTAAACCTTAATTTCATCAGCAGGGCTTACTTCTGTTATTGTATGCTTATTTTGTAAATGTAACCATTACTTTAGACAAGTGCAAACTGGGTGCTTAATGCAAATGTGTTCCTATTCACAAAATGAGAGGCTTTTATGGTCGCCCATCAATGCAAATGTATCTGTGTATAGAAGGATCATAAACATGCTGGTACAGACGTACCAGTTCGGCCAGAGATCGGCTCGAAGTCGTTCATCTTCGGATGCGGCGCCGCGCGCGAAGTTACAAAAAGTGCCGTGCACACCGCCAGGCGAAATGGGGTCTTGCGCACAGACATCATATAGGTAGACGCCCTATCGACCGCTACTGCCTATTGGCACGGACGAGAATTGGAGCCGCCATCTTAAACCGGTCATCCGCTCCGCTCAGTGTAATCTGTTTGGCAGGTGCAATGAGCTGTCAGAGCATTAAATTAATCATATCTCACTGAATACTGAACTGATTTTCACGCGGTTTTTTTTGCTGCAAAGGTCATTAATGTAGCTATGATACAGGACACATGGTTCGGCGTATTTTAATATCCATATTAGGCTTAACAGTAATATAATATTCTCCTATAGACTTAGACAGACTTTATTGTCATTCAACAGTAGGCTACATTCACAATATACAGTTGAGCGAGATTTCGTTGCAAGGCTCTGAATAAAAACAGAATACAGTAAAAGAGAAACAGTATAAATATAAATATGTCCAATATATAAAATACCTATATCTATAAAGTGACCAGACACAATATGTGTGATGAAGGATATAATGTTTTTTATAAATCACAGACTATAAATATAATAAAGAAGCAGAAACAGATAGTTGCAGTAAAGTAAGATATTTTAATAAGTTGAAGAAACAATTTATGATTTGTGACACGCACACACACACACACACACACACACGAACAGACACACAAACAAACACGAACAGTCTCTCTCTCTCTCTCTCTCTCTCTCTCTCTCTCTCTCTCTCTCTCTCTCTCTCTCTCTCTCTCTCTCTCTCTCTCTCTCACACACATATAACGCAGCTACCGAATCCACCGGACGCAGCCACCTGTAATAAAAAGTGAGAAAGCTTTTCAACGTGTTTGAATCAGTAATTTCTAAAAATTAAATTCGGACAACATTAAGCCTATAACGTTACATTTTTTTATGTGGATGTGGGAGGTGGAAATGTCGAGACTAAAGCCCTATTCGGATTAACTTTACAAGGGTAGATGAAGTTAATGCAATTTTACCACAGGACTTCTGTAATATCAATAGCCAAATCGCATATGATAAGATATGTTATCAATAAAACTAGAAGTTGGAGGGGTAACTCAAATAAGCATCGCTGTCATGCGTGTAACATTGCTTCCTGATATCATGTGCGCAAACACAAATAAATAACCTATACAACAGGGCAGTTGAATGCTTATCTGACAACCTAGAAGCTCTTAATTATTACTTTAACAGTTACCCCACCTCTCTCCATGCCGGTGAACACCGGCTGATGCAGTAAACAGCATTTCACAACGATTTCAGTACAGTAATAGCAAATATCCTTGCTCATTCTCGATTACCTGGTAATATTCTATTCACAAAATACAACCAATAGTACGGTAATGTTAAGACTTACTTGTGAAAAGCCCTATTTTCGATGGTCCAGCGATTAGAACAGGAAAATGCTCCACAATGCTCTGGCATCTTATCTGCTGCCACGCAACGAAACTAGGAATACGACCGGTTCAAGATGGCGGCCGGATTTCTCGGTTTCCAGCGGCCAATAGGGCTTCTAGTCTCTATATGATTTCTATGGTCTTGCGCACCCAACGCGCACGACCGCCCACACCGCAATGACGTCATTTTTGCCGCGCGCGCTTCGCGCTCTTGCGGACGCGTCGAGTATAAACCAGGCTTCACTCTGGCTACGCGCGTGCGTCCGATGAAACCGTCTATATCGGCCCTGTCCCAAATGGCACACTCCGGACTTGTGGACTTCCTCAGAGTCCACACTTCAGTGACGTCATGAGTGCAGACCTATAGGGCCCTTAGCGCGAGTCCGCGAGGGCGCATTGAGCGGTATTTTTGGGACAGACTCGATCATCACGCCGGAAACAGGAAGACAGTCTGTTTTTTTTTTTATTTTTTTTATTTTTTTTATTGAATTTTCAAAATCACAGAGTTTGATATCAAGTTGACATTTCTTTTACATATTTTCTGATAAGTATCACCTTTGACAAGTAAAACATGAGACAACAATAATTTGAAGAAAGAAAAAAAAAAAAAAGAACAAACAGAACAGAAAAAAAAGGGGGAAAAAAAGGATAAAGGGCATCACGGACATATATTAAATTCCTTTAGCAGAGATACAGATCCCTTGTCTTAAATTTGTCATCTGTCTTACTTCATACAAATGAATTTGACTTTTGTATAAAAAAAATGTATATTATTGATTTGTTTCTATTATTAGGAAAATTTCATATTCATCAAACTAAGTGGAGTAACTCAAAACCCAACTTTGCTCATTTCAAAGCAGCCTTTAACATGTATTTTGAGTCTGTAAAGTTTTTTAAAAAATCGGAAGACAGTCTGGTTGTTGTTATGGACAGGAGCTGCAGGTTCGGGGAAATATGCTGACTATTGTTGTTGTGTTTATGACTCAGTAAAGCCCTGACATTCTGTTCTATTTATTTTATGAATCATAATATTATATTATTATATTATTCAGCTCGCTATTATTAGCCTATGTTATAGACATCAACCACTGGTTGATGATCATAATGTTTGTATAAACTTGTGTCTTGTCATAAAAACCGTAATGATAATTGCACTTAAATATTTTCTTCTCAGAGCCATGTTAACAATTGTCCGTGAGTGAAATATCCTCCCATCTGTTGTCTGATTGGCCTTTCGCAAGGATTCCTGGGTAGTTAAAGTGCGTGGAGCCTGCTTCTATGCGGGCTTCGCGGAAGACCGCTTCAAGGGTACAAAGGGGGCGCTGCTGAGCACACTTCAGAGCGTTAAAATGCTATTGGGACGGCCTACGGACTCGTAGACTCGGCGAGCACGCGCAATTTAAGTCCACGAGACCGAAAGTCCGCATGAAGTGCGCCATTTGGGACTGGGCCAGGGAATGTGGAGATGACGTCACGCCGTGTTGCATTATGGGTCCGCCGCCATATTTACAGGATCGCGCCCAATACCGCTGTATTTAAATGCATGTGTTGGAGGCTGTGTTTGGATTTTCTGTCGAGATTTTAATAAACGTCGATATGGTTGTTCAGTTCAACTGCCATAGCAGGTCACGCGATCGTTCAGGGAGGAAAATGAACAACGGAATACGTTTTTTCACCTTTCTTTCTTGGAAAAAACAACAAGGAAAGCAGGTCGAGGAGCTGACGAGAAGACGCCGGATCGCCGCAATCATGAGGAAAAACTTACTTACTGTCCTCCACTGCATGCTACGTTTGTTAAAAGTTGTATAAAAAAAGAGGTTGTGTATTGTATATTCATAGATGACTAAAATTTAGGAGGATAGTTGATGAATGATGTTGAATTTGCGGTTAATGTTAGCAGCAGATGATAAAGCCAGGACACATTGCATGAGTCAAATTATATTTATTTTCAATTAACAATTTGCTTTGATGTTCTGTACATCTTTTTACATGCCTTTTTTTAAAAATGTCTGTGAATCATGATTTTATACATCTGCTTAATAAATACATTAAGTGACTTCTCTGTTTCTGGACTGATTGCAACCATAAAGACCCTTTAAGTACACATAACAATGGGCAAATATACATCAAACGTTTAAAATAAACGATCAAATACTCTCATTTTTACACGTGTCAACATTAAATGTTGACAATAAGGCACAGTTGTATTTAACAAGTTACCACATCTTGTGGCATTATAAAGTAATGTACATTTTTTTTTTCTTGCACAACCTATGACAACTTAACATATGCTGAAAATAGCAAGCTAACATTAACTACGAGAGCTGCTTTTCAGGTAAAATAGCTTGAACTTCATGTACAATAGTAATCAACTTAGCATAGGCTTCGAACACCAACACTAAATCAGATGTATCAACGTTTTTTATCGCGGATAGTTTGTCCAAATAGTTTTTTTGACAGTGGCATTTAGTTTATCCCAGTAGGGCCCCTTCTCTTTTTCTTTAAACATCTCCATTTCTTCCGTTCTTCTTCAATTTTACCTCGATTTAGCCAAACACCCACTATTATACCGAAGGTAAACAGAGATCGTGCCTGTAAAGATGGCGGCCACGTCCCATAATGCAACACGGCGTGACGTACCTCCGCATTCCCTATAGATCTTAAACATCCCTCGGAGGCGTTTACTATTGTTTACATTGTGTGAGCTAATCGTTATTTTTTTTTACAAGGTGTTCATTAATGGAAATTCAGTGGTAAGTAATACAATCGAAGACTACAATTTAACATAATTATTCACAACTTTCCTGCGAGTCTTAATGGGCGTCGCCATGACACACGATACTTCCTGTTGCCGGTATCTAAGTTCCGGTTTAGCCTTAGCAGGGAGACAGACGACAGCAATGAAGCAAGCAAACAAGGGACACTACTCGCGGCACAAACAAAAGGAGGAAAACTGATTACTTATAAATATTAATAGGCCTTTATCACAGTCTGCGTGTCGTCACATCCTGCTCCGATTAGTAGCGTAAAGGAGTTTCCGCCTGCATTATGGTCAATGGACGGACGGCAGTTTTGAGAAGAAAATTATACTAATTAGTTTCACTTTACAATAAACGTCAGTATTTAAAACAGTTTATTTAGACTTACATGATACCCTACTATGTATGTCATCTTTCATTCTAATGAGTAACATTATCAGATAGACGCGATTGTCAGCGCTGCCGATGATTAAGGTTAACAAGCAGCGCGCAGCTCAAGTTACTGCCAGAGGAATAATCAAACGGATTTATGTTTATATTTAATGTTATTTTCTTTATTTTTGCATTATATTATCACCTATGATTCTCCACAGTATCACTGCACTCAAACACGGATGATACGTTACGATGATCAAACCAGTTATTTTTGAATAATTGTCTATGGGCTGGAATTATTCCTTTATTTAAATTTGATGACAGCATCTGAAAGTAACTGCATGAAAAAATGCGAACATTATTGTTTAATACAATAAGTTTTCCCTAACCTTTAATTTAATAACCATAATATAGACTTTAGTTGTAATTAATATTTTACGATTTGTCTAATTCTAATGTGATATGTTGTTTGTATTCTATTCTTGCAGTTCTGCAGTAAAATAAGGTGATCAGATTCTGTATTATTAAATAACAGTACAGCCCATTGAAGAGATGCATGTCCCTCACAGCCTCGATCATTAATTGAGTATTGTGAAAAATGTGTAATATTCCGACGAATAGTTAGTGATTTAAAGGGGAGAACGCAAGCCACACTGTATGTGTGCGCGCAATATTACAGAATCTGATCTGACCTTATTTTACTGAAGAACTGCAAGAATAGAATACAAACAACATCTCACACATTAAAGAGCATTAGAATTAGACAAAATATTAATATTAATTACGACTAAACTCTATTTTATGGTGATTAAGGAATAATTCCAGCCTAGGCTGATGTAAACAGGAAGTTTGTTACCGGCTTGTTCTAAGCATTCTACGTTACCATAGCGATTCATGGAAAGGTCAAAGTTCGGGAAAGTTGTGGATAGAAAGAATGAAACGGTCACAATGCTAGCAGACGCTTCGTTCTCGCGCGTCATGTAATAAACAGTTAAGTATACATCACGTTTAGCTTGTACTTTGACAGATAATACAATCATAGGCCTATTTATCATTTTTACAAGATGATATATCATTGTCACTTACCTTCAAATTCGGAAAAGTCTCATTCCGATCTTCATCGCCTGTTTGCTCTGACTGGAAGTATACGCCCTCCGGCTGGCGAATTTTATTTTTGCAGGGTGGTAGGGGAAGACTCATTAATATTCATTCCCTGATTGGTCTTAACCCCACTGACGGGTAGGTTTAGGGCGGGGTTAGGGATAGGTCATAGGTCATCAGACCAATCAGGGATGAGTTCCTCAATGAATATTAATGAGTCTTCCCCTACCACCCTGCAACGTAGACAGTTCGGCTCTCTGATTGGCCTAGAGTCTACAGTGAACGTAGACTCTGGGCCAATGACGTTTCGCCGGCTGAACGTAGACTGTTCGGCTCTCTGATTGGCCTAGTGTCTACACTGAACGTAGACTCTGGGCCAATGACGTTTCGCCGGCTGAACTAGACTGTTCGGCTCTCTGATTGGCCTAGAGTCTACACTGAACGTAGACTCTAGGCCAATGACGGGCCGTATCAGTCTACGTTTGGTTGAACGCATAATTTCTGGTAGTGGGGGACTGTGTTCGCGCTCTCCCCTGATTTACTGGTCTAATAATAGAATTTTATTTTAGTGAATCCTATTATTGAAGCAGAGCATTGCAATAAAATTACACATTCATTTTAGTTTTTGTTATTAAATAACGGGAAGGTGCATTTAGAAAACAAATTTATAATATCATAGGCTATTATTTAATTTGTATAAAAAATCAAAATGGGGGCGATGATGTAACCGTATTCCCAGCTACAAAAAACATGTGGTGAATCACCAAACTGCTGTGATTGTGCCTTGTGCCTGTTCTTGATGGCATCATGTACTATTAATATATAATATTGATGTTGTTATTATTTAAGGTAATGTATTGAGCACGGACAAAAGATAGTGTGTTGTAGGAAAAGCCCTATGTTATAGGATTTAATTAAGAAGTTTGTTTGTTTGTTTTATTTGGATCCCCATTAGCTTCAGCATAAGCTAAAAGCTATTCTTCCTGGGGTCCTACAATCTTCCATGTGACGATACGATACAATTTATTACATCACATTACACACTATACGCACAGGACATTACACAACATATAAAATACATATTGTACAATTAACGCCATTGAGCACCAAAAAATAATAAAACAAAAAAATGTCGCTACTCCGAATAGATCTATCAAAGAATAAGCTAACTAAGAACCCTACAACAGTATCTCCTTAAATTAATATTAACTATCTAAATTTCTTCCAAGGTAATATTTCTTAAGTGAAGTTTTGAAACCATACGGAGTGTTTTGTTGTTTATTAGTATTTGGGAGAGAATTCCATTCACACATTGCTCTGTACCGAACTGAACGTTGAATTGATTTGGTTTTCACTCTAGTTAAAATAAAACTACCTCCTACTGCATGCCTCGTTGGATAATGATGTCTATCAATACTAAAGGATAGTTTTGTATATAAAGTGAAAGGTGTTTTGTTTGTTGTAACATTTATATAAAAAATACCATTAGCGAATACACCAATTTGATCTAAACCCACATGAGAGAGCCACACGTGCAGCTTTATTCTGAATCACTTGTCGTTTTTTATATTAATTGATGAAGTATTTGACCAAACCACAGAGCAATAATCAAGGTGTGAAAAAACAAAGCATGAAGATCTGTGGTGTAAAATGTTTTGCACACCCTTTAATAACAGACAAAGTATTACCCATTTTAGTTAACAATTTCTGAACATGTCTGTCCCAACATAATCTATTATCAATCATCACTCCCAAAAGTTTAGCCTCTTCTCTTCGCTCAACAGAATTTTGCTCTATGCTGAGTTCAAGTTACGGTTTGGAAAGTAAAGAAAAAGAAGTTCCAACCACTAAACAGGAAGTTTTAGATGCATTGAGAACCAGTTTGTTGCTCCTTATCTAGTCCACCAGCTCTCTTTGTAGTTTTGTATTTAAGTCATCAAAATCAGTTGCTGCCAGTGATGCACGGGTTGATCCAAAATGAGCGGGTGCCTGCGGTTACCCTCAGTTACGAGTCATCCAAAAGGATTTTTAATGATATTCGGGTCGTGGTCTGTCGGGTCGTTTGAAATAAAGATGCCAATTAAACCTTTGTATTTATATAGTAGACACAATTTTCTATGAAATACAAAGGCCTACACTTTATTGGCTGAATAACTGTCACGAAGATGACGCACAAGCTCAGTCTAAACAGTGCTCGGTTCTGTGGCCGAGATGGCCGCCGCTACCCAGAATACACTGCGTCATGACGTAGTTGCCCATTCTCTATACTATTTTTAAAGGAACACTCCACCGTTTTTTGAAATAGGGCTTATTCACATTCTTTCCTACATTTAGATAGGTGTGCAAATGCATTTTTGTCTCAGTGCATGCATTGTTTTAGTTTGACAGGGTCGGCGCTAGCTTGGCACAATGAATGGAATCCTTTGTTGCCAGCTAGCCTGTCCTGAGTAAAAGTGATAAAAATAAAAACCCACGTAATTACTTCTTGTGGCCTGCATATTCACAACGAGTACAAATAGCGATGCAGATGAACACTAGGCGATTTCCTAGGCAGATATTGACTTGGGACTATATTAGGGGGAAGCACAGGCGAAGCACTGCTGCTTAGGCGAAGCACTGCTATTTGGGCGCAGAGATATCACGCAACACATGAAATCCCAAGTAGCAGTGCTTTGCCTAAGCAGCAGTGCTTCGCCTGTGCTTCCCCCTAATATAGTCCCAAGTCAATATCTGCCTAGGAAATCGCCTAGTGTTAATCTGCATCGCTATTTGTACACGTTGTGAATACACAGGTCACAAGAAGTAATTATGTGTTTTTTTTTTTTTAAATTATCACTTTTACTCAGGACATGCCAGCTGGCAACAAAGGATTCCATTCTTTGTGCTAAGCTAAGCTAGCGCCAACCCTGTCAAACTAAAACAATGCATGCACTGAGACAAAAATGCATTTGCACACCTATCTAAATGTAGGAAAGAATGTGAATAAGCCCTATTTCAAAAAACGGTGGAGTGTTCCTTTAAATGAGAAAAACCTCAATATTTAATATTCAATAATTTTAATTATCACAACTAAAGTTTTCATTTTACTAAATTGAATAAGCACAACATTCAGCATTCAATCAAATATATTTAAAGATTTATTATTTATAATGTTATTTCAACATAATATCTCGTTATTTCAACATAATATGTGAGTGTGCAACATAATCAGAGAGTAGCCTATTTCTTTTCGTTTGGAATAGTTTCGTTTAAAGATTTAGTTGCAAGCTTTCTATATTTCTCATGTCTGTGAGGCATATTTCGGTTAATTTATGATGAGATGCGCTCAAATTCACGTGCACTATAAGTGACTGCGCCGCCGCCTCCATGTCATGATTATATTGTCTGCTATATTTGCTTATTTATTAAATCCAGGCAATTGGTTGGTTAATTTTTTTTTTAAATTAAGATACAATTTATACAAAACAAAATTAATTTTAAAGAAAGGCTTTCTACAAAACACAACGTAGGCTAATGAGTCAAAATCATGTATGACCCACTTCATGTCTCCCGATATCATATCCTACTCATGCTGTTCACTTTTCATAATCAACATGGGGAAAAAAACATTATAATATTTGAACAAATATGAAACTAAATGCGCTTATTTAATGGCTACAACAACACATACAGTAGGCCTACAGACTCTCTATTTGTACAACTATTAGGCCTATATAACAGCAATAGAAATAGCTTTACAGTAAACTTCTTATATCGTATATTAATGACCGTTAAAGCAAGACTATGTAAACAAAAACACAGCCACTGTACAAAAGTGGCAATTATAGGATAATGGACACAGCAATGCATCATGTTCTATAAGATCATCATGTTTGTAGCATGATCCAGGGGATTAAAACGTACAAAATATATTTCAGGCCAAGTGGAATTGGTAACTAATAATAGTAGTAAATGTGTAAAGTTGCATAAAATGGAAATATTCAATAATGCAAGAAAAAACTACCTCAAAAAACTGTTATCTGTGATGTTGTCCAGTAACTCCTGTTGGAATCTTCACCCCAAAATGGCGGCCGCGCTCCCGAAGCGCCACCTAGTGGCTGTTACCAGAAAAGCATCAGAGTTTCGCCTCTTGTGCTTCTATACTCTTTGGTATCAGTCTACACAGTCAACGTAGACTTTGCACTTCGCTAGAACGTCCATTCCCCAAATGGGAATCTCGACTGCATACTTTCTGGTAGTGGGGGACTGCGTTCGCGCTCTCCCCCGATTAACTGGTCTAATAATATAATTGCATTTAGTGAATCCTCATCTATTGAAGCGGAGCATCGCACTGAAAATTTACTTTTATTTTAGCTTTTGTTATCAAATAATGTTAGGGTGCATTTAGAAAGCAAATTTACAATAGGCTTAAATTTAATTTGTATGAAGAATCAAAATGATGTAAATGATGATGTAACCGTATTCCCAGCTGCAAAAAACATGAATCACCAAACTGCTGTGATTGTGCCTTGTGCCTGTTCTTGATGGCATCATGTACTATTAATATATAATATTGATGTTGTTATTATATAAGGTAATGTATTGACATACAAAAGATAGTGTGTTGTAGGAAAAGCCCTAATGTTAGGATTTAATTAAGAAGTCGCCTTTTCCACAATATAGTGGTTTAAATAATCTGACAAATAACATAATCAATTGTGAATTTATCTACAGTTACATAAAACATAAAATATTAGTTACATTGAATATTGCGAAGTTATGTTTTAATATTTTATATTTCAAGAAAACTTTTGAAAGAAGAATTAGTTTCACAGAGCAATTCTGCTGATCAGGTAAACCTGAGTGGGACCTTGAAGTGACAATATAGGACAAATCAACACATTTATTTCTAGGTTTAATTCATTTACAAATTAAATGAAAATACGTTTAAATAATGGAAATTATTGAATTGCCACACATAGCACTTATGACATCATTGACTTCTTTCACAGGTTTAGCATTTGTTTTATAAATTCATGTGCAAAACTGTAATATGCAGACCATTAAAATGAACAGTATGAAAAAAAAATGTGCGGTTAAAAATAAATAAATACAAAATGTCTTAACAAAAAATTAAAATTCATGTTATTATTTCGTCTATTAGCCCTAATTTAAATTCGTTTGGAACATGACTAAGCCATGAAAATTACAGTCTTTGCAAGCAATATTACCTCTGGCTCTGTGTTTGTTTAATTAATAACCTTGTGACAACACCGATATCATCGCATATTTTACAAGAAAATATATTTTTTAATGATACTCTGGACCTGTAGCGCTTATTTTGATCTTTAACGTTAGATATACCTTAATTGGAACAAAAAGAATGTTTAATGTTGATTCAATATTATTCTTAATTAAAAAAAGTAGTATTCTAGGCTTTAATGACGAACTCGCTTGTTACACACAGAACTTTTATTAACAAAATGAATAAGACCGATGATATATGGTAGCTATACCTGCGTTGTAACAGATAAATGAAAGGTCTTTGGATTTAAGAACGAATGCTTGTGGTTTATTATTATTAATGAAAACACATCAACAATAGTATAATGGAAAATTTGCTTATATTAAACACATCGATATACATGTTTGCCCCTGGACCCCCCTAGAAGATCATATTTGAGACCTGGGTATTTATCAAAACCTGAGTTGCACGTGAGTCACGTGACCAGTAACTCACGTGCTTTATTCTCTCAACAGACATTTACATAGATAGTCTGGCATTACGATTTATTTGCTTTTGGTGTACTGTGGAGTGGGTAAAACTGTTTTTAATGGCAGGCTAACAGATACCATTGACTCGCGCTAACCTAGCACCGGTGAACTATGCAATTTGAAGGACTGAATGTGAACCACCCCTTTAACAGGTGCTTTCGACGTGACACTTGAGTTTTGCCACAGACTTGTCCCACCGTCTAATGCAACTGAATGGCTTTTCAAGCACCTTTATATTTGAAAATCCTCGGAAAACTACTTTTAAACAGGAAATGACAAAATTTTTATGTACATATTTACAGCGGGTCTATTCGCACAGGATTATATGCTACCTGAGGTAATTTCCCAGACCTTTCTACAGAAGGTAAAAGTCGCTGTAATCTTTACTGACATTGTCCGTGATAATTAGGCTACTGAGATGGCATATTCGGACGGGACTAAAATCACTGAGAAGCTCTGGAAAAAATTACTTTACCCCATCTCATGATAAACTAATCCAGTCCAGATAGGGCTTAACAGTATAGCCTAGGACAGTTAGATCATATGTAGCCTTCCTCACATGCTACGTTTTCAGTACTGGAAATACTGCTAATAGCTTTTTATGTGTCAACAATAGATTATTAACCTGGTGACTGGAGGCTGACTCCACTTTCGTCGAGCCCAGCGAGACCTTTGAGCTCATCAACGGCTGTCTGGACAAGCCAGAACGTCTCCTGGATGAGCATCACTCTGCGAACACGGTGCTTCAGCTGCTCCCTCCACACATGGAGACGCACCGTGTCTTCATCGCTCGGCGTAGTAAAAGTTGTCGGGGCCTTTGCCCTTGATGAGCAGCTCCAGGTCTGTTGTAGGCCAGCACCGCTCCTGCTAGAGCAGATTTGAAGACTACATAGCCTACTTGGAGTGGCTGTCTGTGTGAATGACTGCATCAAATCGATGGATCCAGTGCAATTTGTCAAAGCTCCACCATGCCATTGTCCACCCATGTGTCAAACAAGGTCTCCAAGGGGGCCGGGCCTTGTGCACGGCAATGTACAAGATCTTTGTTGCAGGATGATTGGCCTGCTGAACGTAATACTCCACGACACATGGGCTTCAAACACTCGTGGTATGGTGCTGTCTGTGAATGTATATACAGAGAAATTATCATATAAAAACTGTTGCACTGCTCTATTAAGAGCTTATGTCAAACCAAAATGTGATTGATTCAGTCAAATGATTCAGACATGGTTCAGATTTAATTTGAAATTTGGGTGCAGGACACTATAGTTAATTTATGCAAGTGAGGGTAGCAAAATAAAGTAAACTGTGACATATTATACGCAAAAATTCTTCATACAGTGGACTACCAGTAAAATTTATAAACTTGGGACCTAAATGTATTCAGACACTTTGACCGGACCGTGTTTTGCTTAAGTGTTTTTTGTTTAATTGCTAATGCAACCTTTTTACACCACAGACAGACTTAACAAAATTAACAACTGACAGCTATTCAACCAAGCTATTCGTTTGTGAGACAGCCTAACAAAAGGATGGCCAAAACCTGTGAAATATCAACTGACTTGATAACTTCTAAGTTCTTGTCAAAGTTTATTTACATAAAATGGTTATTACATGTGATAACGTGAGAAATGTTGAAGGTGTCTGAATACATTTTGGTTTGACTGTAAGTTGTACCTTGGTGTGGTTGCCTGACTTGTAGAGTACATGTACCTTTCGTGTCTTGGAGGTTCAGGAGAGTAAAACCACATTTTGGTCTGACTTAATTACCCGTCGCCGTTCTTTGCACTGGTATTGTCATGATAAAAAAGCGCTTTCTGTGTCGTCCTTTACCCATGAGACTCATGGTCATATGGGTTATGGTGTATATGCAGAAAGAGCTCTACGGCTTCTGGATCAAATCCCTCTGACTTCTGCTAAAATCATCTGGCCTGTCCTTCTGTGCACAATACCGGCTGTAGAGATCCCACATCTCCTGAAAGGTGTGGTTCTCAAATCCTTTCTTGATGGAGAACAGATAATTAAGGCAAGCTCATGTCCCGGGATTGTGTATTTTCTTCCTAGGTTGTTTAGAAAGTTCTGCAATCAACCCCACTGCAATTACATACATTAATTGTAAAATATTTGGATAGAAACTTTGCAAAGATGGAAAAAAAACACAGAAAACAAGGCATTTATTAATAGCAGTTGCTCAGGGGGCAGAAGAAAGGTAAGTAACAAAAATATGGCCTGTTGACGGTGGATTACTGGTGTGACAGTCTCAAGGTACACTGAAATTAAAATACCCGTCTATAAGTTAATGCAGTTTGTGTTGATGAGCCGCCAACAAAGTAATTCATACATATAATATTCTGTCTTTTAAAATGTAAGCGAGTGTAAATGTCAGCAGTATCCGATTGAAGTCTGTTGCCATAAAACGAGCTTACTGAATCAGTTAAAACAGTCTGCCTTTTATTCCAACTGTTACTCCTCGTCGGAAGCTTACGTAAATATTTAGTTTTGGAAAACTTAAACTGGTTAAGTTGTAACCGTTGTGGTGCAACCGGCCCAGAATAAAATAATATATAATATAATATAATAATCATATTATTGTCAGAAGGGATCTGACAGGAACATCAGAGAGCCACTAAATGTAATGTTACACCACTATTGTTAAAAAAAAAAAAAAAAAAAAAAAAATATATAATATATATATATATATATATATATATATATATATATATATATATACAAACTTTTAAATAACGTTTATTAAAAAAGTCACCAATTCTAATATTATTTAAGCAATTTATAATTTGACAAACATCTAAATCTTTTTGAGGAAATAAACCCTTCAAATTTGCCTATTCAATTTGTGTCGTGTACTAAAGGTCCGTTTTCTCCATATTAGGATTTTTCCGTGTTCAGCTCTGTGATTGGTGGTCCAGCGTGGCAACAAGAGACTGATTTCAAATGACCGGAAAATTGACCAATCATATCACCCCTCTAAGTGGGTGGGGCTTAATATTACTAAGTTTATGAGATTCGCCCGCGCTGTGAGGAACTCGATCGAGGACAAAACGCTGATAAAATAGCTATGAAAACTACAAGCAACATTATTGAGGGGGACATCTTTGCTAATTATCAACGCCGTTTTCAAAAGTAGGAAGACCTACTCCAGAGCTTAATTTTGTGCTGAAAGCCAAAGATTTTTAAAGCTTTTCAACCACAGCCGTTATAAGACTCCCCTGGATCACAGCATCAGCCAAGAAGCTAGCAGCTAAAGCTTTAGCTACTGCTGGAAGTGCTTGCTGTTTGGGTAAGTTATTAAAATATATGTTACGTGACCGATTTTATTCTGGCTGGCACTGTTTTATATGTCCATCTTTAGTTGAGGAGAAAACGGTTATTTTGCTGAATTACTGGCCAGTCTGTAAATTTAACGTTACTAACTTAGCAATCATGCACATTTACGGCAATTCTGCACAAGTTAACCCCCCCCCCCCCCCCCCGTGCCAGTCTAATGACATGATTTATTATCAATGTCGAAGTGGTCTTATTGCTGTCATTATGCGTCGGCAACATTACATTTAGCTAGTTGATTTTGTTGCCAGTTGTCGCCATATTCCGACGCATCGATTATGTGATGATGCAGTTATTTGTGATGTTGAATTTATTTTTTATGATTGTTACATTTTGGCTAAAACTCTGATGTTTGCTGGCATTTCTTGTCAAATGTAACATGCATTATTATAAGAGGACACGGACTGTGAGCTAGGCTGAGTTTACTTTTTCCCCGACGAGGGAAGGGGGTGAGGCGGCCAAGGTTAAAAACTCGCGGTTCGCTACACATTATTGTTGAAGCATTGCAACATGTAGGGGCAGGGCTGTGCAACTAATTTAAATGGGCTCCCAGCGATCACCAAAATAGTACAATCGAGTAAAAACGATTGTTTTGCCATTATTTTCTGTTTTGCAAGAACACTCTTATTTTGTTTTGTGTTCCTGACTGACACGCGCACATCCGCCCCTCCCGAAGCCATAAACTGCAAATTATCAACTTTAGTTATGATCAAGGGGGTAATCCATCGACCAGAAGTTGAAGCCTCGCGGGAGCCGCCATCTTGTAGCAGAACTTCACTTGCGTTAGCATTCCCATTGACTCCCATTCGTTTTGGCGTCACTTTGACAGCAAATAACTTTACATCTGAGGCGTTTAAAGACTCAATTTGTCCATTATTTATTTCTAAAGACACATGACAATGTATAAAGGGCTCCATTACCTTCTATGTTACATTATGGCCCCGTAGAAACAGTTTTTGTAAAAATAGGCTAACGACTGCGTCATAACCACTCCACTCTCTGTCGCGCGACCGTAAAGATAGGAGGAGAAGCTCGCAGGCAATCAATGCATTAACTTAATATGCGTACTGGCGTACATTTTAAAATAAATACTATACAAATTACTTAGTCCTGCTCACTCACACCAAGAACTCTTTGCTCAAGCTCGCCGTCTCTGCAAGATTAACGTTGGCAGTTTCACGCACAGCTACTAGAAGATTTACATCTGTCAGACGGGTTGCTCACGTCATCAAGCTTAGTTTGAGTCGGTTTGAGTCATAGACAGTATAAGAAATGGACAGAGCGACCCGTTGATTTCAAAGGGAGAGTTGAAGCCCAACATGGGCACGCACTTCCTGATAGCCAAGCGTACTGCACATGCTCAAACTGAGCTTGACGACGTGAGCAACCTGACTGACAGTTGTACGTCTTCTAGTAGCGGTGCCAAGAGGAATCTGAATCATTCCCTTCCGAATCTTTATGACTCTCTATGGCTTCTCCCTTGACTTTAGGCCAAACTAAAGTCCTTTTGGCTTTGTCGTGACGTTGTCGTGTTTCTTTAGAAAATTAATAATGGACAAATGGAGTCTTTGGATGCCTAGATGTAAAGTTATTCGCTGTCAAAGTCCGGTCATTTGAAATTAGCATCTTGTTGCCACGCTGGACACCAATCACGAGCTGAACACGGAAATCTATTGGAAAAACGACCTTTAGTACACAACACAAATTGAATAGGCAAATTTGAAGTACCCGATTGCGCCAGCCTTTACTTTGTCTTACGGTGAATGTCTCTTCTGCGCGACAGAGTCGCGTGTTATGACGCAATCGTTAGCCTATTTTTACAAAAACGGCTTCTACGGGGCCATAACGTAAGATACAAAGCAATGGAGCCTTTTATACGTTGTCGTGTTTCTTTAGAAATAAATAATGGACAAATGGAGTCTTTGGATGCCTCAGGCCCTGTCCACACTAATACGTTTTCATTTGAAAACGTATATTTTTTTCTCCGTTTTGGCCTTCCGTCCACACTGAAACGGCGTTTTAAGTCAACAAAAACGTAGCTTTTGGAAAACGCTCTCCAAAGTGGATAAATTTGAAAACGCCGTTTTCGCGTTGTAGTGTGGACTATGAAGCCAGAGGTATTTGAAAACGATGACGTAAGTTTAGTCATGTGATCCATGTTGTACCAATAGATATTCATGTTTACCGGTATTGTGCCTGTTAATTATGTGCGATTCACTTTTACAATGTTGCTAAAATATGTTACTTTCTAAGCCTACTGCAAAGATGACAGAAAATGTACTCACATTTGCTGCCCTGCGTCAATACAGGAGAGCAGTCGCGTTTTATACCAAACATATGGTGACTGAGTGCGACCTGGACGCATCAGTGAATGGTGAGATATTTTGCTAAATAAAATTATCATGTTAGAAAGAATTGCGCGATACCTTTATTGTTTATTTTTCCATCTGTATCATCTCAGTGAGCTTTTGTGAGGTTTCACGCATGCGCAGTAAGGTGAATTTATAAGTTTCTCATCCACACTGAAACGTCTGAAAACGCCTGAAAACGCTAGTGTGGACGGAGAGCGTTTTTAAACGAAAACTCCGTTTTCACATTTATCCGGATTAATGTAGACGTAGCCTCAGATGTAAAGTTATTCGCTGTCAAAGTGACGCCAAAATGAATGGGAGTCAATGGAATGCTAACAGCAGGTGATAGCCAGCTACAATGGCGGCCCCCGGAGGCAGCTTCAACTTCCGGCTGATGGATTACCCCCTTGGTTTGAGTCTGCGCGTCAGGAACGGAAGTGCTCAAAAATCGCTAAAAGTGGGCTTCAACTGTCTCAACTGAGTTCCAATGAGACGGCTCTGTCCACTTCTTATACTGTCTATGGTTATGATCCAATGCTGGCCCGATTGTGCACGCGAGAATGTAGTTTCGACGCTTGCCTTGAGCAAGAGCACCCATTTTGAGAGCGAGAGAAGACGCAGCACCGCTGAACACTCACGCCGTTTGTGATGTTGCATCTGAGAAAGTTTTAAAATGATTGATTTGATTTTATAATCTGTGTGGATTAATTTAGGCTACTCATACAATCTACATGCTAAATTGAATCAATGTTTGCGGGGGAATTTCCCGAATTATAAGCAGGGTTCTATGTTGTTGGTAACTTTCTAAACTTACAAGCCAATTAGAATTTCCACTAGCCAATTTTTTTTCCAGTGAAAATAAGAGAAATTATGAGTGCCTCTGAATGCATTTGATCATTTTATTAAAATTGTTGGCATGAAAAACACATAAAAAGTACAATATAACACAGAAAGTGCAAACATTTCATTTCAAGTTTGGGATCTGTCTATCTATCTATTAGGGATGTGCATGAATATTCAATCTGTAATTATTATTCGAAAAATAAAATACTATTCGAATTTTACTTTTTTCCTTTACTTTTTTTCCACAGTTATAATTAAATGCACTGGGTGGCCTATGAATATTGCCTAATGTATAAGCGTGTTCAGAAATAATGACAACAACCTTAAAAAATAACGTATCTCTCGTTAAACGACATTTAAATAAATTAATATTCGATCTTTATTAACACGAATATTCAAATACAATATTTTTGAAAAATGCTCATCTATCTATCTATCTTTTTAGTGTTTTTCTTTTGTATACATGCAGCAATCCTGACAAAACATGACGACATGCCATTTGGCATTAAAGGAACCGTATGTAAGAAATGTATTTCAATTAATCATAAAATGGCCCTGATATGTCACTAGACATTAAGAAATCATGTTCATTTCAAATAATCACTGACAACAGTAGTCCGCCCAGGATATTGTCATTTAAAAAGTAAAGTTGCAGCCCTCAACTGATGTTGATGTTGTCATGTTGTGTTTTGGTCTGATGTGCCACCCTCCACTTATCTACCAATCACAAAGTCAGTAGTGTTGCGGCAGCGTGGTTGCCAGCTCTGCTCTAGTTACCACAGCTGCAGCTACACACGTGTCGGATAAAAAATTGTGCTGGATCCTGCAGCCTATCTGGCAACCTCGAGTCAGGGGGGAGGGGAGGGGATCGATACACCGCTCTACAGTAATTTGAAAGTGATTGCAGTACCAGTTTTGGCCACAATCTTACATACGGTTCCTTTAACTTTTCTTTTCTTCGTTTCTCTGTCGATATCCTCATCCCCTGCCTCGTTCCTCTTCTCGCCCCTAGAAGTCTGTCCCAACCACCACCGCATTTAGTTTAATCTTAACTCTTTACTTTACCAGCTAACTTCCTCCTCTTTCAGATGCTCCCTACTTTGGCTCCTTTCGTTCTTCTTCTTCCTTGTGTTTTCTGGTGGATGCTCTGTTCGTTTCCATGGTTTCTCGCGCTGGTTTCACTGCAAACTGCGCGCAGTCAATGGCCGTATGATACGTCATCACGTAGCATTACGGCACAGTGTTTATGGTAAATTGTAGGAAGTACTGCCAGGGGGATAAATGACCCAAGAACAGAGCCTTATGCATCACCGCCGGCCAAACTGGCTAGTCAATTTTTAATTAATACCCTCCAAAATGAATTTTAACCCACATTTGGCAGGTTGGCGGGTGTTAATTTAGAACCCTTATTATAAGTGGTAGAACTGTGGGAATTATTAAATGCCGTAATGTCCGGACTATTGAGCGCACCTGAATATAAGCCGCACCCACTGAATTAAAAAATATATATTTTGAACATAAATAAGCCGGACATGTCTATAAGCCGCAGGTGCCTACCGGTACATTGAAACAAATGGACTTTACACAGGCTTTAACGAAACACGGCTTATCACAAAAATAAATGGCTTTAACGAAACACGGCTTGTAACAAAAAATTAGCAGTAAACCGTAGCCTACCAAGAAAGTCATTGGTCACTATCTTCCTCCTCCTGTGCACTGAAACCATTGAAGTTATCTCCTTCGGTGTCAGAGTTGAATATCCTCAGATTTGCTTCATTCGATATTGAAACGTTTTCATTGTCGGGCCCTCTTCAACACGCAGCAGTCCAGCCTTTCGAAACCCATTGATGATAGTGGATTTTTTGACAATGCTCCACGCTGTCAGGACCCACTGGCAGACTTGACCATAAGTTGCTCTTCGCATGCAGAATCCATCCTTTCTTGTTCACTTTCACAACAATTCCTCTCGGGAATTTTTCTTTTGGCATCGTCGTCGTGCGTTTAAAAATCACCATCGGTGGAAGCTTTTCTCCTGATGCCGTGCAGCTCAGAACACCGGTGAAGTGCGTTTTTTCATGCCCAGTTGTTTTCAGCGTGACGGATGATTCGCCTTTCCTGTTGGCAGTCCGAGTGAGAGGCAGGTCAAATGTCAGAGGAACCTCATCCAATAAATATGATGTTGTGCGGGCCTATGGAATGCTCCGCTATCTTTCCATCAGTGAATTTAAGGAAGTTTGAAACTTTTCCTCGTAGTCGGGAGGGAGCTGATGACAGACCCGTCCGCACCCTGATGGACAGGCCTTTACGTCTCATAAATCTGAGACACCATGATGGTCCACCTCTAAAATCCACAAACTTCATTGCGGTGGTGATGTTTTGGCTTTCTGTCAGATCTGCACAGTTGAAACACCTCGGCCGTCTGCTCTCTGTGTGTTGACCCAGTCTTCAAGCTCATTTTCTAGTTCGGGCCATCTGCTTGTCTTTTTGCACTGAGTCAATTCCACACGCTGCTGTTTCCAACGTATTATCAATTACTGCGTTTACATGCAGATATTAACCCGTTCAAAACCGGGATATTAGCAATAACCCGGTCGTGAACGGCCATGTAAACACAGGCAAAAACCCGGATATGCTCATATCCCGTTGTTTAAAAAACCGCATAGTTTTGGAGCAAGGTCAGTAACGTTACCAGCATCAAAGCGCAAACAAAGGCGATCGCTATCTGCCCCGAACTATTCATTATCTGCGTGCTGCTGCTGTTGTTGTCGCCGCCTTTGGATACAGGAAGAAGAATCGGAAATGACGCATATTGCGTCTTAAAGTAACACCAAGTAAATTTTCCTCTTCGGTCGCCCTACTGGTTGGAAACGAAATTGTCCATTGCCGCTGTCGTAAATAATTTTGCCTACCGTCGCACGCTCGCTCGCTGTTTATCCAGCACCGGCTTTAGAATGAACGATGTCCACAGACAAGGTAGAGTATGGTACATGATTTCATGAAAGGATGATGCATTGCGACATCAGAAACGAAGAAAAACTAAATAATGACTATTGTAGCGCTTGACGTAAAGCAGTCGAATTCTGTAGTTCTTTTTGTGCACGGGTTCCTACCCGAAACCCGAAGTTACATAGTGCCAGTAAAAGCGATACAGACCCCGTCAGGCTATGGCAGACGTGTCATTTAACTTATTTTAAGTCGATGTACCATCACAAGGGTCTTGGAAATATATTATGAAGATTGAAAAGCTACATAGTGTTACTTTAAGGTTGTCCGTACGTCCAGACGCTAACCGTGCGCCGCTGTTTACATCGGGATATTGCAATTCCATGTATACAGGAGAAACTCTCTCTGCTCACGCATGTAAACGGGTTATTCCTAATGTTTCAGAAACCCAAATAGTGACCTTAACCCGACCATAACCCGAAAACTAGCTGCATGTAAACGTAGTCATTGACTCATTAAGACCAAGCTCTCCCGTGCAGCAGCTCTATTTCCTTTTCCAACAGCCAGAAATTACGGTATTATGTTATAATATTTATTTTAATAGTTAAAGAATAATAAGATTTTTTTTTAAAGAATTGTTGAAATGAATAAATGCAACACATTCCCAAGTCATGTGAAATAATCGTGTTACATAATCGTGATTTCAATACTGACCAAAATAATCGTGATTATTATTTTTCCAATAATCGAGCAGCCCTAGCAACATGTTGATGTTTGCGTCCGCTAACGATGCGCCACACGAAGCCGGAAGCTGTGTATTTCTATGGTATCGCTGTCGAAGAGCGATTACTTATTTTATAGAGTTAACGAAAGTAGGGATGCACCGATATGAACATTTTGGCCGATACCGATAACCGATAATTCTTTACATTTGAAAGCCGATAACCGATATATTGGCCGATAAATCTAAATTAATTTTTATATACTTTGATAGCCTGTATACATAAACAAAAGGCTCACCATTAAAAGCCTTGTCTCAAACACTTTTAACATAAATCAAACATATACAATACAGTATAGCCTAGTTTGAACCAGTGTAAGATTCCTTAACTTTCAAAATTAATTTTTCACTGGGCAACATCCTTTATTAAAAAATGGTAACACTTTATAATTAAATTTTGTTTAATTTTAATTTTGTTAGCAGCCATTAGTTAGCATGATCCAACAATTTTATAAGACATTAAGAAAGTTGTATCTGTTAACATTAGTTCAATGCAATGTGAACTAACATGAACACACATTTTATCATAACAATAACAAAAGCTATTGCCTCTCTGTTAGTTAATGCATTAACAAATGAGACCTTATTGTAGTGTTATTAAAAAATCTAATCTGCCTAACAAAAAATAAAATACATAATGCAAACAAGTCATTGGATAACATTGGGCTGCATATAAAGAAACAAAATGCATGTGGCATAGATCAATAAGATGGAATCGCCTCCGTAGGACAATAAGGAAATAATTTTAATCAAACCATATCGTTGATGAAAATAATACGAGAACAAAATAATGTTAGTTATTAATTATAACGCAATGTTTTTGAAAAAAATGTAACAATTTTAATATTACAGTGATAGTAAACATCTCTAATAAGGCTATAATTAGGACAATAAACATAACATTTCTCAAGAGCAATTTTTGAAGGGGACACCAATAATACAGGAAAAATTTTACTTGCAAGGTTATGTGTACAGAGATGAAAGCCTTACTACTATTATTAGTGTAGCATGGAGACCGTTCCATTATCCAAAGTTTCTTTCTGGTTCAATGAAAAAGCTGACTAAATTAACCAAAATATTCTTCAAGACCTTTAATTTTTTTTTTGCAATGTTTTTGAAGTTCTTCATATTCTGTGTGGCGGGCAGTTCACTGCAGTGACAGAAATATTTTTTTCTAATACGTTTCAATTGATTTTTACCTTTTTTATAAATTTATTTTTAAACCTAATTCCATGCATTATCTTTTGTGTAAATTTCATATATGTAATCAAATTAAATTATAATAAGACAAAAAAGGTCTGTTACCAATCAAATTAAATAAGTATCAACAAAATATTTGCAATGGAGGAAACACAGAAGCTGCATTTTAAGTGGCATTTAGATTCTTTTACAGACATGGATAATATTTTGATGTTTTAAAAACAAAATGTTGAATATTTATATTTGAAATGATTTAAAACATGAAAAGATACTTTAAATGTGAAATTAAAACCGCCAGTAGGAGGCTTCAAGTCACTGTTAATGAGTCATTGTGATTCAACTGATAATTTCTAAAAGCTAGGACAGGACAGGAACGCACAGTAAGAGTGCTCTGATCCTTCATGTAGATAATGTTAAATAATCTGACGACAAGACAGGGGAAAAGAGGGTAAGAACCAGCAAACACAATTAGGAGGAAAGGGGGAACAGGTGTAAAATAAATTAACACGATTGCAGGGATAGAGTGGGAACGGCTGAGAGTAATGAAAGAGTGTGTGAGGAAAGAGTGTGCGTGAGTGTGTGACCAAAAGTGGGAGACAGAGAAAAGAGAAAGATGCCAGGATCATGGCAAAAATAGCATTGACTTCCTGGAGTTCCACAACTAGGCCTACTCAAAAACTTTGTTCTCTCCCATCCGCGATTGTGTCGGTGTCGGTGTCGGTGTCGGTGTCGGTGTCGGTGTCGGTGTCGGTGGGGAGGTAAAAGGAGAGCAGGCAGTGGACCAAAGCACTGTGAGGCAAGGGAGGGGGAACTCAATGTTTTAAACTGTTTTTTTGTTATTAAAAAAATCATATTTGGATTGTTTTACTACTTGCACAACTATTTTAAGTATATATCATATTATTTACAATTCAAACATTTTATTGATATTTTAGGGTGGGGGGGTGCAACCCTTAGATATTCATAGATGCCACCTACGTCACACCAAATAGAACGCCGCCATATTTACGACCGATCTCGCCCGTTATGGGCGCCCAAACTGCCCGTTTGAATGAGAGAGAGACAGAGATAACTGGAGAATTTCTTTAATTTTAGGCTCCTATCCTTATTTGTTACCCCCAGTTTTCTTTTGTCCATTATTATCTGCCTCATACTTGCCCCAATTTCTTTGTTTATATTATGCATAACCCCTCCCCATACAGTGGGGATCGCTTGAAGGCTCAAGATCAACGTTACCGATGCATATCAATATGCTGTGGCTAAAAGTGCGGCACCTGGCCACCACGGATTTAAATTTAATCATGTGAAATGTAGGTATTTTTTTTTTAATTCAAATGTATGATTTTGGTGGTAGTTTGCTCTGACTAGGTAACGAGATGTTAGCTAGTGACTTACCATCTGGTAGCTTAGCCACAGCTCACGGCTAGATGTCATTAATCTGGATTAGGCCTGTCGCGATAGTCATAATCAATTAATGCACGATTAAAAAAAAAATGAGCTCTATTTTTTCCGGTCGCGATCATTTCCATTTGCATGCTTGTTTGTTTCTCTCTCTCTCTCTCTCTCTCTCTCTCTCTCCTCTCTCTCTCTCTCTCTCTCCTCTCTCTCTCTCTCTCTCTCTCTCTCTCTCTCTCTCTTTTTTTTTTTTATGACATAAAAGTGATTTAAGTGTTTGATCAAAGTGTGCATGTGAGCGGGTGTGAGTGTGTGTATGTGTGTGTGTGCTCTCTCTCTCTCTCTACCTACCAAAGAGACTGGATGACAACTCTGTGTAAGACATAACCGACATATTTTAAGTGAATACTCTCCAAAACGGACATTTAAAAATAATGTTGTGCGTATTTGTCCATTCAACACGAAACAGAGCTCAGTTCATAACTCGCGCGCTGTATAGGGTCTATGGCCGCTAGGGGTGGTGAAAAAAATCGATTATTGATTAATCGCGATTATGTAATGAACGAGTATGAATCGATTATTAAATTTTCAAAAATCGTTTTTTTTTTATATTTTTTTTTATAAATGTTATACCGAAAGTTGAACGTATATAGCTTCAGCTTATGTACTGTAGAACACAGTGACAAAATGCAACACACTATCGCGCTCGAAACTAGGCGCTCCCTCTCGCGCTAGATCGCGCTCCCTCTCTCTCTCACACACACAACGAGTTTGATCGCGCTCGCGTCTCTCTCTCTCTCCTCTCTCTCTCTCTCTCTCTCTCTCTCTCTCTCTCTCTCCTCTCTCTCTCTCTCTCTCTCTCTCTCTCTCTCTCTCTCAGTACAACTCTTCGATTACTCACAAGATAGTGTGTTGCATTTTGTCACTGTGTTCTACAGTACATAAGCTGAAGCTACAGTAAGTTGTTCAAAAATGTTCATTTTTGTCTTCTTAATGATTAAATTGGACAATTTTCTTCTAGAAAGATAAGGTGTTCAGGTGGAGAAAAACTTTTTCTTTACCTTGACATGTTTCGACTGCAACCTGCAGTCTTCCTCCACCTGAACAACACCTAGAAGAAAATTGTCCAATTTCTACAGTATGTTGGTTCTGATCTACTTCCTAAAGGAAATAAGCCTTTCATTTGTTTGTTATTGTTTAGTTCAACTTGATGACTCACAATGTGATGTATTAATTTCTGTGTTCTACAGAACATAAGCTACATATAAATAATTCTGAAGTTATAACTACACGACACAGAAAGTGCTTTGAGTTGTTGTTACTCAATAAAAGAGTTAAGTAATTCAGCAGCTGACTTTTTTTAATACTGCAATCACTTTGTAGTGTATTTTCGTTTACTGTTGTGAAATGGAAAATCAATAATCTCTAATCGAGAATCGTTAATAATCGAAAATCGTCTGTAATCGAATCGGGACTTCAATAATCGTAATCGAATCGGGAAATCAGACCAATTAACCACCCCTAATGGCCGCACGCATCGGGTCAGGTGTGTGGCACAGAAATATGAGACATTATACACAATATGAGACATGATGCAGCGCATGCCAACTCGTGTCCCGCTGGGTAGATCAGCACGTTACAGTACAAATGTAAAAATACCAGTTCGGGGTTCCTCTTTCGGCTGTTGTTGCAGCCAACTGCACAACATGTTGCAGGCATTACTGAGACCGTCGGTCGTATAGATGGCGGCGCAAAGCTACAGTGACGTCATGTGAACCGAACGAATAGTTGGTCCTCACCCCCATGCGATTTCCGCCTATGGGTAATTCATAAGCCAGTAAGATCAAGATGCTGTGGAAAGCCAGAGCACTAGCAGCGCGTAGAAAAGGGGCGGGCTGTTTGCAACGTTTCTGTTCTGCTATTGGTCTACAGTCTGAGTCTATGGTGACTGTAGACTACCAGCCAATCAGAAAGCCCAATTCACAAAATTAGGGCGTGCTGCTTTCTAAACACATTTCTTCAGCCTTTTTTAAATCTGAGGTGTGAACGACCGGTGCTAAAGTCAGGGAGGGGGGGGGGGGGGGTTATGACCCTTTAAGCCTTACCTAAGTAATGTTAACAATTACATTCAATACAAGAACTCGGAGTAAAAATAATATAATAAATACTCACCATCATCAGATTTGCTGTTTCAAACAGTGCAGTTGCTCCTGCTGACCATTTGTGGGTATCGCTTCTCGGCCTTTTGGCTAAGATCAAGTGTAGTATCTGTTCTTATCAGTTTAATATCTGATACGTGCCCTACCCGGGCACCATATATTAAATTGATTTTTGGATCAGGGAGATGGAATAGGGGCTTGCTCCGTCCACTCCACGCATCGACCCGGTATTGCAGTACCTCCGGGAACGGTGCACCCCCTAAAGTGTGAAATGAAAGAATTGATTTTTGATTTGTGACATTCGTGAACAGTAGAAGTAGTGTATGTTGTTGTTAATGGGTGTATTAAGTGTATTGCGAGTGGTCATATTTTACACATTAGGAAAGGGGGAATTGTGATTATCAAACAGTTTTGTGCATGTTCTCTCGTGCACACTAAAATAACTAGCTTACTAGGTTACGTTGTGCGTTAATTTGAAGGGTTAAGGCCATTGCACACTGAGTCCGATGCGTATTTATTAAACCTTTGCGGAAAAAACGCAAAAAATACAAAATGGATTCGTCAAGCAGTGAGGATGATTTTGTTGCCCTCTCTTCTTTAAAAGAGAAAAAGAAGAAAAAGAGGGTCCATCCAATCTTGTGCCGAAAGGAAGGAGAGTTTCAGCTCATCAAGGAGTTGCGCAATTATCCCGAGCGATTCAAAATTTACCTCAGAATGTCAATGGAACAGTTTGATGCTTTGCTAGCGATACTGGAGCCAGCCGAGCCACATATTAAAAAGACACACAACACACACACGGCCGGCAGAAACGCTGGGCCGACAGAACAGCTGTATGGTTTGTTTATCATTGCTTACAGTACTTTGTGCTGCGAGACGAAGTGTATCAACTTATCAGATGCCATTCTGGATTGTGTCGCTCGCTTGTACGGTGGGTCTGAATAGTCAAAAAACCTCTCAAAATGCTGGCTGTGGATGCGAAAAACGCAGAAAATCGAACCTGATCCGAATTTTTTTTTGACGGACGAAAGTTTCGGAGGCAGTGTGCAAGCTTGATTGACATAACGTGAGGTCGATTTTTTTTTTTTTTTTTTTTTTTACGTGCGAAAATTTTGGATGTGAATTTCGGACTCAGTGTGCAATGGCCTTTACTCTTTTGGCGCAAGTTTTTTCTTTTTGTGAAGCTAGTTATTTTAGTCAAAGTTTTAAATATGGATATTTTTCTGGCACGAACGCTTCACTTCAGAAGACCTTTACCCCCCGCTGACGCGTGTCGAGTACTTTAATCATGAATGCGCTTTGATGGACTTCCAAAGTCAAACAGCCATTCACTCTCGTAAGCTTGGAAGAGCCAGCACATTTTTTTTAATAACTCCAATTGTATTCGTCTGAAAGAAGAATGTCATACCCTGAAGCCATCCTAGGTTTATGAGTAAATCATGAGCTAATTTTCATTTTTGGATGAACTATCGCTAGGCTATATAGGCTACTGTAGCAATTATTCTCCTTGGGGTTAATTTAAAAATGTACTAATACATTTTTAAAATCAAAAGTTTTATCTGTTAACATTATTTAATGCACAATGAATGAAGTGAATAAACATGAACAATCAAGTGTTTGTATTAAATAACATTCACAAACATTAATGTTGTAGTAATATATTGTTCACTCAATGTGGTGATGTTAGATAACGCATTAAGTAATGTTAATGAATGGTGTCTTATTGTAGTGTTACCAAACTATACAGGAGATGAAACGTGTTTTATTTGACTTGACTGTACTTTTATGTAATCCAAAACTGCATTCATATTTAATTATCCATTTAAGTTATCCAGGCAAGAATAAGCCCAAAACTGGTTTTATGACAGACTGATATTAAAGACAGGGATGCACCGATACTGATACCAGTAAATTACTCTGGTGTTGGTCCGATACTGTGCTCATGTTCTCGTACTCGTAAAACTACCCTGATACAATCGCACCTGATATTCACATAAGCAAATTCACTGATAACGTGCAAATTCTTTCCACAAGCGCTTGCTCTCCCACGGCGTCTGTCGTTGCTATACAATCATGAACAGAGGCGCGTCTGGAAAAACAAGCGTGCCAGGTCGCTTTTATTATGAGCGTGCCTGCCGCGTGCCTACATTTGAAATTGCGAATTTGCATGTGAACGGCCCCTTATTAACCCGGTACTTCGGTACCACCGGTACTTAAGAAAAGCTGGTACCGTAACAGTTTAATTTTTTTAGTACTGACTTTGTACCGAAGTACTGAGTCTTTTGACAACACTAGTCACAATCAATCACAACACTGTATACAATCACAGATGATTCACAAATAATCACAATAGTTTAGAAAACGCTATGCGATTAAAATTTTAAATTGGAAGCCTGCACTCCGTCAATTCTGGCACCCAACAACACAACAAGGTGACATTTTAAGCTCCTTATGTAGCCGAATCTGTGCTGGTTTGTATTGGCTGCTTCCAGTTTTCCCTTTGTTTTGTTCTGTGACGTAATTGTGACTGTGGCGCAAAAAGGGTCTATAGACGGTACAACTGTAACCTCTGGATCTTAAGTCATCGGTCATGTCGTTTTTGGAGTATAGATTGAGGGTTTAGAATAGATTGTGATGATAAACCATGTGTAGTGTAGTGATATCTCACCGTGGTTGAGAATGATGTTGCCTTCAGTGACTCCTCAACAGGGAACGTGTACAACTCATACTTACCTGGCAGGGGAGACACCATGATCATGAAGGTGGTTCACCCAGGGTGAGGCTCAGCCATTGCACTCCGGTTGTGCTGACCCCTGCGAATTCCCCAAATGTGGGAATCTCGACTGCATAATTTCTGGTAGTGGGGGACTGCGTTCGCGCTCTCCCCTGATATACTGGTCTAATAATAGAACTGAAATGTTTTCAGTTTCTAAGTAGTTACTTTATATATTTGGCTGAGATACTCTATAAATTCATCTTTCTTTTTAAATCATTAATGGTACATAGGCATGTGCCGGTATCAAATTTTTATGCTGCGATTAATTGATTGAGCTTTTATCACGGTATACGGTATTATCACGGTATTTTATTTACATAAGAGAAACCAATGGATTGAGGGGGATCTAAAAAACAACTTGCATCACAATAGGTGTAATTGTGATTGTCAAAACATTTGGTAACTGATCAGAATTTCATTAAGTTTAGTGACAGCATGTTACAATGTTTACATGGATAAATATTAGGTAAGCTACAGTAGATAGCCTACATGTAAATTTTTCTCAAGAAAAAATATATCTCACATAATTCTGTAAACATACAGAAAGCCCTATCAACTGGTATTATTAAAGGTTAAAATTAACAAATTAAATATAATGTGGTTTTCATTCTAACAATTATGTAGCCTAATGACATAAGTAAAAATATAATAAATATGTAATATAGTGCACATATTTAGCGAAAAATTCTCCTCTCTATTTTTTCTAGTCAACTAACGTGCTGGTAATTAAATGGCTTTCCTTAGGTAAATGTAACGTTCTGTGACATAAATGTTCTCCTGCAGTTTTATTGACCTCTTTCCGTGATTGAAAAACACTGATTGATCCATTATGTATGAGGCATAATACCTTTCGGGAAGTTGTACTATATCTTTAAAAAAAAGTAACAGATGATCGGTTCACTTGAACTAAGGTGCTACAGTGACTGTCACGTCACATTTACAAGCGCCAAAACGGTATTATTGTCTGCATTTCGTAATATAATGGACAGAACCTGAGAGCTGAGAATTTTTTTTCATATAAAAAGTAACCTGCTCTCTCTATAGTCTGTCGGTGTCAGTGTCCTCTTTGCTCCGCGATTTTCTCTGCGTGAGAAAATGGATGTGTGGCGTGAGAGCATATGTGACGTGTTCTCGAGTTTAGCTACTCTTTTAATTCACAGTTGGCAGCCCTGCTTTTAGAAAGGAGATAAATCGTCGCAGCGTTCCTCTTTCCGCCATGCGAGGATTGTTTACATTAGACTAGAGTGCGCTAGGGCTGGGCGATATATCGATATAAAAAATATATCGATATATTTGTAAATGCGATATTGAATTAGACCATATCGCATATATCGATATAGTTCAAATTTGCGCTAGGATCCTTGCTCCAAGCAAGCTGCTGACTGCTTTTGTAGAAATATGTATATCGTGCATTCTATCAGTTGCAGTTCTGGCGCCTCCGTCTCAATAGCATTAGTGTACAACGCGACTGTCAGGGTTTGTGCAGGTGCTGAAGACGAGGACACGAAAGCTTCAATATAAATGTTTTAATAACAAAATGAAAACTTTCCAAACTTAAACAGGAACAAAACTCCAGGAAATCAGAAACACACAACCACACATGGACGACGATCGACAAACACTGGGAGAAAACACAGGGCTTAAATACACTTGAAATGATTGGATAATTAACTGAACACAGGTGATGAAACTGAACACAAACGAGGAGCGGGAAAACTTAACAGGACTAAACCAAAAACCACAAAGACAGGGGAAACCAAGATCACAAAACATTAACAGAACACATCAAAACGTGACACTACCTCCCCCCTCCCCGAAGGCGCGTCCTCGCGCCGTATAACATCCAAAGGGGTGGGAGGGTGGGCGCCCTGGAGGCTGACGAGGGCATGGTGCAGGTCCAGGAAGCCTCCAGGGCGGAGCAGGCTGTGGGCGTGGCCACGGCGGTGCAGGCTGTGGGCGTGGCCACGACGGTACAGGCTGTGGGCGTGGCCAAGGCGGAGCAGGCTGTGGGCGTGGCCAGTGCGGAGCAGGCTGTGGGCGTGGCCATGGTGGAGCTGTGGGACCCTCGGGGCGTCCAGGGCGGAGCTGTGGGACCCTCGGGCGTCCAGGGCGGAGCTGTGGGACCCTCGGGCGTCCAGGGCGGAACTGTGGGACCCTCGGGCGTCCAGGGCGGAGCTGTGGGACCCTCGGGCGTCCAGGGCGGTGCTGGCTCTTCAGGTGGCCATGGCGGTGCAGACCCTTCAGGTGGCCATGGCGGTGCAGACCCTTCAGGTGGCCATGGCGGTGCAGACCCTTCAGGTGGCCATGGCGGTGCAGACCCTTCAGGTGGCCATGGCGGTGCAGACCCTTCAGGTGGCCATGGCGGTGCAGACCCTTCAGGTGGCCATGGCGGTGCAGACCCTTCAGGTGGCCATGGCGGTGCAGACCCTTCAGGTGGCCATGGCGGTGCAGACCCTTCAGGTGGCCATGGCGGTGCAGACCCTTCAGGTGGCCATGGCGGTGAGGACCCTTCAGGTGGCCACGGCGGTGAAGACCCTTCGGGTGGCCATGGCGGTATAGACCCTTCAGGTGGCCATGGCGGGTTATTTTTTCGGGCCTCCGTGGATCTTTGGCCGGCCTCCGTGGATCTTTGGCCGGCCACTGCGAAGGCCTATGGCGCCCCCCCAAAATTTTCTTGGGGAGGACAGGCTCATGATCGGGAACTGACTTGACATCAACGGGCGTTGGGTCAACGGGTTCTGGGTCAACGGGCTCTGGGTCAACGGGCTCTGGGTCTGGGTCAACGGGCTCTGGGTCTGGGTCAACGGGCTCTGGGTCTGGCGCTGGGTCAACGGGCTCTGGCTCTGGCGCTGGGTCAACGGGCTCTGGCTCTGGCGCTGGGTCAATGGGCTCTGGCTCTGGCGCTGGGTCAACAGGCTCTGGCTCTGGGTCAACGGGCTCTGGCTCTGGGTCAACGGGCTCTGGCTCTGGCTCTGGGTCAACGGGCTCTGGCTCTGGGTCAACGGGCTCTGGCTCTGGGTCAACGGGCTCTGGCTCTGGGTCAACGGGCTCTGGCACATCATGGGATTCGGAACTGGACGGGGCCAGCACATCGGGGGACTCGGAACTGGACGGGGCCAGCACATCGGGGGACTCGGAACTGGACGGGGCCAGCACATCGGGGAACTCGGAACTGGACGGGGCCAGCACATCGGGGGACTCGGAACTGGACGGGGCCAGCGGTGAGGGCTCGGCAGGGCTGGACGGGACCAGCGGTGAGGGCTCGGCAGGGCTGGACGGGACCAGCGGGGAAAAAGTCTCTGGCTGAACGGCGGTCTCTGGGGGAAGAAGCTCTGGAAGGTCGTCAAACGGGTCAGGCTCTGGCGTGCATGCAATGGGCTCAGGCCATACTCGACTCGGGACCACCAGAACTCGGTCACATCCCCTACTACGACCTCCACGGGTCCCACGAAATATGGCCATCCGGGTTCCTACGAAGGCCTGCTTCCAGCTCTCCATTTTTTTTGTTATGGGTCGATCGTTCTGTCAGGGTTTGTGCAGGTGCTGAAGACGAGGACACGAAAGCTTCAATATAAATGTTTTAATAACAAAATGAAAACTTTCCAAACTTAAACAGGAACAAAACTCCAGGAAATCAGAAACACACAACCACACATGGACGACGATCGACAAACACTGGGAGAAAACACAGGGCTTAAATACACTTGAAATGATTGGATAATTAACTGAACACAGGTGATGAAACTGAACACAAACGAGGAGCGGGAAAACTTAACAGGACTAAACCAAAAACCACAAAGACAGGGGAAACCAAGATCACAAAACATTAACAGAACACATCAAAACGTGACAGCGACAGATACTCACATCAAATATTAACGCAGAGGAACGGGACTAGGGCTGTCACTTTTTATTCGATATTCGAATATGCATTCGAATATGACGTGAAATAACCGAAATCGAACTATAAATAAACTATCCGGTTTTTAAAGTGCCATGTTTTGCGCATTTTTTACAGTCTATCATTTGCTTTTTATTTATTGTTTTCCATCTCATCCAGTAGTCTAGCGGCCGCTCTAAAAATATTGTAGCGTAGGCCCATGACCAAATCAAGCGAATAATAGCCAATATAGCCAGCTTGTTTTGAAAATGGAAGATAAAGACAAGACGAAAGAAACCGCGCTATAATTCCTGCCTATTACACACACACACGACCCACAGAAAAGACGCGTGTAAGTATCGAGTTCTCTTTCGGGCTTGAACAAACCATAACACACAAATTATGTCAAATGAATGTAAGAGCAGTCTTAAATTATTTAAATAAAGTCTTAAATGAACGTAGAGATTTGCGAGAAAATGGGACGCATGTCAGATCCATCTCTGTGTTGTCAGATCGTGTCTCTCTCTTTCAGCAGCGGCTGGTCTTAAAGTGTCAAAGAACAAAGGTAAGAGAGTAAATTACTCACCCAGACGCGGCGCCAGGAGGATTATTATACTGGTATGAATGTGTGTATCGTGAATCATGAATACTCCGCTATCTTTTAACACATCTCCGGCGAACGGCTTCTTCACGCAAAAGAAAAACTCTTCATGAAGCACAGTTAAATTCAGCGACCATATGTGGCGTTTCCTGATGGATCGAGGTTGTTCATTAACTTTTACATTTTACTCGTAGATATTCGAATATATTCGAATATATTGCTTGATATTCGATATCCGTTCGAATGGGATTTTTCTCAAAAGTGACAGCCCTAAACGGGACACATCATTTCATTGAGTTCACTGAAGTTCATTATTTGCATGTACTTTAAAGCCTTGCCTGTTAAACATGTCATTCACTGCTGATGCGCTGTTCTGAGCGCGAACACCCGACGCGCACATGCACTAAAAGCCTGTCTAACAGCGCCTGGTTACTGGACTAAGTTATCTTTCGAGTCTTATTTTGCTAATACTCTCAAATACACACAAGGTTTACATAAGGATAGTTGGTTATGTCTAAACTGAAAGCAAACTGAGAAAATTGAGAGAAATCTGCTTGTCAAATGCGTGTATATAGACCTATGGTATAGACGCGTCGCGTACAGGTCTTAAATAGACAGTAGCCCTAATAGTAAACATGCAGCGCTTGTCCTTAAAGGAATAGTTCACCCAGAAATAAAAATGTTGTCATTATTTATTCACTGTAATATTGTTCCAAACCTGTATTAATTTATTTCTTGTGCTGAACACAAAATAAGATTTTGAAGAATGTGGGTAACCAGACAGTTGCTGTTCCCCATTGACTTCCTTAGGGAAAAATATGAAAATCACTGGGGTACATCAACTGTTTGGTTACCCACATTCTTCCAAATAACTTCAACAGAAGAAAGAAACTTATTCAGGTTTAAAACAACTTGAGAGAGTAAATGATGACAATTAAATTTTTTGGGAGAACTATCTATTTAATGTTAATAAAACCACAAAACACAGGAAATCACTCACTGCTCTTGACTGATAACTTTAATAGTAGCTTTAATAAGAATCAATGTATTTTTATACAGTGAAGACTATATTTGGCTTTGACTTCGACTGAACATTTGCTCTCACTTTGCGGAAAAAATATCGGGATATATATCGTATATCGATATGCAGCCAAAATATATCGGGATATGACTTTTGGTCCATATCGCCCAGCCCTGTGTGCGCACTGCGCCGCGTGCACACAGTGCTTATGTGGGGATTGTTTACATCAGAGTGCGCACGTGTTTAGCGCAGCATATGCAGTGGGGTTTTTTTTAACGGTTGATGGAAAATAAGCTAATGCGCATTCTAAAAATCTAAATTCGGATCTATTATTTTTCACGGTATTTTGAAGTGGCCGCGATAACAATATCGTGCATATTCATTACCGCGATTTATCGCATTACCGAATACCGGCACATGTCTATTGGTACAGTAGTATCTCTTACATGGATGTGATGGCACAGTGGATTATTTCTTCCCCTTGTTGTCAATAATTGTATATCTTCATTCATCAATTACACATTTATTTTTCCTTGAAAAATTTTCTTCATGCCTTAAAATAGCTTGAATGTAACTATACACAAAAACTGCTTTACACCGTTGCCTCAATTAGTATACGCAGTCTATAAATGTATGCAAAAATTAGCCCCGCCTCCACTCACTCACACCAGCTCAGAGATCCACTCATTGACGATCACATGTTGACTGATTGGTTAGAAGGTAGTTTGTGACGTCAGAAACGCCAGCTATTTCAAACAGAGTTTTTGAGACCGTCTTTGGTTCACTGCAGTTGTTAATGGAAAGGTCCAGGTGAAGTGGCTTTCCGATCAGTATGTCTGGTAATATTTCATTAAAAGCAGAGCTGTAATCAATGAAGAGCATGCAAACATGAGTCCCTCTATGTTCCAGATGATCCAGTGCTATATGAAGAGCTGTGGTAGTTAGGGGGGTTTGAAACGATACCGCTTTTTAAAAAACCGATCCGATCCGATCCCAAAAATTCGGGAGTATCGGCCGATACCGATACCAATCCGATTCCCAGTGCAGTTTTTTTTTTTTAAAAACAAAATTAATTTCTATAACTCTGTGTGTTGAACTGATAATCACTCTTTTTTTGTGTTAAACACAATCTACTTAATACAGACAACTTCATTATTTTGAGAAAAACAACAAATCCCAAAAATATATGATATAATCTATGACAAAAAAGCTATTTTTAAATAGATTAGTGGGGTAAAATTTAGCAGTAAAATTTTTGTCTAGAAAAAAACAAAAGTGCACAATTATTGGGATAAAATCTGAAAATTTAGTGAAAAAAAAAATTTAGTGGGGGAAAAAAAATAAGAAAACAATTTAAATGTAACACTAAATTTCGTAAAACATTTTCACATTGCTCTTTGTATTGTTGTAAAATACATTAATTTAAAAACAAGACAACAAAAATCAAAAA
>CM070818.1:8942146-8974978 GCA_036326025.1 Chrosomus eos | reverse complement strand
TTAAATACATTTCAGTTAATGTGTTCAATACCTTTTTTCCTGTTTCCTTTCCACTTTATTACACACAAATTCATTAATGGACTTTAATTTTTTGATTTCTTTATATGTTAATTGAACATGTAAATTAAGATAGGCCATTTATTGGGGAAATGAACATTGGATACTTTCCCCCACTGTACATTATTTTACATGAGGTGATCTATAGACATTTGGTCATAGTGGCAATAAAAAAATAAAAGCTAAAACTTAAAATAACTTGATTTGGGCTTTACCACAGATCAAAGTTTATCAATTTTAGCTTTTTTTTTTTTTTTTAGCCCACCCTTACAAAAATGAACCATGTTTTTATTATAGTAAAAGTGTAGTAACCATGTTTTTTGGGAAATGTGGAGAGAATCTGGGTCCTATAATCCTGTACGTTGTTGGCCTCTGCCATACGGAGCAGATGAGCAGAGGGAAGCTCTCTTTGAGGAGGTGGAGCCTCAAACGTGTGCCCCAAGGCTGGCACGATCCCCCCAGGCTTCACCAGAGTCATCAGGAGGGTGGTATACAGATCCTTCCTGTGGAGATAGTCTTCCACGTGGTTCTCTTGAATCTGCCGACCACACTTTGGTCATGGTGTTACCCTCGGTCCGGTCCCTCAAAAGCCGCACGACGTTCGTGTCCACACCACGTCTATAAAGTTTGATAATCAGCGTGTCAATCAACCAAGAGGTAATTGCTGTTACAAGCGGACACCAGCTATTTTTCAGTATTCTTACCTAAATGTGAGTGGCTGGGAACATGGCTTGGTGAGCCTCGCTGAGTTGGCAGAGGATAACATTATCCCATGCTAACCAACGACCCACTTTTCCACCTTCACCTTTCCTGCCTGCTTTAGTGCATGGTCCACAGCAAAGGACCTCCATCAACATGGTGCACCAATTGGACACGTCGCAGATGTGACGAACCTGCAATAGCAGTAGAACATTGTTATTTGAACCTTGAATGTATTTACATGAAAATCAATGTTGTAAAAATCTACCGTTGAACTGAAACTCAACAACAACAACAACCGATCCAATTACAGATATGTCGAACCTTGGTGTGGTAGCCAGACTTGTAGAGGTGAACGTCCTTTCCTCTACCCACGCATTCTTCACCACGGGGGCACTTCAGCGAGTATCTCCATACCCCAACAGGCCGCCAGACAAAGATGCGACCCTCGAAAGAAGAGGTTTGGAGATGGCACAGCGCCACTAACGTAGCCTGGAGGTTCAGGAGGGTAGAACCACATCCGGTCTGACTTAATCACCCGTCGCCTCTTCAGCGCGCCGGTACTCTGCTGGATCACCATTTGTCCGACTGAAGAGGGTATTGCCCCAGCGTGCCGAGTAGAGACTGTCAAATTGCTGGATGTTACGGTCATGGAGGTCAAGCTTGCTCCAGGCACTGATGACCCTCTGCCTTGTAGAGTCACTGAGAGAAAGCTTTCCCTCCTCCAACGCAATTTCCACGAGAATGTTGCTCAACTCTTCAACATGCTGGTACCCAGGGAGGTGATTTGGGCCACACACATCCTCCACACAGGGATCTAGCTCTGCAGCAACCTGGTCAGTGAGGCACAGATTTCTCTTGAGTGGAGTCAAACTGTCTCTCTCACTGTCAGAGGTGTAGCCCACATCGTCGTCCTCTGGGGATTCGTCTGGCTGATTGGCAGAAGCTTCATCATCCTCCTCATCCTCATCCACACGCAGCGTCTCTCTGGTGTGAGCGTAATGGTCAGGAGCACTGAAAGAGTCTGACGACTGGGCAAACAGATACTCAAGTCCAATACGCTCATCACCAGGGGGAACAGGTGGCCTGAAATTAGTCTCCTCCACATTCCCAAAAAGCTCCTGGCACCTCTGGTTGAGCCGATGGACAAGAGGTGACGCGTAGACCAGGTGCTGCCTCCCCTTTTGGCCTTTGACTGCTGCTGACTCCCGATTGCTGTTCCAGCGTGCGATTCCAGCCAGCAGATACACCTGGAAGGGCACAGCGGCACAGTGGGGCCCAGGAATCATGCTGGGCAGAAAGGAGTGAAAACCTTCAAGGCTATTGCTGCCTCTTACCGCCGTGTACCGCGGAAGGCGCCCACTATTACGCGTGATGTACTTTGTAACGGTGTACATACTCCTCCCTGGTGGGTCCTGGAGGCACTCTAGATTTTTCTGCTGGTTCTGCCACACATGGTCCACTGTTGCTGGGTCCTTAAACAGATGCACCTGGTTCTCGTCCATCCCTGCTGCTCCCTTCAGGACATCTATTGCACTTTGGACTCGAACAAATGTCTCCTGGGCCCCCACTGTGATCCTCCTGACGTAATGGCTGAGATCGTACTTGGTCACGTAGGTGTCGATCAGCTGACCATCAGTCAGGGAGCCATAGTGGGTTGAGTGTCCTTCCCGTATGGCCTGCAAGAGCAGTGCCATGTCGTCTTTGTTGTATGCAAAGACTGCAGCAGAGAGGGCAGACTTAAACAGGGCGTACTTTGGGTGGTGATCCGTCCGCACGGCCGCATCAAATCGATGGATCCAATGAAAGATGTCGAGCCGCACCAGCATACCCCTGTCTGTCCACTCACTGAAGAGCTGCTCCAGTGAAGACACGCCGTGGACACGACAGCAGCCACGGTCCACGTACATGACTTCAGGAGGAGCCTCACCAGCTCTTCTGTACCTCTCTGTGAGGCCTTCAGCCATCGGGCGCAGTTTTTCAAGAGATTCCTCACAGGTCAAGACCGAAATGAGGATCTGACCCAACTCATTGCCCACGTTCGTGCACCATTCAGCAGTGCCTTTCCCATCACCGGAAAGTTTTTTGCAGATCTAATAGTCAATACAAAACGAAGAGATTCAAACATTTATATCTTCTTTATTTTCACTGTGCCAAACTTATTTAGTTTGGGTGTTATTAGGGGCCAAGCACAAAGTGCATAGGCACATATTGTATCCGTTGGCATTCTTATTCTTCTTTCACCATGGAAGTGGTGCAAAAATTGCTTCAGCTCCAGACATGGTGTCTATCTGAAAAGGAACTCAATAACGAGACGTGTGGTGCATTTATATAAAAATTCTTCATTTTGAGTTGATTCTCACTCAAACTATGGAACACCGGCATCTTGGTGAATGCACGTCTTCCCAGTGGCGCAACGAGATAAGTGACCGGCATCAGTGGGATCGATAAAATTGTGTGAAATATTGTCATTTTGATTCCTTTATTTTTCATGCGTTGTACTAATCTTTCTTTCTCTTGGATGATAAATAAGTATGTTTTGTTCATTTTGAGTTAATTTTCACCTGTACTTCTGAACCAGCTGATTTTTCATGCATGTTTCTGCATTTCTGCTGCTTGCAGCTATATTTACTATTATTATCATAACAGGTATTACTACTTATTTATTTTCCACCATGCATACCAAGCCATGAGTACATAATTCAGACTTTTTTTTTTTTTTTTACCTTCTTGGTGGAGTCGTACTTTAAGACTTTCCCGAACGTGGACATGATCTGAGTCCGGTAGTCCTCGATGTTTCCAGCCTCAGCAAGGAGAAAGGCTTTCCTCAGCAGCTTCGGGCTTGGCAGTTCTCTCCTTGGCGGTGGTACCTGAAATTGTTGGCACAAATTCCCTGAAAGCAGAGAAATCAGACACGTGTTTGTGCTCCTACTGTGTTTGTGTCAGATGGGACTCATCTGCATGTTCGTTTTTGCCTAAAGACTTGAAAACAATGAACTTTGACTTACTTGTGATCTTCCCAGGTTTCCTGTACTGGCAGAGGAGGGTGGTGTACAAGTCCTTCCTTTGCAGGTACTCCTCGCAGTGGCTCTCCAGGACCTGTCTCCACACCTTGGCCATGGTGTTGCCCTCAGTGCGATCCCTCATCAGGCGGATCACCTGCTTGTCCACGCCACGCCTAAGATTAAAGCACAATCGTTGGATGCCTGGAAATCTTAGATATTTTTTCCTAGTGCAATCATTTCAAAATCAATTAATTTCAGTAGAATGAAGCAGAGACTCACTGTAATGTTAAGACTGCAGGGAAGATGGCTCTGTGAGCTGGACTGAGCTGGTCGAGGATACACGCATCCCACGCCAGGAAACGACCAATGGCGTGTTCCTCAGACACCTTGGCAGCCTTTCTGCACGCATTGCATGCCAGGACCTCCGTCAGCATGGAGTACCAGCCTGACATGCTGCAGATCTGTCTGACCGTGTGGGAGTACCCACAACGGTACAGAAAAGCAGTCTGACTGGAGCGGGCTGGACAGTCGGTCCTTGGACATCGAAGACTGTAACGCCACACTCCAACTGGTCTCCAGAAAAAAACACGGCTTTTGTAGAAGGAGTCTGCTGAGGGGACTTTTCCTTCCACCACTCCAGGAAATTCAGGAGGATTAAACCACATCCTGTCAGCCTTCAGAACTTTCCTCCACCTCGTGTGGCCATGCTTGTTTTCAAAAGACATTTCCCTGTGAAAAAGTCCCCTCTCTTCATCCTCTTTTAGCCATGTGAGGTCAGCTTTGGGGAGCCCATTAGGCCCAGACTCCCACATTTTGTGCCAGCCCTCAAATGTCAGCTAGTAGAATAACAAAGACAAAACTTAACGTAACAACCACTGAATACATAAACAGTTTCCTTATCTAACTTGACTTGAACCTTTACCTGAGGATGTGTGGTGTCTGCTGCCGATGTTGCCGTGCCCAGACATGGCTGAACTGCTGCACCAGTCACATCAGCATCAGTCACATCAGCACCTGCCACATATGCAGCCGTCTCATCAGCATCCGTCACATCAGATGTCCTCCCATGTTCAATCTCAGGAGCTGATGCAGGACCCTTAAAAATAAGTGTATTAGTACAAACTTTTTTCATTTACCTAATACTACATACTTCTGTGTGGTCTCCCCATTTCTGTTGCCCCACCAGGAACCAGGAGGATGTAACGGGTTGTTATGTATAAACTATGGACTTACAGCTGATGGTGGAATCGAGTCTGTGTGTGGCCTCTGTGGAGGATCTGGATAGGCCTTTTTTTGCGGAGACTGTCTTCTACACGCTCCATCCCCTGCTGCTAAATGAGGACAAACACACAGGTAGGCAAAAGTCAGTGGCAAAGCAGCAAGACAACACTTTCATCTTGAAGTGAGTTTCAGCTATTGTCAGCACACAGTGTCTTTATAGTTGTAATATTGCATAATCATATCATGCTGTGATCATGTTAATAACGAAACATTACTAAACTGATATACCTTCAACGGAGGCGAGAGCTTCCAACAGCAGAGCGTCATCCGCCCAAACGCCATCATCTTTGGACCCTGATGAGCACGAGCCGGCAGCTGCTGCGGGAGGGGCTCTGTCCTGTGGAGGTTTCTGTGAAGTACAGGTGAATTTCAGCCACAAAGTTTGTATTAGGTGTTGCACTGTGATTTCTACTAAAGGCACCCTAAGCAACCTGCCTCTTTGTCAAGAATGTACTGCCTAAAGCGCTTCAGTGACTTGCGGTGATGTCCTCCTCCTTCATCGCCAGCCACTGCCGTGCAGAACAGTACGCCTCCTGAGCCATTTTGCGCTCATGGTCTGTGCCAGCTTGCGGGTCAGCCTGAAGGGTTTTGTGCATGCTATACCACTGCCACATTTCCAGAAATGTAAATGACCTGAAGCGGCCCTGCCCATAAATGGCACTGTCCACATTTTTCTCCAGGTGGCAGGAGACTGGTGGAAATAGCTGCACATATCTCAGCAGGAGATCCTTTATCCAGTCACCACAGCTGCGTTTTCTGTCAGACTGGCGGCGTTCTTTTATATGAAGATCAAGGACACTAAAATATAAATTAGGATAATTAATTTATGGAAAAACAAATCATGAAAATGTTTATTTCTGTTTAGTGCAACATACTTACTACTTAATGTAGCCAACATCATTTTCAACCAGCCATTTAAAATTTTGGCCGTTGTACTTTCCAAAGACCAGAATAATCTGGCCGAGGTACTGCACCTCTGTTGGTGTCGAGGTGATGGGCTGACATTTCCTTTTTGCTGAAGACATAGAAATTGTAATTACTGAAATGACGAGCACAAAACACAGTGGAAAAATAGGTGGAAACACATCATCAACCCTAGTGCCAAGATATTGCCCACACCGACCTTCCTCACAAGGCCGTCTTTCCATCCTGGACCGTGTTCCTGTCAAAGCAGGTGTTTCGAGTTGCCAGTCTCTTGGCCTCCTTTGAAGCCTTAAGAAGGCATTGTTGCCTATTTTGTGGCACACTTTTGTCTAAAATGCTCAAGGTGGGCATCAATGGATCCATATTCAACACACCTGTAGAAACAGTCTGTTATAATCATCATAATACACACAGGGGGAGAAAATATTTTTACCATGACAAATACAGGAGGCCATGATGAGGTCAGGAGTATTAACCCTTGTTATCCTTATGGATATATTTGTGTTTTAAGGTTGTTGTTGTTGTTTTTAATCATGTTTGCATGTTAATGCCAACTGCATAACTTTTGGTTCGCAAATACTCGCTTTATTCCTGTTTTCTGCATCTGCATATTATAGAGCAATATTATTGGATAAATTATGCTGCTATAATTGTGTGGGTGTGTTGGTATGGATGTCATAGTGTGGTTTATATGCGTGTAATAAAATACTTTCTAATACTTTATACTACAGGGGTGTTGAATGCTTGATTCTGATTGGTTGAGAATGTTCTAAGGTGTGCAATTATTTTCAGGGAAACGCACGGCTAAAGTAGTTCCAGGCGGGTTTGACCGCATTACAGTTCCATATCACTGCGCGTAGTTAACTGTAATAACGGAAAATAGGATACAATTCATAACAAGAGAAAACATGCGGCCCCATGCGCTTCATCTGCAGTTTTCAATGTCTAACTTCACAATCAATGGACACATACAGTTTAGTTTTAATAAATAAAGTATGTAGTCCTATCTATAACAGGCTAAATAGAAAATTAAACTGAATATAGGCTATATAAATAAATTGATAGTCCTGCTGCACGGGTTTTCGTAATTATTCCAGATAATATAACAAATAAATAATTATTAATATGTTAAAAGAGCTTTGTGTGTTTCATTTATTAAGTTATCTACTGTCAATTATAGAAAACAAGAATGAACGAATTAATTAAAACGATTTTAATAAATAAATAAATAAATAATAATATTGACGCACATGCTTTTCTGTCTCATTATTGCAACATCTCTCTCTCTCTCTCTCTCTCTCTCTCTCTCTCTCTCTCTCTCTCTCTCTCTCTCTCTCTCTCTCTCTCTCTCTCTCTCTCTCTCTAATAACTGCATTAATAACTGTATAAAGCCGGGACACACTAAGACAAGGCCAGTTATGAATGTAATTTGAAACTTATGACTGATCATGCCTAAACGCATGTTCAGCGCGTTCAGTCTGTGTTCACAGTCGGTGTTTAAGAACTGCTACAGCCTACAGTCGATGGAAACAGTCAGTCTTCGAATGTTTCAGCGAGTCGTAAGTGTCCCCATCATTATTCTGCTATCAGTGGCTCAAAGCTCCGTTACTAACTCTAAAATGACGTTTTGGAATTAGCAACGGAGGCATGGGATTAGATGCGTAAGAAATTAGTCCTACATACAAGAGCGTTTTAATGACAAAAACTTGACAAACGTCTTGAAATGCATCATCTGAACAATGTTTTGAGGTGTGGTAACTGTAGTATAAGCGGAATAATTGACTTCAGGCCTTTGAATTATCCGAAAAATAATGCACACCCGAGGTGTAACGGCCACTCCGCTTCGCGTCGTGACCGCATTACCACCTCGGGTGTGCATTATTTTTCTAATAATTCAATGGCCTGTCGTCAATTATTCCTTACTTATTATTCTTTATGTCTTCATTATTATACTATGTGTTACAAGCTTTGGCAATATTGTAATATGTACAGTAATGCCAATAAAGCAATTTGAATTGAATTGTTAGATATAGACACACACACACACATATATATATATATATATAGATAGATAGATAGATAGATAGATAGATAGATAGATAGATAGATAGATAGATAGATAGATAGATAGATAGATAGATGTTAGATAGACAGACAGACAGATAGATGATAGATAGATAGATAGATAGATAGATAGATAGATAGATAGATAGATAGATAGATAGATATAGATAGAGACATATATATAGATAGAGACATATATATAGATAGAGACATATATATAGATAGAGACATATATATAGATAGAGACATATATATAGATACAGACATATATGTAGATACTATATATATGTAGATGATGTATCTATGATTTATAAATATGTGTAATATGTACATTACATTTATTTTTGCATTTTTAGATCAACACGTTTCATAAAATATTTCAAAAGAAAATTGTTTATATAATAGAATGCTCATAAATCCAAAGAACCAAATTGGAAATGTGTTTAAGAAAAATGAACTATGGTTTGTATTATAGTAAACCATGTTTTTTTATTATAGTAATAGTATAGTAAACATGTTTTTTTTGGCGAATTAATTACCATTTGTATGACCGCAGTTTTACTACAAATGCCACGGTTAAACTATGGTCAGTTAAGCAAAACTAACACCAATTTGCGGTTATCATGGTTAAACTATATTAACCACGTTTTGTTTTTTATTATTATTTATAGTAAATATCATAAGAACGGCAGTCAAAATAACGGCCATTTAAAGATAACTTTGCTGACAGCATTTCATTAGCGCTACAGTCAATTTTCGGAAGAGCAGTCGCCGTTAACTCTTAATCCATTAATCAAAACAAACACATTTCTTCACTTTTGGACTTTGTTTGAATATCATAATACATAATATATAATAAAATCTTACCACAAAAGATCGTTGACATTATGTGATGGTTCTGTCAAAGATGAAGTTCGTGGTAGTGTATATTTGCATATCTCTACTTCTGGCGCATTTGATTGGTAGTTTACAATCACTGTAGACTGTAGACAATTCGGCCTTCCGATTGGCCGAGACTTTACAAACTGTAGACTCTCGGCCAATCGGAAGGCCGAACTGTCTACAGTCTACAGTCTACACAGTCTACAGTTGCACGTAGCTTGGGCTGACGTCTGCGAATTCCCCAAATGTGGGAATCTCGACTGCATAATTTCTGGTAGTGGGGGACTGCGTTCGCGCTCTCCCCTGATTTACTGGTACAATAATAGAATATCATTTAGGTAGTTAGTGAATTCTCTTCTAGTTCTACTGAAGCAGAGTGTTACACTGAAATTACACAGTAATATTAATTTAGTAATTATTAGATTATTAAAAAATTAACTTAGTTTTTGTTATTAAATACTGGTAAGGTGCATTTAGAAGGCCATTTATAATATCATAGGCTATTTCATTTGTATGAAGAATCAAAATGATGATGTAACCGTATTCCCAGCTTCAAAAAACATGTGGTGAATCACCAAACTGCTGTGATTGTGCCTTGTGCCTGTTCATGATGGCATCATGTACTATTAATATATAATATTGATTTTTTTATTATTTAAGGTAATGTATTGACCAATGACAAAAGATAGTGTGTTGTAGGAAAAGCCCTATGTTATAGGATTTAATTAAGAAGTTTGTTTGTTTGTTTGTTTTATTTGGATCCCCATTAGCTTCAGCATAAGCTAAAAGCTATTCTTCCTGGGGTCCTACAATCTTCCATGTGACGATACAATTTATTACATCACATTACACACTATACGCACGGCACAGGACATTACACAACATATAAAATACATATTGTACAATTAACGCCATTGAGCACCAAAAAATAATAAAACAATTAAAAAAATGTCGCTACTTCGAATAGATACATCAAAGAATAAGCGAACTAAGACCCCTACAACAGTATCTCCTTAGTGTAGTATTCTTACATTCTGCTAAGAACCAATCATATGCCATAGACATAATATCCTGTGTTCTTATTGGCCATGTCACATGTCAGTAATATGATATAGCTCTAGAGAGTTCAGTATGCATCTAGAGAGAAAAGAGTGAGCACTTTGCCTGTGTGATTTGAGTTAATAAATCATCATGATTAACCGAATTCAGCGTGCACCCAGAGCCTCCTTGAGTACTCGATCATAATAAGAACGAAAGCTTTACATGGTGTCAGAGTTCTGGAATCACCGTGATGAGCTTTCGTACCTGCATGGTATAATCTTCAAAGGTGAAAAGATTGTCATTCCCACAAGCCTTCGTTCTAACATGCTATCACGTGTACACGCCAGTCACTTAGGCATCGAGAAGACCAAGCAGAGGGCCCGTGACGTCATGTTTTGGCCTGGGATGGGGAAGGAAATAGAGAACATAGTTAAGAAATGCTCAATCTGTCTCACATACCGCCCCTCCAACACCAAAGAGCCCATGATCAGTCACAAAGTCCCAGATAGGCCATGGCAAGTTGTGGCTACCGATTTGTTCACCTGGAGCAACAAGGATTTTCTTGTGACAGTAGACTACTACAGCAGATTTTTTGAGCTGGACAAACTCGGCAGCACATCTTCAACGGCTGTAATAGACAAACTAAAAGACGCTTTTGCCCGACATGGCATTCCGGAGACTGTCGTCTCAGATAATGGCCCCCAGTACAGCTCGGGTGAGTTTGTGACGTTTGCAAGAATGTGGGAATTTAAGCATATCACCACAAGTCCATACTACCCGCAAAGTAACGGTCTAGCAGAGAAAGCTGTGCAAACTGCAAAGTTGTTGCTGGAAAAGGCTAAGGCTGACAAAAGAGATCCACACCTCAGTCTCCTGGAGTGTCGAAACAGCCCGGTTGATGGTTTCAAGTCCCCAGCCCAGCTGTTAATGAGTCGCCGATTGCGGTCGACCCTACCAAATACCCACCAGCAGCTCATGCCCAAAGTCGTCAGCAGGAAGGATGTCAGAGCAAGGAGGTTGTACAAACAACAGAATCAAAAAAACTACTACGACAGATCGGCTAGACCCTTATCCCAGCTCAAGGAAGGACAGGTAGTTAGGGTACGGGAGCAAGGATACTGGAAACCAGCCGTTATTGTCAGAACAGCCGACACTGAGAGATCATACCACGTGCGTACTCCTGATGGACGGGAATATCGGCGAAACAGACGCCACCTCCTGGACGCAAAGGAATCCCAGGACAGTTCAGACATATTCTCAGGGCATGATGGTGCTGAGCTGTGTGAAACACCCATTAACAGTGCACCACACAATGGTATGCATACACCTGACCACACTGGTGATCTGCCCATTCCTTACAGAACCAGATATGGACGCCAGATAAAGCCCAGAGTCATTCTGGATCTGTGATTGTACAAGGGTGTAGGCGGATCGCTGCCCTTATAAAAAACAACAACAAAAAAAAAACAATTTTGTTCACAATGTTCAAACAGTTGTGTTTTCTATAGGTGACAATACATTAATATGTGAACACATAGATTATGCTAATTCTCAGTAAAATAATCTATTGGTGTTTTAGTTTGTGACTTTCTGAAAGCTGAATGTTCTTTTAAGTTAATGTGATATGCAATACTTTTCCTTATATTGTTTATTTCAAAAGAAGGGGGATGTAGTATTCTTACATTCTGCTAAGAACCAATCATATGCCATAGACATAATATCCTGTGTTCTTATTGGCCATGTCACATGTCAGTAATATGATATAGCTCTAGAGAGTTCAGTATGCATCTAGAGAGAAAAGAGTGAGCACTTTGCCTGTGTGATTTGAGTTAATAAATCATCATGATTAACCGAATTCAGCGTGCACCCAGAGCCTCCTTGAGTACTCGATCATAATAAGAACGAAAGCTTTACACTTAGGACCCGATTTAGGAACTTTTGTTTTCCTTACAATTGCAATAAGATTGTGGTCACTAAAACCAACTGGCACTGGTAAGCAGTTTGAGCAAACTTGTAGTCTATTTATAAACATGTGGTCAATACAGGAAGCTGATCGAGTGCCATCCTTTCGAAATTCATACTACTAGCATGATCTAACATATCACATATTTTATCCAAATATTCACTATTTGCATTTGGAGGTCTGTAACAGCACCCTATAAGTATTGGTTTTAGATGTTTCAGACTAATTTTTAACCAAATTACTTCAATACCAGAACACATTAAATCTGGCATCACTTGAACAGGTATATGATGTTGAATATAGATAGCAACTCCTCCTCCATATATATCATTCCTAAAAATGCTGTATCCATCAATCATTAAAGTTGCATCATCGAATGTAGAGTCTACATGAGTTTCAGACACTGCCAATATGTGCAAATTATTTGGTTGCAGTATATCTGTTAATTCACTCAATTTATTTCTAAGACTGCATAATAATATGGGCAATTTTAAGACCTTTCTTTGGTAATTTATGTAACATATTAAATGTTACAAAGCGGGCTTTTCTCTCCACAGACGCACGTCGGTAAACTAGGAAATGAACTTGCGCTCCCTGGGCGGGTCGGTGCAAAAAGGAGGCGTGTTTCGGCGCAAACATTCCCTAGTGCTATTTTGCTGTTCTATAAAACAATTCCGCCACTGACCAGAAAAAACCTGGTCTAAAGTCACTGGTGCGTTGCGCGTTGTTCATAATGCTATTTTAAGCGTGCATGCTTGGCCATAATGTAGCGGGTGCACAACGCACACACAGTTTCATTCCCTCATAAACACAGATGCAGCAGTTTTTATTTTTGCAAATCATACATTATAACAAGGAAATATATTGCCACACGAGGGAAATCATTGTGGTGTCCATGAAGATGTGAAAAAATAGGCATAAATCTATCTTGCACATTTACCCAATTTTTTCAGGCAAATTGTAGTAATGACGGATCAGAGCTGTTTGCCCAATAGTGGCAAGACACATATGTATATAAGAACATCTGACAAATTAGTTTGTCCGTCAAGAACCAGGAAAAAAAATCTGAAGACTGCAAAATCACCTTTACCATAATGTAAGTACATTAAAAACCTTACTCTTTAACTTACCAGTTAAGTTGAGCTTTCTCATATTTTTTTCTATTGATTTGGGTGGGTTTGTCCCATCCCCAATGTCAATTCTCTTTATTTTACGGCCCTGACGAGAACATCGATCTCCTCGGCTGTGAACCGCTCCTGGCGCGCGCCGGGTAAATGCGCCATAATAATAAAAATCCGCCATGCAACATGCGCACCTGCTCTTAAAGGGTATGTTGGATGACGCTCTGATTGGTTTATTTCACGTTACGCCCAAACCACACCTATGAATAATGAAGCTACTTCAGACCAACCCCTTTTAGATTTGCGCCAGGCGCAAGAGTCATTTATCCCGCCGGGAAAATAGCAACAGCCCCGGGATCTGCCCGCAAAGTTACTTGCGCTTTGACACTTGCGTTTCAGATCGTTAAAATAGGGCCCATAGATTCAGACAAACAATTTTGTATTGCCACTCTAGTTGTCAAGGTTGCAATAAGTGAGCTGAACTCCTCTTGACTTCCATTTCCATAACATAGTTCTCTGCCTAATACATACAATGTGTAATTTCTTAGTATTAAGTGTCAGATAAAATATTTTACAACTTATAGTAACAAATATTAACAAATATTAAAATATTAACAGTGCTTAATGAAAGGACACAACTGTATTTTATTTTCCACATCTTTATATTTAATAATATGTCATCCTCAAGTTTATGTCCATATATCAATTCCCAACTCCTCGAGATTTCAACAGTTCAATTCATCATACCTGCATTCAATGCACTTGTTTCTGATGCAAAGTCCAATAATTAGATTACTGAATTGCCAGAGAGCGTTGGTCCAATCACTTGATTGTAGTAGATGTCTCCCGATTTCTGTTCTGTGGGAAGTCGGCTTTTCCACAATATAGTGGTTTAAATAATCTGATGTGCCGCATAGTGGGGACCTGAACATCACAACAACAGGTATTATCAGAATGATGCAAAAGGGACACGTGTTGTTTGCTGTTAAACAAGTATTTTTCCCCCTTACGGAAGGTCCACACCGTTGATGGTCGTGGTGCGGACAACCAAATCATCTCTCTGATTGAGAGAACTTTACATGGTATCGTATATACATTCAGTGGGCAGTCCTTAAAAGTGTTGACCTTAACACAGCCTTAGAGATGAGATGAATGAATAGAGATGAATCTAATCATACTGTGATCATTTGATTAATGGTCCTCCACAATTGTATACACATCACCTGGGGTGTATTCCAGAAAGCAAGGTTAACTTACCGTCAGATAAACCTTGAACTCTTGGTTGATTAACCCCAAACTTGCTTACTCTGGGTATGTCGGTTCCAAAACACCTGTGAGGAGTTAGTTTAATCAACCTCCTATTGGTAACCCAGAGTTAATGCGCGCACACGGCGAGTACATAAAGACATTTTCAATGGATCGCAGATTTCAGGAGTCACCATGGAAACCAAGGGACAAAAAAAGTGAGCGACATACTTCGGTGAAACTGAGTTGGAGGTTTTAATGCTGGCTTATGAAGACTACAAGCCCGTTAAAACTAAAAAAAGCAATACTGATAAACGGATACAAATAATAATAATAAAAAAATAATAAATAAAAAAAACGGACAGAGTAAATGCGTGAGTTTAGAAAATTATAAACGGGCTATTTTCCCCTGTCATTAGCCAAAAATTATTTGGGGCATGTAAAAATAGACAAATAGCCTATTTACTTGTTGGCCTCCATACATTTCTTAATATTACAGTAGTAATGCACATAATTGGCTAGTTATATGTTAGGTTCTTATAAGGTGTAATCCTTCTGGAGCCAGAAGAAGTGTGAGCCAAGTCAAAATGAAAATGAAAGTCAAAAACATTCTCCAGCAAGGTAATATTTTCTAAACTTACTAAACTTGTTAGTGACGCCATGTAATTTAGTATCTAATGTAATTTAGTGTTCTATGTAGCCAATAGAAAGAAGGCCGAGGCCTGTAAAACAGGTGGGGGTCCTCCACCTCCCCTCACCCCAGCTGAGGAGCTGGCACTGACCCTGAATAAAGGGTGACCTGTGGGCGATGGGATTCCAAGGGGCCGTTCATCAGACTCAGCTACCAAGACAGGTGGCTTAGTAAAATGTAGTTGAGCCATATTAATACTTATTGATTTATTGATGTTTTCACTGTTTTTGTCAGTATTTTAATAAAGAAAATCATCATCACTGTCACCATTTTAAAAAGGCATTTTGAATGCATTTTACAGTCATTGATTCATTGTGCAGTGTGCATGCTGCTTTGACTGCATATGCTGTATACTGTAATCTTATTACTAGTACTCTTAGATGTTCCTAATGCCCTTCTTTATTAGTTGTATTTGTTTAAGAATATACATTGAGTATTGAATATGCATGATTATCTTGGTTTAATTATCTTGCAGTTGCTGATGGCCACATTGTATTATTGGATCATCCTGCAACACCACACTCAGTCACAGTTGTAAGTGATGATCGTCTTTAGGTATCTGTTTGCTAGCTAGACCAAGCATCCTTCATTATTTTCACTGTAGGATGACGATGAAGAGACCACTTCTGCTGTGACAGAAACAGAAAATGTGGGGAGGCCCATAGAGGTATGATATATACAATGCATTCCCCCTTTTTTACATAAGAGAATAAATAAATTGCCATTGTCATTTTACACAATATGGCAGGAGATTTTAATACAAATGAGGGTCCATCTACCTCCACACAGAATCTTAGCAGTGTAAGAAATGTTCTGCAGTTCTCCTTCCTCATTTAAATATTTGGTCTGTGTTTGTATTACAGTCTTTTTCAGTCTTTCTAGTTGCCTGCCAAAGAGCTGTATAAGGTCCCCCTTAAAAGCAAATCAGAAAAAGTGACATGGAGATGGACCTTATACAGCTTCAAATGGAGGAGAAAAGGCTTAACCTAAAAAAGGCCAGACTTGAAATTGAATTGCTGGAGCACCAGCTTAAGGTGGGAAACAGTATGTGAACATTAATCTGTCATTTGTTGTTGAATGAAATCTAAAGCAATAAATACAAGTGTCTTTTGTTACAAGAAATAAAGAAACAATGAACAACACTTGACTGTTAACTGGTTTTAATTAAAGTGATTTTGGCAAATCATGTCTTGTACCACCCTGCCATCTCTTTGGTCTACTGGGTTCACTGGGGGGGTTCCTCTTTGCCACATATTAACTAGTTAGTGGGGACCAGTAATGATGTTATATGAGGAGTTATATCATTAGAAACATTTCATTTTTTTCGTTTTCATTTATATGTTTATTTTACAGGGACAGTGCTCATTAATTAACAGTAAAATAACTGTAAATGAGCCAGAGTTAGCTCAACAGGCTAATTTTCATCTGTTGTCCCTGGCCAGTTATTATGAGGGCAACCTAAAATCAAGATATAAAAACAAAAAATGACTTTTTACAGTCCACACATAATAACAGCATAAAAAAGTAATGATAAGACAGATACAACACACAACAATAAGTAACGAGCAACATCATCACACAACATAGGCTAAAAAATGATAGATAACCAAGTTTGACACAAGACAATCTGCTAGCAAGCAACAATTCTCAGTAGGCAGTCAGTAGTCTAATGTGCACATAATTATTTAAAAATTATTTAATAATTAAAAATTATCGTGACTGTATAAAGTAGGGATATATAGTGCTAATTAAAATGGTCAGGGCACGCCTTGCTCTGTCACCTCTCTGAAACAAACTAACTCTGCAACATAACCTGCTCCGGAGCAGGTTATGTTCAGAGAGTGAGTTGCTATGACTACTAACATACCCTGAAAGTTACCTCCGTTTTTGGAACCGAAAGTTGAGGTTATCCGCTTACTTACTCTTAAACATACCCGGGTATGTCACATAACCTGCTTTCTGGAATACACCCCAGGTCACAATAACTAAGGTTATGTAAACATTCACACATATTAAACCCCAACAATTGATGACATCATCCTCACCTTGAATGCTCAATATAGTGTAGTTCACCTTAACTTTTCATGTGATATTATATAAGCATGTAGGATCAGCAGATCTTAAACATATTCTTACATTTGTAATCCCTTGCAGGCGTTTATTATTGTTTACCTTGTGTGAGCTAATCATTGTTTTTTTTTTTACAAGGTGTTCATTTATGGAAATTCAGTAGTAAGTAGCCTAATACAATCGATGACTGCAATCTAACATAATTATAGATGAATGAAACGGTAATGCTAGCAAATGCTTCGTTCTCACACAAAACAGCTAAGTATAGTCATGCATCATGTTTAGCTTGTACTTTGACAGATAATACAATCATATTTATCATTTTTTACACTAATATATCATTGTCACTTACCTTCAAATTCTGAAAAGTTTTCGATCTCCATCACCTGTTCGCTCTGATTGGTAGTTTACGCTCGCCGGCTGAACGTAGACAGTTCGACTCTCTGATTGGTCTAGAGAGTCTTCAGTGAACGTAGACTCTGGGCCAATGACGGGCCGTAGCTGTCTACGGTCAACGTAGACTTTGCTTTTCGCTAGCGCAGTACAGGAGTGCAATTGATTGGAAACGATTGATCACATGGTATCGTTCGGTTTACTTCCTAGGTCCTCACATGTGCGATGGAATCCCCAATACTACTTATTATGATGACGTCATCCATTCATTCATGGCTAATAATAGCATTTCAACTGATTATGAAACACTGTTAATATGTAAATGACTACTATCTCCCCTTTACTTGAGTATTCATGTTACATTAACTAAGTAATTTAGTAACTTAATTTTTCATTGTTTTATTTGAACAGATTATATACTATGACTGTATAATTTATTCTGTACCCCAATTTTCCACACCAATAACATATCTACATAAGTTTACTATGGATGTTCATTATTTAATATAAGCATGTAGTTGTTCCTTTACAATGATGATGAAAGTTTGATCTGATGTAATTATTCAAAAGTTGCCTCGTTCATATATATAAAAGGACACTTTTTAACAAAACAAATGATCACTATTTAGTTTCATAGAACAGAATATATTATGCAAGAATATATTACAATAATCAATCTAAAGGTTTACATTGATTTTATTGAAAATAATTTAAAGTAAACATTGTGGAGATATACACATGTAACTTGTACACATGACACTTTTGAATGATAAAACAACACACAGAACGTAGAACAATAAAACTTGTACACAAGAACTATATACACTATTTACAACGGGCCAGCCGTTCCCTCCTCTAATTTGTCCACAACAGAGACAAAATGTTCATAGTTTTGAAATACCATGTTCTCCAGTCCCTTGGAGGCTGAACGGTTGATCGAAGGGCAAAATGTCTTTTTTTTGTACTTTTTGTGTCCCTGGATTGTATGCCCGCACACCCTGCAGGTCGGGAGATGCTGCACCCTCGTCAGCTTAACGCCCAGGGCCGTGCGATGATCTGCCAGCTTCCTCTTGTACTGTGTGGATCTAGACCACGACAATCCTACCACAGGGTTCTGTCCAGAGGCCGGCTGAACAGCTGGCCTGATGGGTACAGGCGGAGTGACCGGGATGGATGCCTGACTAGCAGGCAGTATGGGCTGCGTGGACGAGGGGCCTGCAGACTGGGAGACTGACGGCAGCACAGGCCTGGTGATGGTGGAGGTGGTGGGGATTCTCCTCACTGGCAGGGGCAGTGGTGGCTGAGGAGGAAGCTGTGGCGTCGCCACCAGCCTATTGGTCCGTCCCTTCAACACCTTTGTGCCGGCTGTGCTGGGCGTGGGGACGTACTCCATCACAGGGTAGTCAGGTGGAGGGAGGACGGCAGGCTGGCGCAGTGCAGGAGGCAGCTCTTCAGACGACACTGAGGTGATTTTGCAGATGACGGCTGGCTGTCTGGCGGCGTGAAGGTTCACCAGCCTCTCCTGCTCCCGGATGAAGTCCCTCACTGTTTTGGTGTTTATTTTGGGAAGGGGGATGCCTGCCTTGCACAGGATTGGGTCATCCACCAAGACCCGGTGCCGGATCCTGTCATAGGCCTTGAGGATGCTGGACTTCTCGGGGCTGGAGCGAGAGGCCTGAGGGGAGCGCAGCCACAGAAGCTTGACAAGCACGTACATGAGGCGGTTATGCTGCGGGCTGATGTCCTGCTGTGCTGGCGCATACTTTTTGGCCATCTTCACTTTCCGGACCAAGGCGGTGTCAGCAAGGTCATCCCTCTTTGTACGGCAGTACAGCGTGTTTCCCCAGTGTGTGGGGTACAGCTGGTGGTACTTCTGTGGCTGCTTGTCGTGCTCCTCAACCGCGTTCCAGGCCTCGAGGACCCTGTTCCTTTGCGCGGTGTTGAGGAGCAGCTTCTGGTCTGTCAAGCCGACCTCCACCAGTGCACCACAGAATGCCTCCAGCTTTTGAAACCCCGGCAGAGGATTGTCACTGCAGACATCCTCCTGTAAAAATACACAGACACACACACACACACACACAGAAAATTAGGTAAGTTCCAATGCATACAACGTCTTGTTTTTCAACATTGATTACTGTATTCTCTTCTATAAGACAAGTAGCTACTCTACTCACAAAGGCAGGAGGGTTGACTGTAGCAGTCTCACTGCTGGTAAGAGTCATGTGGGGCTGGGCAGCAGGATGGTCCTCGTCGCTTTGGTACGCGTCGTGTGCTTCGTCGTCCGAGTCGGCCTGCCCAGGCTGAATGACCTCCTCCTCCGGCCCAGGACCGTCATTGACAATGCCCTCAAGAGAGAAGGCCTCCCCCGTGCTTTGGCTGAAAAGATATTCAAGACCAAGCAGCTCGTCTGACTGGACGGCGGCCGGGGGCCTGAAGTTCTCTTCCACCGTCTCGCCAAACAGCTGCTTGCAGCGGGAGTTGAGGCGGTCAATGAGCGGCGCCGAGTATACTCTGTTGTGCCGGCCTCTGCCCCCAAACACGGCGTCTGAGCTGCGGTCGGAGTTCCACCTGGCGATCCCACTGATGAGGTAGACCTGGTAAGGGCGTGCCGCACAGTGGGGACCTGAACATCACAAAAACAGGTATTATCAGAATGATACAAAAGAGACACGTGTTGTTTGCTGTTAAACAAGTATTTTTCCCCCTTAGATTACCTGGAATCATATGGGGCAGCGACTTATGGAACCCCTCCAGATTGTTGCTCCCACGCAGGCATTTATAATACGGGAGGTCCACACCGTTGATGGTCGTGGTGCGGGCAACCCTGTACATGGCCATGCCTGGTGGGTCCTGGATGCATTCCAGGTGTTGCTGCTGGCTGGCCCACATCTCATCAATTGCTGCTGTAAACCCAAAAATCCACAAACATGCATGATGAGCTCTTGTCATTTTGCACATATTGTGGTGTGGTGTGAGAGAGAGGTGTTTTTCCTTACCAGGGGACTTGAAGAGGCTGACCCCGCTCTCGTCGAGCCCTGCCGGACCCTTGAGCTCTTGAATTACCAGGTGGACAAGACGAAATGTCTCCTGGGCACCGAGGGTGACACGCCGGACATGATGCTGGAGCTGGTCCCGGGAGATGTAACGCCGGACAACCTCCTCGTCTGTCACCACCTCCATTGTGGCCGGGTCTCTGGCCCTGACAGCCGTGATGAGGAGCTGGAGGTCCTCACGGTTATAGGCCAGCACTGCCCCGACCAGCGCAGACTTGAAGGCGGCGTACTTTGCGTGGGCCTCGGTACGCAGAGCAGCATCAAAGCAGTGAATCCAATGGAAAATATCCAGCCTCACCACCATCCCCTCGTCCACCCAAGGCTGGAAGAGCGTCTCCAGGGCCGTCGGACCCTGTGCCTTGCAGCATCCCCGGTTGATATACAGGATCTTGGGTGCCGGTTGATTGGCAAGCCGGAACCGCTCCACCACGCCACGGCACATGGGCCCCAGCTTTTCCACAGACTCATCACGGGTGAGGACAAAGGACACGATCTGCGAGTACTCGTTGCCGATGCTGGTGAACCACTCAGCCGAGCCTTTGCTCTCCCCAGACAATTTCTTCACCACCTACAACAAAACAAACAAATACAAAACAGTTTAGTTTAGTTTTGCATAATGTTGCGTTTCCCCATGAGTACTTGTATGTCAACACACTTGCCTTCTTTGTGGAATCCATTTTCAGGACTGTGCCAAACGTGGAGAGGATCTGGCTTCGGTAGTCCTGTACATTGTCCGCCTCGGCCAGGAGGAAGGCGTGCCGCAGGAGCCGTGCGCAGGGTAGCTCTCTGGGAGGAGGTGCCGCATGGAACTCCCCGTGACCCAACGCAGAGACGATGCCTCCAGTTTCCACCAAGGCCATGAGGAGCGTGGTGTAGAGGTCCTTCCTTTGATGGTAGTCCTCCATGTGGTTCTCCTGCACCTGCCGCCACACTTTGATCATGGTGTTTCCCTCCGTGCGGTCACGCAGGAGGCGAATGATGGTTTTGTCCACCCCACGCTTTGCAGTCAACACGGCCGGAAACATGGCCCGATGAGCCTCGCTCAGCTGCTGCAATATTACATCGTCCCAGGCCAGCCACCGACCCATGGGACCACTCGCTCCACCCCTGGCAGCCTTGAGGCACGGTCCACAGGAAACCACCTCTGTTGCCATGGTGTACCAACCGGACAACTCACAGATGTGACGTACCTAAAACAATAAGTAAAACATTATTAGTTACATTATTAGTAGTAGTAGTAAAACATTAATACATTGTGATTAACAATTATTAATAGATTAAAAATGTATTTCAATTCTAACATTATTAACATTATTATTCCATCATAAACTAAAAATAACAATAGAAAATTGTAAATAACATTAAGAAAGTTAGATGCTGTAACAAAAATATTTAATTGTTTAAAATTCCCAAAGCATTTACTCATGTAAACAAGGGGGACTTTTTTCATGCATGGATGACCATTTTCTAATAAGTTATCTTCTACTTATGTTACTTTAGTTAGGAGTGAAGGATTACAAATTTATTAAATGTTTTATTTAGGTTTCCAATACCAAAGTATATAAACTGAGAATGTTCTGTTTGTAGAAGTTAGCATTTCAGGTTAGGATGGTAAATGATATCAGCTGTGAAACAGTTTCCAGCAAGAGAATCTGGCAAATCCTGTTTTCTCCATTGTAAGTTAAATGATTCTGATCACTGAGACTTTCTTTAATGGCTCTGGGATGGCTCTTGGAACCAGTTCCTGGCCAGTTATCAACATTTGAATAGTTATGCTGATTCCATTGGATTGATAATGCCCTCAGAGTAGGGTGTGTTCCTACTTCTACTTTTTACTACTTTTGTTTCAGTTCCCCCCCCCCACAATGTAATCCCTTCGTCTTATAATGTGTATATATTACAATGTTTGACTCAAGAGGTCAGACGATGTTGGAATGACTGCAGCGACAAGCAATAAAAGAACTTCTGGTTGAAAAATAACACTTCCACCGTCTCCTGGTCTCCGCTTCGGAGTCTTCTACACTTTAGAAGAAAAAATTTTACTTCAGGAGTCATATAGGAGGATGGCAGGAGGCCGATGGTGTAAGTGCGAGCACATGTTTTTTTGAAATGAAAAAAAATAAATAGGTACATGATGCCTCTGTCAGCATTCATGTGTGTTAAGTAGTCAATAATTACGTATGTATGACTCTAAACACAGGTGTGAAGAGTCTGAGCCTTACCCGGGTGTGGTAACCAGACTTGGAGAGGTGTGTGTTGCCTCCGGCCCCAGCGCACTTATCTCCACGCGGACATTTCAGGGTGCACCGCCACACTCCGATGGGGCGCCAGAAAAAAAAAACGGCTGCGGAAAAAAGGCCTGTGGAGTGGGGATGCCGCCGCTAACGAAGCCGGGTGACTCGGGGGGGTAAAACCACATCCGGTCTGACTTCAGGACGCGCCGCCTTTTAATGACGCCCTTGATGTTCTTGTAGGTTTGGACGGGCGTAAAGAGGCCTCTCTCGCTGTCCTCCTTCAGCCAGGGGATGTCTGCTGGCGGGATGCCATGGGGGTCTTCCCACAGCCGCACCCAGCCTTCCAGTTCCACCTGCAAGACACAAGACATACAACACACAAAATAATTAATAATAATTCATTACATTTATATAGCGCTTTTCTGGACACTCAAAGCGCTTTACATAGAAGGGGGGGAATCTCCTCAACCACCACCAATGTGCAGCATCCACCTGGATGATGCGACGGCAGCCATATTGCGCCAGAACGCTCACCACACACCAGCTTACTGGTGGAGAGGAGACAGTGATGAAGCCAATCAGTATATGGGGATGATTAGGAGGCCATGATGGACAGAGGCCAAGGGGCAAATTTGGCCAGGATGCCGGGGTTACACCCCTACTCTTTCGAAAGACATCCTGGGATTTTTTGTGACCACAGAGAGTCAGGACCTCGGTTTAACGTCTCATCCGAAGGACGGTGCTCTTTGACAGTATAGTGTCCCCATCACTACACTGGGGTGTTAGGACCCACACAGACCACAGGGATAGCACCCCCTGCTGGCCTCACTAACACCTCTTCCAGCAACAACCTGGTTTTCTCAGAAGGTCTCCCATCCAGGTACTAACCAGGCTCAGCCCTGCTTAGCTTCAGTGGGCAACGGTCTTGGGCTACAGGGTGACATGGCTGCTGGCGAACATTTAATTAGAACATTTGGTTCTTTATTTTCCATAATGTGGTGGGGGTTACTAACCAAGGGATTTTGTGAAATGCATTAACATTGCTTGTGTATGTTATGATTTTACACTTACAGGAGAGTCACTCTGCGACAAAGGGGTGGCAGACGCAGACTGGCTGGTGGAGGTCGACGGCGGTTCCTTGGGGTGAGCACCAGAGTGTGACTGACCAGGCGCTGAGGACGGGAGGAGCGTCTGCAGCTCGAGACTCTCACTAGAGGCAGCATTGCTGGTTGAGTGAAGCGAGGACAGCGTGGGCTTCAGCTGCTTCCTGTGCTTTGCCTTCTTGCTGGTAGACAGAGGAGACTGCTCGGGACGCTCTGCACCTGCTACATCAAAACAAAACATGTAAATGTCCTGAGCCAGGAGAACAGGATGGAGCAGAGCTTCCCGCACTGACAAAAGGTGAGGGGGGGAGACCCTCTCAGCAGGTCACTTCACATGCTGAGACATGAAGAAACAACAAGTGATAGTCTCAGTGTTGATTTAAGAATCTGCTCAGGCTCTAACATTCACACCTGCTCAGCATGTGTAGCAGGAACAGGCACCCGTCAGGGTTTGTGAGGTTACAGAATTCACACTAATAAACTTCCTCCGTTTATATTCTACAGTATTGGAAATCTAAATTAAACCTTTAAGAAATTTGTTCCTTCAATACCCATTGTCTACTTTTTTGTATATTTTCTTTAAAAAATATAAACATTTTTGTATTTTGTGTATTTCTTTTTTGAAATAAATGTTTTTCATTATTGCATACTAATTCTCGTTTTATTAATTGTATTATCTGTGTCCTGTCACTATTATTCTGTTTGTGCGGTGTGCAAAACATACCTGGCGATAAAGCTCTTTCTGATTCAGGCTCTCTTCTTGAAGAGCTGGAAGTGGCAGCAGCAGGAGTGGCATCAGATGGAGGCTATGTGAATGAATTACAGCTTTGTGCTCTTGAAGTTTGTCAACATAGCATGTGTAGTAACAATCACGGCTGTTTTAAGTCACCTTAACCTACCTCTCTATCGAGAATGTACTGCCTGAAGCGCTTCAAGGATTTGGTGGAGATGTCCTCCTCCTTCATCACCAGCCACTGCCGCACAGAGCAGTACGCCTCCTGAGCCATCTTTCGCTCGTGGTCGGTCCCAGAATTCGGGACAGCCTGAAGGCACTTGTGCAGAGTGTACCACTGCCACATCTCGATGAACGTGAACGACTTGAACCGCCCCTGCCCGTAAATGGCCCTGTCCACGTTCATCTCGAGGTGGCAGGAGACCGGTGGAAGCAGCTGCACATACCTCAGGAGGTAGTCCTTTATCCACCGGTCATTGGTGGCTCTTTTATAAGGATGCCGGGATTCTTTGACGTGGCGATCAAGGACACTAAAATGTGATAATTAAGCATAATTAATTTATGAAAAACATACTGGACATAGTTGGATTCTGTTTAGTGCAACATGCTTACTATTTAATGTATCCAACGTCATTTTCCACCAGCCATTTAAAATTTTTCCCGTTGTATTTCCCAAATGTGATTATTAGCTGACCCAAACACTGCACCTCCGTTGGAGTGGACGTGACCAGCCGGCATCTCTCTTTAGCTGAAAACAGAAATTGTTCGGCCTTTGATAACATGCAAGCACATATGCTCTAGTGCACAACAGTAGGTTATCATGACTGTGTTGGAAAAAAGGTGTAGTGAAGTTTTTCTTCCACGCAACAGGCCATATATTTACATGCCAATATATACATTTAGGAGGGTTTAGGAAAACCTGTATTGAAACTGAGTGATAACTTATTCAAAACGAGATTCAAGAACAGCAATGCCAGGACTCTCTTTTGCGGAGACAAAAGCTCAGGAGAGTCCCCAAGAGTTTCAGTAATCTGTTTCATTTAAATTACAATAGAGAGAAAACAGGTCCGGCGGCTGTATAGAGAGAAACAGTACCGGACAGGAATCTCGTGCTCAACAGCTGAATGCTAAATTAAATCTACAGAACTTTCTCAGTTAATAACCTAAATTAAACATGTTGATAAAATGTGTAATACCACACTGTGTTGGAAATATAAGGTGGAAAAAAGGTATTACCTTTGTTATAAGCCTTCTTTTCATCCCTCAGGTCGCCGTCGTCATATCTACCATTAGTCAAATCTAATCATACTGTGATAATTTGATTAATGGTCCTCCACAATTGTATACACATCACCTGGTCACAATAACTAAGGTTATGTAAACATTCACACATATTGTAGTTCACCTTAACTTTTCATGTGATATTATATAAGCATGTAGGATCAGCAGATCTTAAACATATTCTTAGATTTTAACGGCAACAACAGAAACAAACGTTTGTGGTCCAAACTTAACTTCCGGTAGAATCAATAACAACAGAGTTTCACTACCAGACCCGTTCAACAAAATTAAGGCAAACATTTTTTTCTACAGACCTGGAAAAGTAAAAAAAAAAAAATCTAACACACACGGATGGAAATACCGGTGTCGTTTACGGGGAAGTCGAGGCGGGTCAGATGCTTTCACTCCGCCTGGATCATTGCGATGAAGTTTAACTGCGTTTGTAGTCGGCGCCACATTACAAACACAGACCGGAAGTTAACTTCGGGCCAGCTCGTAAAGCCTTGTTTATACTCGACGCGTCCGCACGAGCGCGAGTCTCCGCTGACTGCGCGCGCCCCTCTCCAAACGGACGAGGCGTTTATACTTGACGCGCTCGCCGTTGTGCTATTCTGTGAAACGACAGGGGGCGACTCGGAGTAATTCTCCTCTAAACCACCAGGAATCAGCAGTGAAGAAGTAGCAGGGTTTTTCCTGCATAGACAATTATGAGGCGGCCGCCTCCGTCAAATTTCGTGCCGCCTCCGCCTCTCGACAAAATTAGGACAGACAGTCACGTGCTCATATACACTTTATCCACCGTGACAGTTCTGTCGCGATTCCCGCTTGTGTCCATTCTCTAACCGTGTAGTTTGCCGATAGTGCTGCACGGATCATAATCCGCGGGTCGAGCGGGCCGAGTAATAAAAACATTCCATTCAATCGAGGGTGGATGACAGCTAAATGAGTGTAATAAAGACACGGAACTCCCATCATGGTAGGCTACCTAATGACGGACGGTAACAAAGTTGCGCTGTTGAGTCTCGCGCAGTTATTTATAACATTAATTATAGTTAAGAAACAATATATAGGCTATACGACCAGAGTGCTGTTTTCCTGAATGTCATCACGATTGAAACCGAGATATTAATTTCATAACAGTTCAATAAACAAATAGTTAAAATCAAGTTACTTACATTTTTAGACTGTTTTTGTTCTGTTTTAGCAGCGAAAATAGTTCCAAACAACAGAACCATATCGCGTCTCACAGCAACACTCATCCATGATTCATTACTGAATCATTCAGTCAGTGTTTTGAACTAATCGCTTGAGTCAAAGATTCAATTGCCCATTATTAAACCGCCTCATTCTGAATCAATCAGCCGTTTGAAGGAATCGTTTACATTAACGACTCAATAACTCGCTCATTAAGACGGCCGCCTGCCCCCTCCTACTGGCGGTTTAGTATCATTCTTTTCAACATTACTTGTATATTCAAAAAAATCTCATGTAATACAGTTATAATTTTTCAATGTAAATTATTTAATTTGATTGGTAACAGCCTAGTGTCTTATTATTTTAATTGAATGTAGCCTATTGATAAAATGTAAGAATTTTAAATGAAATTTAGAGCATACTTTAAATAAAATTAGGGGGAAAATGCCCTTTATAAAAGGTACAAAAAATTATTCCGATAAGAGTGTTTTCAAAAATGAAACATTGACAATAAGTTTAAAGGGAGTAAAGCCTCTGTTTATTCTATTAAAAAAAAATGTAATTTTGCCAAAAGAAGAACTTTTAATTTAAATAAATGTTAATTGTGTGATATGTTACCATATTATCATGCTTAATTGAATAATTGTAATGTGATGATCAGATGCAGATATCTAAATCAAAGAATATGGGTGGTTGGCGGGTGGATTATTATTTATTCTTAACAACAGATTCGAGTGACTCAAAGTGCACCAGATTAATGAATTTATCTTTAAAATGTACAAAATTTTCTCCCGGGGGGCATGCCCCCGGACCCCCCTAGAGTTACAATTTTACCACCTCCGCCTCATTTTGAGCCAGGAAAAACCCTGAGTAGTTTGCCGTTTATTAGTAGTTTATTAATTGCTGATTCATAAAAGAGTAATAAATGCAGTAGGTTTATTGTAGCCTACTTTCACTGCATGTAAACTAAACAACTGCCCTTATTGAAGCGTGTTTAAACCTTAATTTCATCAGCAGGGCTTACTTCTGTTATTGTATGCTTATTTTGTAAATGTAACCATTACTTTAGACAAGTGCAAACTGGGTGCTTAATGCAAATGTGTTCCTATTCACAAAATGAGAGGCTTTTATGGTCGCCCATCAATGCAAATGTATCTGTGTATAGAAGGATCATAAACATGCTGGTACAGACGTACCAGTTCGGCCAGAGATCGGCTCGAAGTCGTTCATCTTCGGATGCGGCGCCGCGCGCGAAGTTACAAAAAGTGCCGTGCACACCGCCAGGCGAAATGGGGTCTTGCGCACAGACATCATATAGGTAGACGCCCTATCGACCGCTACTGCCTATTGGCACGGACGAGAATTGGAGCCGCCATCTTAAACCGGTCATCCGCTCCGCTCAGTGTAATCTGTTTGGCAGGTGCAATGAGCTGTCAGAGCATTAAATTAATCATATCTCACTGAATACTGAACTGATTTTCACGCGGTTTTTTTTGCTGCAAAGGTCATTAATGTAGCTATGATACAGGACACATGGTTCGGCGTATTTTAATATCCATATTAGGCTTAACAGTAATATAATATTCTCCTATAGACTTAGACAGACTTTATTGTCATTCAACAGTAGGCTACATTCACAATATACAGTTGAGCGAGATTTCGTTGCAAGGCTCTGAATAAAAACAGAATACAGTAAAAGAGAAACAGTATAAATATAAATATGTCCAATATATAAAATACCTATATCTATAAAGTGACCAGACACAATATGTGTGATGAAGGATATAATGTTTTTTATAAATCACAGACTATAAATATAATAAAGAAGCAGAAACAGATAGTTGCAGTAAAGTAAGATATTTTAATAAGTTGAAGAAACAATTTATGATTTGTGACACGCACACACACACACACACACACACACGAACAGACACACAAACAAACACGAACAGTCTCTCTCTCTCTCTCTCTCTCTCTCCTCTCTCTCTCTCTCTCTCTCTCTCTCTCTCTCTCTCTCTCTCTCTCACACACATATAACGCAGCTACCGAATCCACCGGACGCAGCCACCTGTAATAAAAAGTGAGAAAGCTTTTCAACGTGTTTGAATCAGTAATTTCTAAAAATTAAATTCGGACAACATTAAGCCTATAACGTTACATTTTTTTATGTGGATGTGGGAGTGGAAATGTCGAGACTAAAGCCCTATTCGGATTAACTTTACAAGGGTAGATGAAGTTAATGCAATTTTACCACAGGACTTCTGTAATATCAATAGCCAAATCGCATATGATAAGATATGTTATCAATAAAACTAGAAGTTGGAGGGGTAACTCAAATAAGCATCGCTGTCATGCGTGTAACATTGCTTCCTGATATCATGTGCGCAAACACAAATAAATAACCTATACAACAGGGCAGTTGAATGCTTATCTGACAACCTAGAAGCTCTTAATTATTACTTTAACAGTTACCCCACCTCTCTCCATGCCGGGTGAACACCGGCTGATGCAGTAAACAGCATTTCACAACGATTTCAGTACAGTAATAGCAAATATCCTTGCTCATTCTCGATTACCTGGTAATATTCTATTCACAAAATACAACCAATAGTACGGTAATGTTAAGACTTACTTGTGAAAAGCCCTATTTTCGATGGTCCAGCGATTAGAACAGGAAAATGCTCCACAATGCTCTGGCATCTTATCTGCTGCCACGCAACGAAACTAGGAATACGACCGGTTCAAGATGGCGGCCGGATTTCTCGGTTTCCAGCGGCCAATAGGGCTTCTAGTCTCTATATGATTTCTATGGTCTTGCGCACCCAACGCGCACGACCGCCCACACCGCAATGACGTCATTTTTGCCGCGCGCGCTTCGCGCTCTTGCGGACGCGTCGAGTATAAACCAGGCTTCACTCTGGCTACGCGCGTGCGTCCGATGAAACCGTCTATATCGGCCCTGTCCCAAATGGCACACTCCGGACTTGTGGACTTCCTCAGAGTCCACACTTCAGTGACGTCATGAGTGCAGACCTATAGGGCCCTTAGCGCGAGTCCGCGAGGGCGCATTGAGCGGTATTTTTGGGACAGACTCGATCATCACGCCGGAAACAGGAAGACAGTCTGTTTTTTTTTTATTTTTTTTATTTTTTTTTATTGAATTTTCAAAATCACAGAGTTTGATATCAAGTTGACATTTCTTTTACATTATTTTCTGATAAGTATCACCTTTGACAAGTAAAACATGAGACAACAATAATTTGAAGAAAGAAAAAAAAAAAAAAAGAACAAACAGAACAGAAAAAAAAGGGGGAAAAAAAGGATAAAGGGCATCACGGACATATATTAAATTCCTTTAGCAGAGATACAGATCCCTTGTCTTAAATTTGTCATCTGTCTTACTTCATACAAATGAATTTGACTTTTGTATAAAAAAAATGTATATTATTGATTTGTTTCTATTATTAGGAAAATTTCATATTCATCAAACTAAGTGGAGTAACTCAAAACCCAACTTTGCTCATTTCAAAGCAGCCTTTAACATGTATTTTGAGTCTGTAAAGTTTTTTTAAAAATCGGAAGACAGTCTGGTTGTTGTTATGGACAGGAGCTGCAGGTTCGGGGAAATATGCTGACTATTGTTGTTGTGTTTATGACTCAGTAAAGCCCTGACATTCTGTTCTATTTATTTTATGAATCATAATATTATATTATTATATTATTCAGCTCGCTATTATTAGCCTATGTTATAGACATCAACCACTGGTTGATGATCATAATGTTTGTATAAACTTGTGTCTTGTCATAAAAACCGTAATGATAATTGCACTTAAATATTTTCTTCTCAGAGCCATGTTAACAATTGTCCGTGAGTGAAATATCCTCCCATCTGTTGTCTGATTGGCCTTTCGCAAGGATTCCTGGGTAGTTAAAGTGCGTGGAGCCTGCTTCTATGCGGCTTCGCGGAAGACCGCTTCAAGGGTACAAAGGGGGCGCTGCTGAGCACACTTCAGAGCGTTAAAATGCTATTGGGACGGCCTACGGACTCGTAGACTCGGCGAGCACGCGCAATTTAAGTCCACGAGACCGAAAGTCCGCATGAAGTGCGCCATTTGGGACTGGGCCAGGGAATGTGGAGATGACGTCACGCCGTGTTGCATTATGGGTCCGCCGCCATATTTACAGGATCGCGCCCAATACCGCTGTATTTAAATGCATGTGTTGGAGGCTGTGTTTGGATTTTCTGTCGAGATTTTAATAAACGTCGATATGGTTGTTCAGTTCAACTGCCATAGCAGGTCACGCGATCGTTCAGGGAGGAAAATGAACAACGGAATACGTTTTTTCACCTTTCTTTCTTGGAAAAAACAACAAGGAAAGCAGGTCGAGGAGCTGACGAGAAGACGCCGGATCGCCGCAATCATGAGGAAAAACTTACTTACTGTCCTCCACTGCATGCTACGTTTGTTAAAAGTTGTATAAAAAAAGAGGTTGTGTATTGTATATTCATAGATGACTAAAATTTAGGAGGATAGTTGATGAATGATGTTGAATTTGCGGTTAATGTTAGCAGCAGATGATAAAGCCAGGACACATTGCATGAGTCAAATTATATTTATTTTCAATTAACAATTTGCTTTGATGTTCTGTACATCTTTTTACATGCCTTTTTTTAAAAATGTCTGTGAATCATGATTTTATACATCTGCTTAATAAATACATTAAGTGACTTCTCTGTTTCTGGACTGATTGCAACCATAAAGACCCTTTAAGTACACATAACAATGGGCAAATATACATCAAACGTTTAAAATAAACGATCAAATACTCTCATTTTTACACGTGTCAACATTAAATGTTGACAATAAGGCACAGTTGTATTTAACAAGTTACCACATCTTGTGGCATTATAAAGTAATGTACATTTTTTTTTTCTTGCACAACCTATGACAACTTAACATATGCTGAAAATAGCAAGCTAACATTAACTACGAGAGCTGCTTTTCAGGTAAAATAGCTTGAACTTCATGTACAATAGTAATCAACTTAGCATAGGCTTCGAACACCAACACTAAATCAGATGTATCAACGTTTTTTATCGCGGATAGTTTGTCCAAATAGTTTTTTTGACAGTGGCATTTAGTTTATCCCAGTAGGGCCCCTTCTCTTTTTCTTTAAACATCTCCATTTCTTCCGTTCTTCTTCAATTTTACCTCGATTTAGCCAAACACCCACTATTATACCGAAGGTAAACAGAGATCGTGCCTGTAAAGATGGCGGCCACGTCCCATAATGCAACACGGCGTGACGTACCTCCGCATTCCCTATAGATCTTAAACATCCCTCGGAGGCGTTTACTATTGTTTACATTGTGTGAGCTAATCGTTATTTTTTTTTACAAGGTGTTCATTAATGGAAATTCAGTGGTAAGTAATACAATCGAAGACTACAATTTAACATAATTATTCACAACTTTCCTGCGAGTCTTAATGGGCGTCGCCATGACACACGATACTTCCTGTTGCCGGTATCTAAGTTCCGGTTTAGCCTTAGCAGGGAGACAGACGACAGCAATGAAGCAAGCAAACAAGGGACACTACTCGCGGCACAAACAAAAGGAGGAAAACTGATTACTTATAAATATTAATAGGCCTTTATCACAGTCTGCGTGTCGTCACATCCTGCTCCGATTAGTAGCGTAAAGGAGTTTCCGCTGCATTATGGTCAATGGACGGACGGCAGTTTTGAGAAGAAAATTATACTAATTAGTTTCACTTTACAATAAACGTCAGTATTTA
>CM070818.1:8910293-8942046 GCA_036326025.1 Chrosomus eos | reverse complement strand
CTTGAATGCTCAATATAGTGTAGTTCACCTTAACTTTTCATGTGATATTATATAAGCATGTAGGATCAGCAGATCTTAAACATATTCTTACATTTGTAATCATACACACCCTCGCAGGCGTTTACTATTGTTTACATTGTGCGAGCTAATCATTATTTTTTACAAGGCGTTCATTTATGGAAATTTCGTGGTAAGTAATACAATCGAAGACTGCAACCTAACATATATAATGAATAACACAGTAATACAATCAAAGACTGCAATCTAACATAATTATAGAATGAATGAAACGGTCACAATGCTAGCAGACGCTTCGTTCTCGCGCGTCATGTAATAAACAAACAGGTATAGTCATGCATCACGTTTAGCTCTTACTTTGACACATAATACAATCATATTTATCATTTTTACACGATGATATATCATTGTCACTTACCTTCAAATTCGGAGAAGTCTCATTCCGATCTCCATCACCTGTTCGCTCTGATTTGAAGTCTACGCCCGCCGGCTGAACGTAGCCAGTTCGGCTCTCTGATTGGCAGTGAACGTAGACTCTGGGCCAATGACGTTTCGCCGGCTGAACGTAGACTGTTCGGCTCTCTGATTGGCCTAGAGTCTACAGTGAACGTAGACTCTAGGCCAATGGCGGGCCGTATCAGTCTACGTTGAACGTAGACTTTGAACTTCGGTAGAGAGAACGTCTGCGAATTCCCCAAATGTGGGAATCTCGACTGCATAATTTCTGGTAGTGGGGGACTGCGTTCGCGCTCTCCCCTGATTTACTGGTTCAATAATAGAACTGAAATGTACTCCGATAATGAGTTGCTTCCTTAATTTGAAGTCTGTGAGATTCTCTTCTTTTTAAATCAGGAATTGGTAGTATCTCTGATATAGACGTGATGATACAATGGATTATTCAATTAAAGCCTTCAAGCGATCCCCACTGTATAAGGAAGGGTTATGCACAAGCAAGTCTGGGGCAGATAATAATGGACAAAAGAAAACTGGGGGTAACAAATAAGGATCGGAGCCTAAAATTTAAATTTCTCCAGTCTCTCATCTCTGTCTCTTTCTCTCATTCAAATGGGCAGTTTGGGCGCCCATACCGGGCGAGATCGGCCGTAAATATGGCGGCATTCTATTGGTAGTGACGATGTAGGTGGCATCTATGAATTGTTTTTTACAATACCGGTGCCAAATCGATACTTTAAAAAAAAAAAGAGCCACAAAATGATGGTGGATGACATCTAAAGAATGGCTTTTTTATTGAAGAAAAAAATCTTTGAATTGAACTACCGTAATTCCTCAAATAAAGACCGGGGCCTTTATTTACCTGAACTGCAGATGGTAGCCGGCTTTTATTTGAAGCAGGCTTTTATTAGAGGCAGGCCTTTATTTCTAATTCGCGATCCCCGCCCGCCCGTCAGCCAAGTTTCCATGGTGACGCGTCATGCTTGGCACTGTTCACCACAGCCAAAATAGCGCTGTATGACAGATGTAGCGCTTTTATTTCTAAATATTAACAAACTTGCTTACCATGTCATCAACTATCTTCTATTCTGACTCTCAATTCAGTGTAAGTGAGTTTGTTTTGTCGTTTAAAACCCTTTATAATTGATCCTGATCTGTGAGATGGGCACCGCAGTTCAGAGATTCCTGTCTGTTGGATTTGTACGTTACACAGCGCGTGAATTCTTCAGTTTCTCCCGAAATGCATGAAAGTAAGTTGCCGGTGAACTGGGAGAAGAATAGAGTAAACTTTATACTTACACTGTGTATCTGATATGAATAAAACACGTCGCCAAATATATTTGAATGGATTATTGCTGCTTCCATAGACACCATTGTGTATTTTACAAACTATAAATGTATTGTTTTGCTATAAATCTTATCTATTTAAATGTCTGAAACCTAAAATAAACGTGGTTAAAAACACTGAATAGTAGTTGTGATATATGACAAGCACAGCACGCGTCCGTCTTTGAGTGTACACTAATTTTTCCCCGGCCTTAATTTGAGACCGGCCTTTATTTGTCCGCGTTGGCCACGTACCCGGCCACTATCAGAGGCCCGGCGTTTATTTGAATACCGGTTTTTATTTGAGGAATTACGGTATGTATTAAAAGTGTAATGTATACTTAACTATATAAATATAAGTAAATGGGTCAATGACGTGACGACTACATTTTCTGTCCGATTGCATTGTTTTTCAGGTAAAAAGGGGATTAAATGCATAAAGATAGGCCTACTGTATATTTGTAGTACCTCTCCCATGTATGTACTCACTTTAACTTTTCAAAAACCTATAGTTATTTGTAACTTCTTTTGTTATTTAAAGTGTCAAAATATAATTTGTGGTGCAACCGTCCCGCCCTAACTTCTGTTTTGAAAACGTCTTTGAAATTACTCTATATTTATTTTCTGCACTAGTGTTGTCAAAAAACTCGGTACTTCGGTACCAATCGGTACTAGGGATGAGTCGCGATCTTCGAATAGTCGAATAGTCGAACTGCGTTCGAAATTCGATCATAAAATTGCTTATTCGAATATTGTTATATTTTCGCGCAATTCCAATGTGACATAATTGACGGCGCGCCTACTGTCAGAGATATCGCAGCAGGGTATTTTCCTGTCGGGGACACAAGGTGTTACTAACATGAATGAAACCCCCTCCTGCGCGATCTAGGATACCAGCGTTTTATGTGTAAACAAACAACAGAAGGAGAGCTGACCGTTAACTCTGCGCCCAACGGTGGGTAGTAGACTAACCTTTACTAACCGTCTATGTAACAAAGTAGGCTACATTTACTTCACTACGTTGGGCGACGTTCCTCTCGTTACTTTTATTTTAATGCAATACATGTTGTTAAATGCGTAGTTTTTTTATTCCAAGCGCGCTGTATCTTTTTTATGGGCATGAGCGATGCTCCTTTCACAAATGAATCACTCTTTTGAGTCGATTCTGTTCTTAGACTTCATCAAACAAGTTGGCAGATCTGTCTAAATCGGTTCGCGAATCAGTTGATCTGTTCAGTTTCCAGCACGCACTGAATCGTCTGAAGCGCTTTATATTCACACTCGACACGGAGTCGTAACAGGAAGATTTAAGAACATCAAGAGCGTTGGATGAAGTGGCCGAGGACCTACAGTTTAGTCTAGTAAAAGCAAATCTGCAAATGCATTATATTTTGCCAGCGATGAAGATCTAGTTGAACATCTTCGTATGCTGTCTGTGAATGAATGATTCCACAGGACGATACATTCGAGTTCATTTCAGTCAGGTAATACATTTTACAACCAAACAGATTATTACGCGACGATAGCACTACATATGATTAGGGCTGGACCAGAATATTCGAATATTCGTTCGGTGGTTTGGTATTCGATTTGAAAATGTGACATTCGAATATTCGTTTTTGTTTTGTTTTTTTTTGCACACCTGGCATCCCCCTCGAAACGGTTCTCATTCGCTTGAATATGTTTTACACTATAAATTCTGGTGAAATACAATACTTAACATATAAATTCGTTATAGCTACTTAATAAATAGATATTTGCTTCTTAGACTACTAAAAGTGTTCTTGCAACGGGAGTATTCTCTGGCTAGAGCGCAGAACAGCAGAGTTTGTATGGACAAAAGTGAATGCCTGAGCTTGTATTTTGGGTTAAGCTGCATTGCTTTGACGTTGTGGAAAATAGAATAATAGAAACAAAATGTATGTAGTATTAAAATGTATAAATGTATGTATTAGTGTGTTTTATATCACTAGTGCAGTGTCCATTCTCGGAGCATATAAGATAGCATATCGGAGTCCATTCTCTGCTCGCGTGAGGCGCTCCGCTTCTTTATTTAAACCCTTTATTTAAACCCTACTTTGTCAGTAATTTGTTAGTGAGAAAAATATTAGACTAGCCTACCTTATTAGAAATATTGCTTAAGTTACAGACCTGTGTGTGTTTTATATCACTAGTGCAGCAGTGTCCGTTCTCGGAGCATAAGATCTGCTCGCGTGATGTGCGTCGCATCCGCTCGCGCTGCTCTGTAGTTTATTAAAAGTTTATGAATTCTGAACGTGTCGCGTCTCGCCTGTCTATCTATATTGCACCAAATACACTGTACTCCCTTGTGAAGTCGTTTGGATGAACGGTTCTCGAAATAATAATCATGCGCTGATGATGATCATGCACATTTTACATGCGCTTCAAGAGACACACGCGCACACTTGCGCACACACACACACGCACATTTGCACACACGACACACGCAAGGTCTCTCTCTCTGTCGTGCGTGCGCTACACGGTTTGGAGCTCGCGAGCAGCTAGATTCCGGGAGATTTTAACTAATTTGCGGGCATCGGGGAGCTGCTATCAATATGCGGGAGACGTGGGATGTCTGAGACATACGGTAGCCTATAGATTCCGAAGCTTCGAATATTCGATGTTCATTCCTACCGAAGCTTCGAAGCTCAAAAAATGGTATTCGGACCAGCCCTACCATTATCCGTTTTTTGGACATATACATTAATTTATAGGCTACATTAAATAAGCTACCATTGTACAGTTTATGAAATGAACACCCGCCATCCGCGGTAGCAGCAGTGGCAGCACGAATAGTTAAGATTTGTTTAAAAATTAGGCTTTTGCAGTAACAAGGCAGGTTTGCATAAAATCATTATGATGACATTATTTTTTTATCTAACGAGCATCTGGTTTGGCGATGCAAAAACGGACTGTCGTGCTTATTGTGTTGTTAACTACCGGTATGTAAAAAAAACGACGAAAACATGTTAATTGTTCAATTAATAAACACAGTTTGTTTGATGACAAATCGCTAAAGATGAAATTGGCCTCCCTTTCTGTCATTGTGAGTGTGCGTTTTTTTTTTTTTTTCGTTCTTCGAACGATAATCGACTTTTGCTCCTTGATTTTCGAATGGCATTTTTGGCAGAAATTCACATCCCTAATCGGTACTAAAAAAAATTAACTGTTACGGTACCAGCTTTTCTAGGTACCGGGTTGCGTCCTCTTCTTAAAAACACTGAGACATGGCACCCGGCGGCGCTGCTAATGCAGTGGCTCTGAATCCACGACAGACGCGGCGGGAGAGCAAGCGCTTGTGGAAAGAATTTGCACGCGCAAAAAACGCAATATGTGAACGGCCTCTAAAGTGATATTGGGGTAGTTTTACGAGTACATGAGCACAGTATCGGACCGACACCAGAGTACTGGTATCAGTTATACAGATACCATAGGTGCATCCCTATTTATGTCATTAATATCAGTCCCAGTTCTAGGCTTATTCTTGCCTGGATAACTCTTAGCAGGGGCAGTCATGGCCTAATGGTAACAGAGTTGGACTGGTGACCCAAAGGTTGCTAGTTCGATTCCAGTACCGGCAGGAATATGACTGAGGTGTCCTTGAGCAAGGCACCTAACCCCCAATCGCTTCCCGGGCGCCACTCAAGGCTGCCCGCTGCTCCGGGTGTGTATCCACGTTTGCAGTGTGTGTGTGTGTTCACTACTCACTACTCTGCTCAGGGTTTCCCATACATTCATTAATTTGTGGCGGGCCGCCACAATATCAACGCTGACCGCCACTGATTGATTTTCAGATTTTTAAACTATTTAATATGGGTAAAATTGTATTTTATTGTAGAGCTGCGCGCAGTTTGCTCCCCCCTCTCTCACAAACTGACAACGAGGCGCGCGCGAATAGCCCGCCTCTCTCGAGCACAGTCTCAAAACATGAGCATGCGTTGGAGGACGGATTGTTGCGGTCACTGCGGAGCTTATTTTCCCAGCGAATATTCCAGAATCAATCCGGAGTTGAATGGTTGTTAATGAACACTGTCGCGAAACAACTCTGATAAGTTATTCTATGTTAAACCCTGTAATCTGTACAGATTACAGGGTTTCCCGCAGCACTTTGTAACTAAGGCGGCCGCCTAAGCAACACACACGTCGTCAAAAAAAATGTATGAACGAAGCCTGCCTTGTTACTCTGTCCTGTTTATAGCTTAAATTCTCTGCCCGAGGCAGAACTTGAGCCGATATTTCCCGCCGCAATCCTCGGGCCGGGCCCTTGATCTAGAGATGTGCGGCGCGGGACTAGATTTGATGGTAATGCACTCACTCTGTGTGTGCGGGCTGTGGGAGAATAAAACGATTCACAGGACTCCCGCAAATTATGAATATCAATGAATAAAACATATAAAAACTAATAAATTGTTATTAATCTGTTGCAGAAAAGAACAACTAAACAAAATTGAAACGATTTACTGGCCAGAGTTTCTATTTGTAACAGGTTTCCAGCGTGAGCAATGTAGCCAATCACAGACATATGAGTTGATTTCTTAAACACAACGGCCAATCAGAAGCATTTAAGATAGACTCCCATCACCGCTCAAAACTGACTTTTTGTTCAGTGCTGAATTCTGCATGCTGGCAAATCCTGTTTATAACAAACAAAGTGTAGATATTGTGAAATATTCATTGTGCAATCAGCTTCATTGATAATAATAGAGATGTCTGAGATCGCGATGATGTCAGCTTTTTAGGGATTATTAACATGCAGTTAGTGTTGTCAAAAAACTCGGTACTTATAGAAGTGACGTGCGAGCTTGTTTTTCCAGACGCGCCACTGTTCATGGTTGCATAGCGGAGACACGCGAGAGCGAGCGCTTGAGGAAGGAGAAAGCAGGGCGAACTGCACAGGAAATATCAGCAAAGAATTGATGGCAGTTTTGGATTAAATAAAAGTACAGTTAAGTCAAGTAAAACATGCTTTATCTCCTGTATAGTTTGGTAACGCTACAATAAGATACCTTTCATTAAAGGGTCATTCCACCCATTTCAACATTAATCTTTATTGAAAGTGGCTCATATATGTAGTCGAAATGTAAAAGAAATTTTGAATTTGGTGCCATCTTGACCGAGAAAAGACAGAAAATAACTGAAGGGCGCATTTAAGACAACAACTCCCACAATGCACCACAGCTCCTCAAGCCACTCCCACTAATCCAGAACAGCGCAAACATCAGAGAAATCACTCTTCCTTCTACAAGGCTAACGTTAGCTGCCAAAAGAGTTTGAAATTCATTTCACACAAAATGTCTAGTTAGTTGGCTGTGGCGAGCAGGACGAGGGCGAGGGACGTGAGAGGACGGCGCGAGTCATAATGAATGACACCTGTGAGACGCAGCGGTCTTATATCTCTCACGGAGGAGCGGAGGCATAAAAGGAACAGGCCTGATGTTATGTTATGTTTTGTTTCTGTTGTGTGTGGCCAGCTGGCTTAAACTTTTGTTTTGTATTTGTTTATTTGACTATTAAAATGTTTAAATGTTCGCCGGTTCCCGCCTCCTCTTACCACAACAACGAACCCGTTACATTGGCAAACTCATTAGCGAATTACTCCTCGTTTCTATTACTTTCTATATGGTGAATTATTGCATGATACCTGGATGTTCAGTCAGAACATATGCGGTGCGAAACTAGGACGGTTCACATCACAACACAAACGTCCGTGTGCTCGTCTGATTTAGAAATTTTGTCCAGGAGAAATTGCCATCGTTGAAATTCTCTGCAGCAGAGCAGACAGACTCTATCTGTGTCCGAAGCGCACAGCGACAGCACAGGCACCAGCAGTCCGCCTCAGCTCGAGCCAGTCCGGGCTCAGTCCGCGACAGGCAGCCGCCTCCTGTTCCTCCATCAGCCTCAGCTGCTCTTCACTATACTGCGGCTCATAAAGATAGCCATGAACATCGGATTCGAGCAGCAGAATTTCAAAATCCTCTTCTTCCATATTATGTTTAGTTTATTCCGTCATTGTCGTAACTTCCTATCTCCACAGCGCTTGTTAGCTTAGCTTATAAACAAGATGGCTGATATTGATTTCAGTATCTGCAAGTGAAGTCCCACCCACTGATCTGTGATAGGTCTGTTAGCGCATTAGGTCCAACCCCCTATGGGCGGGTTTGAAATGGTGCTTGTAGTCTTTACAGAAATTCCCCCCTCTTACACTTCCTCCTACAATGACGTAAAATGATGATTTTTGCGTCATTGTGGGAGGAAGTGAAAAAGGTTAATAGTGGATTTCTCTCGTCTCAGGGGAAAATGAGAGAGTGTTGCACGACCATTCAATAGTATGACTGGGTTTCTAACAATGGAAAGCTTAATGCAAATGGGTGGAGTGTCCCTTTAACATTAATGTATTATCTAACATCAACACATTGAGTGAACAATATATTTCTACAATTTTAATGTTTGTTAATAGCCTGGATGCCAGCCCGAACCCCGCCCACAACATTTTTTGGTCGGGAAGTTCGGTCTGGACTCGATCCATTGAGGAGTAATTATGATCAGCCAAAAAATGGTCGGACCAATCAAATTGCCAGGGCGGGCTTTATACGATGATGGACAGATAATCCATCCAATAACGTAATCATCACGTCCTCAAACGTATTTTTTCTTTCAAAAATGCTTTTCGTGTTTGCATGCAAGTAGGCCTACTCCGCGAATCCTTAAGTTCTTTTTGCAACACCGGCAAAGATCGTTAACACTCCTTATTTTTTTCATACTTTTTCCAGAGTTCTGTTTGATAACTATGCGTTGCTCAACATACGTCACTTACTGCGTTCCTCTGATTGGTTGTCGGTCTATCCAATTGAGTGCAGAGTTGTTGTTTTTCCTGGTTCGGTTAAGACACGCCTCATAATCAAAGCCCTATGGACCAGTATCAGACTCATGTTCTGACCAGAATATGAGTATGACGAAGTCAGGCTAGTTTGTTAATGTTATTTAATACAAACACTTGATTGTTCATGTTTTTACACTTCATTCATTGTGCATTAAATTATGTTAACAGAAACAACTTTTGATTTTAAAAATGTATTAGTACATTTTTAAATTAACCCCAAGGAGAATAATTGCTACAGTTTAATATTATACATTATAAACTAAACAAATTGTTTATTGTTAGGTCATTTTATCTAATGTCATCTATCAAATAGAACCTTTTTGTAAAGTGTTTTTAATACAGTTTCCATCTTTGTAACCATGATATACACTTTAATGTATGTAATTTTAATCTAAATTAAGCTTGGGTACCGAAATTGGTACCGAGAACCGTGGATTTTCACTGGTATTGGTACCGAATACTGACATTTTGGTACCGTGACAACACTACATGCAGTCATGGCAAACCATACCATGGCAAAAGTAGCCTATGCTTTTATGTTAAATTAACAGTTTGTTAATTTAGGGTGACCAACCATCCTGTTTGTTCACTTTCATGTTTGTTCACTTCATTCATTGTGCATTAAGTAATGGTAACGGATAAAACTTTTGATTTTTATGATTTTACTAAGGTGTTAGTACATTTTTAAATTAACCCCAAGGAGAATAATTGCTACATTATATTATACATTATAAACTATTGTTTATTGTTAGGTCATTTTATCTAATCTTATTGTAAAGTGTTTTTAATACAGATGTACAGTTTCCATATTTGTAACCGTGATAAACACTTTAATATATGTAAATTTAATTCTAAATTAAGCTTTGGTACCGAAATTGGTACAGACAACCGTGGATTTTTACTGGTATTGGTACCGAATACTGAAAATTTGGTACCGTGACAACACTATTCTGCACTTTTTGACATTATAGATAGTGTTTTGTAATTCTGTAAAAAAAAAAAAAAAAAAAACATTTGTAGTTATGTCCTTCATAATATACAAACAAACTTTGTCCGATGATGTACATTTTATGAAATATCATGTGGTGCGACCATCAAGGAACTACCATTTTGGGACTTTTATGTTGAAAACTATGCAAAAACACAGGAATTTACATCATAGATCAATTTACCAAGGACCCATGGAAGACACAAGAAGGTTTCTAATTCTCTCAAATTGAAAAAAAAAAATAAACCTTTGTAATGGTTGGTGTAGTTACCAAAGTTGGATGTCATGTGGTATGACCTTAAAAAAAAATTAAAGTTTTCTGTAAATAAATATTTTTTAGGGCTGTCAATTGATTAAAAAATGTAATCTAATTAATTGCATACCCTGTGATTAATTAATCTAAATTAATCGCATACATAATTTTTGCTGTGAAAGTATTTTAAATATTTAAATTCAAATTAATCAATGAATAATCAGCATTAGTGACATTAAAGTTCAGTGATCCCCTGTCAGCGCGATTATATTCCGCTCCCACTGAAACAAACATCTCCTTTTCTTTCTTTTTTTCTCAGTGTCGTACAGCTGCTGGATGTTTAACATAATGGTGTTTCGCTATTGTGAGTTATATGTTGCTAGGTCGTACCTCCGGATCAACGTTAACTCCTGAATGCTGTGTTACTTTAGAGACGAACTCTGGTGATATGCAAATCCTTGCTGCAGACGACTTTATTTTTTATCAACGCTTCCATCAGGCCGTTTTTTATAAGTAACATTAAATGTTCCATCAATGATCCAGGCAGCGCGTTCTTGTCTCCCCGATGTTACAGTCTAATGGTGTCTAGAACGGCTCTGAGTCAAAGGTCAATACGGAATGGATTTATCTGCGTTATTTTCTTTAATGCGTTATTTTTTTCTCAGATTAATTAATCGAAATTAACGCGTTATTTTGACAACCCTAATTTTTTTATTATAAATCTTATAGTGACCTTTTGTGGGAAGCTAGCTTGTTGTATTTAGGTGGCCAATTCTGTGCCTGTAAATTTTGACTGAATTTGAAAATATCATGTGGTGCGACCAAATATCATGTGGTGTGACCATGTCAATTTGTTAAATGATGTGAATATTAGTGATGCTCCGATTGATCGGCCGCCGATCATGATCAGGCGATATTGGCTAAAAATAGCTTGATCGGCGAACTCCAAAAGCGCTGATCAAAAAAGCAGATCACGTGACTTAAATTACTCGCACAACTTTTTTCCACTTGCATGCGCGGCGCACGGGCACACAACAGCAGAGCGGAGCTCGGTAGTGGCAACATGAGTTCTCGGAGTGTATTCTAATGGTATCCTTCTTCACCAGAACAAATAGAGAGTCTCCACAACGGATTGATGCACGCGTCCGAGTGAATACCGTGCACCGCGCGAGCCACATGAGAATGCAGTATCCTGATCGCAGCGGCAACGAGCACTTTGATCACTTGATAAAAAATATTTTTAGCGCTAGATCGCCTCTTATTTAACAAATGAACAAAATGAATGCTCTGCTAGTTAACTGGAGATGTTTTATTTATTTGTATTGGTACATTAGTGTCGCGAGGTTTCAAAAGCGCTGGTGGTATTTTATTTTTTGGATCCGATGTAGCTGGTTCCTCAACTAGTCCTATATCAGATGTTCATAATAATAACAGGAAAAAAAAAACTTGCCATAGTTTTGTCCTTTTGTCCTTTGTGGCAGTAGCCAGTTTTGGTGTAACTAGTTTTACATTTTGCTGCCATTTATTAAATGTAGTCAGTGTATTAAGATGCTACAATTTCCAAGTAGGCCTAAGTGTAACTTGATCCCATCCCATTAAGCTGATCTAATGTGTGTTGGTCTGCCTGACCCCTCTTTGTTTGGAATAATTTTGTTACTCTGCCTTATTTTGGGAAAGATGGCCTACAGTAGTCTTAAGTTATCTCATTTTCTAAATACAATTAAATAAACACTTTGTGGTTCTTCAAGATCTTGACTAGCCTATTTCTACTGCCCCCTAATACATTTAATTAATAGTTAGTTTAATTTCTACAAACGGTGTAAACTCTGCTAGATTATAGACAAAAGATTCCCATTCCCCTGCCATTCTGTGATCGGCAATCGGCAGATCATGATTTTGGTGATCGGCCCCAAAAATGCTGATCGGAGGATCTCTAGTGAATACCGTTCACTTTTCATGTTAAAGACATTAAAATCACGGTCACACCACATGACATTTTTTAAGGCTATGGCCAATTCTAGATGAAGAAACACTAAAAATTGTATATGAATTTGTGTGTACACAACATCCTTAATGTTTGAACAATTGCAACAGGTATACATTTTGTAAAGGCCAACAGAGTAGTTAAGCACTATTTTGATTATTGTTACGCTATAAGACAGATTGATTTATTATTACGGTATCGGGCTTTTATTTTGATAACCAAAGAAACCGGAAGAAAAGTGACGTAAATGAAACTGGAAAACGGCGGAAAGGACGAAAGGAAAGTCTGAAAAGGTTCACGGAAAAAACAGTGAAAACTACAAGGTTTAGCTTCGGTCAATTGGGGAACAAGGTTTGTAGAGTTAATGAGAAATATATTTGAGCTAGTCTACTGGAAATGTTTATCGTATAATGTGTAATTTGGTAATGCTATCGTATTGAAGCTAATGTAATGAGCTGTGTAACGTTCTAAATGCATGGTTTATTTGTTTTTACCCAGCTCTTACGTTGGTTGATGACAAGGAAAGCAATAAAAGTCTTTTAACCATCAGTTCTGGCCTTCTCAATATTGACTGGATGCTACACATTTTTTTTTTTTTTTTTTGTATTTTAAAATTGGCCTGTTGAAAATCCTTATACGTCATTGACCAAAATGCAACAAATTGACATAACAAATTCACAATAAAACCTAAGCCTCCTTGCCCAACTTCAATAATTTAACACTAAATAAGTTACAGTACTTCCAACAGCAGTCATTAGTAGAGAAATGCAAGCAACCGCGATATTCAAGTTTTATTTTTTCCATAAGGGTGTGCCCTTGTTTTACATGTGTATGTGTTCCAACCCCGCCCCCACCAAAAAGCTGTCACAAAGAACCGGCAAAAGTAATGATTATAAATGTGTCAAATATAGCAAGGAGATATTGTAATTGTTTATTAATCTATTGTTTTCTGTGTCAGTGTCGGGTGCAAAGATGAAGTTCTTTAGAGAAATCTGTTAAATTGAAACTGTTTTGTTTAAAAGTATACATTTAAAGTTTTCTATAGATCATTTCTGTGAGGCAAGTAGCCTATACGCCGAGCTTTGGTTCATTTATGAGACGAGCTTCAGCATCTCCATGTCGTGATTATATTGTCTGTTATTAAATTAAAAAATAACATTTTTATTTAAACAAATATGAAACCAAATGCGTCTTTAATGGCTAGAACACGTATAGTTCAGTACAGAGAAATTTTATGTCGGAGCGAGATTTGAGCGATTTTCGTTGGTGCGATTATCGAATAAAAATAGAATAATTCCCAGCGAACAACGAATATTATTTTTGCTTGAAATGTCCATCCCTAGCTAGTATCCAAAAGTTTAGCCTGGTTATTTACGGGGTGATGCAATAGGCTATTTCGTTTGTAACCCATTTTTTGTACAATAAATTATTCGAAGTTTCAACAAGTTGCGTTTGGGCCAGTGCGTTTCTATCCACAGACAGTTACCCGAAAAACAATGTCTAAAGAAATAGGAATCGATGTTTAGCAGCTTTCTCTTCTTTTTTTGCCAGCTCTGCGAGAAAGTCATCACCAATGTTCTGTTTGAATAATGTCATCCGGCTAGCGCAGTTAACTGTCTATACCACATAAGAGAAGTATCGCTATAAGCACTTGCAATTAAAATCTAACTGCGTATTTAATTGAACATTATCTGTAAAAAAAAAAAAAAGTTAAAAGTGCGTGATGACCTCAACACCCGCTGTAGGCAGTGTTGGGGAAAGTTACTTTGAAAAGTAATGCATTAAAATATTGCATAACTCCGTTAAAAACTAATTGCGTTACTTTTTTAGAAAAGTAATGCATTACGTTACTTATTTTTCACCTGTGCTGGGCTTGTTTTTTATAACAAAAAAGTTATATTTTGGGCAAATGTAAAGACCCTTTCACACTAAAAGTGAAATAATAAGCCTCAGGCCGAAGGAAATGCAAATTCATGCATGTACAGTAGAGGGCGCCGCTCAAGCAAACCTTTCAGCTGTGCTGCCATTCAGGATATCGGAAGAATAGGATGCAGGAGAAAAAAGTTGAACACATACTTTACCAATAAAAACGATAGTAATTTTTGCTTATGGCATAGTTGGCTTGTCTGCGTGATACGCCCTCTGGCGTTCAGATGGAGCAGCATTTACTACTGATCAGCCGTGCTGCATTGACAAAGCTGCGCATAAAATAATCACAGCCTATGCCAAATTGCGTGCGGTGTCATTGCGATTAATCGTGCAGCCCTAATACCGGCCATATTGGCACTGGGTTTCAGTACCCAACCCAAGCCCCCACGGTTTTATTTCTGCCTCAAATCACCTTTGAATGTTCTTTCATATCTGTAGTGAGTGACGCAGCTCTATTGTGTTGTGTTATTCTCTTGACCCCCCTCCCCCTCCATACTGTCCTCTTCCCTCCCTTTACACACACCCCCCCCCCTCACCACAGCTTTCAAAGCAAATTTTTTCAGCCTTTTTCAAATCTAAGGTGTGAACGACCGTGCTAAATTAAGGGGGTTTTATTACTATTTAAGCCTTATCTGAGTAATGTTAACAATTGCCTGCTATACAAGAACTTGAGTAAAAAAAAAAAGCTTACCATCATCAGATTTGCTGTTTCAAAGAGTGCAGTTGCTCCTGCTGACCATTTGTGGGTATCGCTTCTCGGCCTTTTGGCTAAGATCAAGTGTAGTATCTGTTCTTATCAGTTTAATATCTGATACGTGCCCTACCCGGGCACCGTATATTAAATTGATTTTTGGATCAGGGAGATGGAATAGGGGCTTGCTCCGTCCACTCCACGCATCGACCCGGTATTGCAGTACCTCTGGGAATGGTGCACCCCCTAAAGTGTGAAATGAAAGAACTGATTATAGATTTGTGTGGTAGTAGAGTTCACTAGAAGTAATGTATATTGTTGTGTATAGGTGTTTTAAAGTTTTTGTTGGTGATCATACTAGTAGAGGTAGAATGATGATTGTTTTGAATGCTTGCTTAATATTTACAAAATGCGGTGGTGTAGTCATGCAGCCGACTATCTTTTATAACTGCATGTGAAACAGTAGGTTTTATTCAATGATGAACTTCTGTGTGTAAAAGCAGTGAGTCTCAATTTGATTAGTCCCATTTGCCCCTGCTGGTAGATGCTGTAACTGCATCTTTTCACATGCAAAACGTGTGTCTCTTGTCTGATTGGTGGAGTCAAGTCGAGTCGAGTCTTCTCTATGATTGGTAGAGAGATCTACAGTCGAGTGTTCAGGAAATGTAGACTCTTGACCCAGGTCTAATTGTCAACATTCAGCGTAGACAGTACGACTGTAAAAACAACATGACTGATGATTTAACAAGATCCAGAGTTTAGAGTATAGATTGATGGTTTAGAATAGATTGTGATAATGAACCATTGCGTCTTTCAATTTGCCTACTTATACTACGCCCTAAAATTATGTACACTATTTGTGAAGAAAAAGTAGGCGTATACTTTTGAGTCTGTAGCAGAAGAGTACACAAGCTTTGGGACATACTATCACATCATAAAATAGCATCTTTAACGCTTGCCCTCTGTCGCTTAGTTACACGCATCCACGTGAACTGACCTGTCAATCATCTTTTCAAAGATATTGGAGAGAAATACAAAAGCACGTTGATCTGCCAGTCGCAGGTCTTTCATGTGGAGAATCTCTTCATATTCATGCATAACTATGCATTTAAAGTAAATGGCCTAACGCAGTGGTTCTCAACCGGCGCCGACACTCTCCCGGGGGGGCGCGAGTAGGCTACAGGATGGGAGTGGAAAAAAACTGGAAAAAAAAATTTGCACTTTTTTTATCACTAAACTACTTTCATAAAAAGTTAAAGTTTTGTATATACATAACTCCTGAATAAAAATTAAAATGTGTTTGGACTGATAACATAACTCCTGAATAAAAATTAAAATGTGTTTGGACTGATTTAAAAAAAAAGTTTTGAACAAATTTGATTGTTTTGTCGATAGTGAGCGCAAATGCAGGTGATAAGCGGTTTTATTAAGCGAGTCATTGAGTCGTTCATTCAAACAATTCGTTTAAACGGCCAATTCATCAAGAATGAGACAGATGTTTGTGAATGGGTCATTGAATCTTTGACTCAACCGATTCGTTCAAAACACTGAATCATTCAAAACACGATTGAGTGTTGCTGTGCGATGCGCCATGCTGTGATCTTTGTTTGGATTCATCGGATCTATTTTCGCTGCTAAAATATACCAAAACAGTCATTATTTCGTCTAAAATGTAAGTGACTTAATATTATTAACTTGTTTGTTGAACTGTCATATGAAATCAGGGTCACATTATTTTCAATCGTGAGGTGATGGTAAATTAAGTGATGGTCAATTGTCAGCTCTCTTGGTCGTCAGGTCATGTGATGTATGTTGCTGAACTGTATTCAAATGTTATAAATATATAAAACACCAGATTTTGAGTCCGAAACTGTCGTATTAGTTTTTTTCATATTCGTCAGGTGTCTCTCAATATTGTCAAAACCCCTCAAAATATTTGCTACAGAGGCGAAAAATGCAGAAAATCGAACCACCCGAATTAATTTTTATGACGGATGGAAGTTTCAGAGGCTGCCTGCAAACGTATAAAACGTGAAGTCGTATTTAGTTATATATAGTATATATATAAACGAATAAACTAGTCAGAATATAGGCTACAGTTAAAGCTTTCTTTTAGTTTTTGTGAAATGCTCACACGCACGCAGCCATGCACACACAAACATGTTTAAATACATTTATGTTGTTAATAAATAAACAACAATAAAACATCCTCCTTTTTTTTTTTGTCAAAATATCCAGCGACTTTTACTGGTGTTTTTGGAGACTTTTGTGGTGTTTGGAGACTCGAAAGCACGAATCACTCTGCAGTTAGGCCTACTGTGCTCAACGAGCAGCGGGTGCTGCCATGAGCCCCTCTCCCGTCCAAAGGCACTCACAGGCGGTCAGTCTCTCAGTAACCTCGCGCCGCAGTCCCAGCCTGCAGTCAGAGCAGAAAGGAGACACACACCCCTCTGCGTCCAGGCTGCAAATGAATCGCGCATGCGCATGGTCGCCGCCGTTCCCGCCTTGACTTACAGAGCGGGGTGGTTCACTCACTCTCACACAAAAATAAATCACTGCATTTAAATTGACTCACGACATAACTCTCCATTCACTCTAGTCTAGTCTCTTGCCAAGTTCGCTTGTGCCAGCTCTCGCTAGTCTGTTATCAATCTCGATTTACATAGGCCTTTACTACACAAACCCCAACAGTCTTTTTAAAGTCTAAACCCAGAAACATTCTTTAAGATTAGATCATATCTCAGCCGTGGCCAGTAATTTTGTTAAACTCCTAGGCAGTAGCTACTTAGCTAACTACCCAAACGATTCACACACACACACACACACGAGGACTACAATCGTTAAGAATTAAAATAAAATCTGAATTGTCTGCAAAATAATTATTTTGTTTGGTTTAATGAAAGATTGTGCCTAAGTCCTGACTGATTAGCCCCTGATACGTCTCTCAACATACACCACACACAGTTACATATTGCCTATAGTTTAGCTAAACTTTATTGAAAACAAATTGAAATGGAGAAATTTCTTGTGAGGACCAACAAGCCAAACGACGCACCACCAGCTGCAAAAAAGCTTCGCAAGTACGATGAAGCATACCTGCAGTTTGGGTTTACAGTCACGGCTGAACTGAGACCTCAGTGTGTCGTATGTGCCGAGGTGCTGGCAAATGACAGTATGAAGCCCTGCAAATTAAAAAGACACCTCGAAACAAAGCATGCTGGCATTAAAAATAAACCGGCCGAATATTTTAAAAGAAAGCTTGATGGCCTCCATCAGCAACAGGCAACCATTTCAGTGCACAGCACTGTGTCTAAACAATGTTTGGAGGCATCGTATGTAGTGGCCAAAAGGATCGGTAAACTGGGTAAACCGCATACAATCGCAGAGACTCTCATTTTGCCGGCAGCGCAAGACATGTGCAGAATAATGATAGGCGATAGTGCAGCAGCCAAACTCGGTGCAGTACCACTGTCCAATGACACAGTCGCTAGGAGAATTGTAGACATGTCCAACGATATCAGAGAGCAACTGATAGAGTTCGTAAAAAAGAGTCCTTACTACGCGCTGCAGCTGGACGAATCCACTGATGTTGCTGGGCAGGCACAGCTCCTCACCTATGTCAGGTATCTGCGGGACAAGGTGATTGAGGAGGATGTCCTGTTTTGCCGGCCTCTTCAGTCACACACTACAGGAGAAGCCATTTTCAATGTCCTTGACATTTTTATCCGCGAAAATGGTTTGGCTTGGGACCGATGCGTTGGCCTATGCACGGATGGTGCGCAGGCAATGACGGGGCGTGAGCGTGGCCTAGCTGCTCGAGTTCAGCAAATAGCTCCACTTGTGAAATGGACACACTGCATGGTCCATCGCGAAGCACTAGCTGCTAAAAAAATGCCGGTTCTCTTTGACTCTGTGCTGAACCAATCCGTCAAAATAATAAATCTCATAAAATCACGGCCGCTAAACTCTCGCTTGTTTGGGGTCCTCTGCCAGGAGATGGGGTCAGGGCACGAACAGCTGCTTCTGCACACTGAAGTTCGCTGGCTCTCCAGGGGGCGGGTGTTACAGCGGTTGTATGAGCTGCGAGAGGAGGTGAAGTGGTTTTTGACAGAAATCAAATCAGATCTGGCGAAGCATCTGGATGACACTATGTGGCTTGCGTCTCTGTCCTATTTGGTCGATATATTTGACCGCTTGAATGGCCTCAACCTGTCTTTGCAAGGCCGCGAAACTCATATTTTGCTCCTTGCAGACAAAGTGCAAGCCTTCACACAAAAACTAGACCTCTGGCATGGCCGCATCAGTCGAGGGAACTGCGACATGTTCCCCTGCCTTACAGACTTTATAACTGATGCAGGCGCGTCACACGATTTCTCCTCCCTATTTCAATCAGCGTCTGAGCACCTGTCAGCAATGAGAAAACAATTTGCGTCGTACTTTAAAGAGGATTATCGCTCTTTTGCATGGGTTCGAGATCCGTTTGTGTGCACAGCAAACGAGCTATCAATTGATATGCAGGAACAGCTTATTGAGCTGAAGAGTGACAGTAGACTGAAGGAACTCTTTAGCTCCTGTCCTCTTTCGTCATTCTGGGCAGCATTGATGCAGGAATACCCGGAACTCTGTGACGTCGCCTTGAAGATTCTCCTTCCTTTCGCGTCGACATATTTGTGTGAGGCAGGATTCTCAAAAATGACTGCACTCAAAACAAAATACCGCAATCGTGCACAAATCGAGGATGATTTGAGGCTATACTTATCAAACATTGAGCCAAGAATTGAGGATCTTTGCAAGGCAAAGCAGGCTCAGGTCTCACATTAACATCACCTAATTATATAGCAATAGCCTAGTAATGATAATAGGCCAACTGATGATAATAATAATAACAACAACAATAAAGCATGTAACCTCATAATTATATAGCAATAGCCTTGTAATAATGATAGGCATATACTACTCATAATAATAATAATAGTAATAATAATAATAATGCCTGCAAGCTCACATTAGAAGTCTGGTGCTACTGCCAATTATAGCAATAGCCTAGTAATGATGATAGGCCTACTGATGATAATAATAATAATAATAACAACAAAAAAAGCATGTAACCTCACAATTATATAGCAATAGCCTAGTAATGGTGATAGGCCTACTGATGATAATAATAATAATAACAAAAAAAAAGCATGTAACCTCACAATTATATAGCAATAGCCTAGTAATGGTGATAGGCCTATACTACTCATAATAATAATAATAATAATAATGCCTGCAAGCTCACATTAGAAGTCTGGTGCTACTGCCAATTATAACAATAGCCTAGAAATGATAATAGGCCTACCTACCGCTAGCCTGGCTAACGCCAGACCCAATCTCGTTGAGAATTGGGTCTGGGAACCACATGCGCAATTTCTCGTATTTGAGGCGTGGTTTCAGAATGCCCGTCGCAGTTTATTGGGTGCTAAGAATGTCTATCAAATATGCCTATACGTAGCTCATAGCCAATCGTTTCGATTATACCAGATGACGTATGTAGAGCGACAGAAATTAGACAAGGAAGAAGACGATGGGAAAGATCTTTTTTGTAAACAATGACGTTAAGCGATTATTGCCGTTTGTGCAAGATAAATATGAGGGTAGAAGGTATATATGGACACTCCACAGACATGTTTCCGTGTGTTGCATAGATGTCGTCATCGTCTAGCTGCTCCCTCCCCGTTCTGTGATTGGTTCCCTAAATGAGGCGAAAAATCTGGCCATGGTATCCAGACTGCCTTTCAGCGTGAATTGAATCGTGCTGCGGTAAGGCAGTATGGGGAAACCCAGGCTAACCTACCGCTACTGATGATGGTAATAATAATAATGTGGGCCTAAAAATAATAGCCTAGGGCTATCTATCTATCTATCTATCTATCTATCTATGCAAGGTAGAGCGGGGCGGGGCGGGGGGATGGGGGATCTGGGCGGGGGGCACTGGGGCCCCAACTGCAATGAACCAGCTTTGGGGGGGCCCAGCTTGCAAAAGGTTGAGACCCCTGGTTTAGAAGATAAATGAGTCTTTAAATCTCCTTTTTAAATGCTTTACAAGGCATGAATAGTCCTCACTTTAGATGAGCTTACAAAAATAGTTAACTGACCACTACTAAATGCTTTATAACTCCATGAATTTACTCAATTTACTTACACTTTCTAAGTGATCCTATGAACCACTGACAACTCTTAAATAACTGGATTGTAAATAATGCTATACTTCATTTAGAAATTATTAATCATTAAAGTATGAAAATACAATTATTAAATGTATTATAGATATGCGTATAAAGCAAGAAAAAAGCATTTGTAGCTCTATTTATAAACTGCTTATTAATGTCTATTAATGCTTTATAAATGATGAATTACCTGTTTACTAATGATTAATAGCGTGCAGTTAAGTGTTACCCATCATTCTACCTTTACTAGTATACATAGTACTGTGTAGTGATGCAGCCGACTATCTGCTTTTTTTTTCATGTGAAACTGTAGGTTTTATTCAATAATAAACTTTTGTGTGCAAAAGCAGTGAGTGGTTCACAATTGGATTAGTCCCATTTTCCCCTGCCGGCAGATGCTGTAACTGCACCATTTCACATGCAAAACGTGTGCCTCTTGCCTGATTGGTGGAGTCGAGTCAATCTTCTCTATGATTGGTAGAGAGATCCACAGTCGAGTGTTCAGGAAATGTAGACTCTCCGTCAGTCGGAAGGTCTAATTGTCAACAGTCAGCATAGACAGTACGACTGTAAAAACAACATGACTGATGATTTAACAGGATCTGGAGTTTAGAGTGTAGATTGAGGGTTTAGAATAGATCTTGATGATAAACCATGTGTAGTGTAGTGACGCCTCACCGTGGTTGAGAATGATGTTGCCTTCAGTGACTCCTCAACAGGGAACGTGTACAACTCATACTTACCTGGCAGGGGAGACACCATGATCATGAAGGTGGTTCACCCAGGGCGAGGCTCAGCCATTGCACTCCGGTTGTGCTGACCCCTGCGAATTCCCCAAATGTGGGAATCTCGACTGCATAATTTCTGGTAGTGGGGGACTGCGTTCGCGCTCTCCCCTGATTTACTGGTTCAATAATAGAACTTAAATGTGCTCAGGTTATATGTGGTTACTTAATTTATTCATCATTTATTAGGCTGTGACGCTCTCAAAATTCATCCTTTCTTTTTAAATCATTAAATGGTACAGTAGTATCTCTATCACACGGCCCTTACAAAACGTTTCTGAATGGTAATTTGCCTATATTTTTTTAACTTTATACACGTTTGTCTTACACAAAATAGCATCGAACTAACTGCCTATATACATAAACAGCGTTGGCATTGGTTTACGTTCTTGATCAAATCGAAAAATAACGTCATAATGTATATATACATGAAAAATACATTTACGGCATTAGTAGGCCTATACAAATTCAGGTCCAAAATGTTAGTTATGCTATTTCGTGTCTACGACAAACGCGTACAAAGTGTGTGCATGCATTTGGTAAAACTAAAACATTACGTCTGAAATTATACATGCAAATACATTTAAAATGATTAAGTCTTAGCCTACTTACAGGTTGTGGCCCAACAACTACTGCCTCTGGTTTTAAAGTTGGAACTTCATGTTTTAGTAACAGTCTCTTGTTGAATCCGGCATTGAATTCGTGGAGATTCTGGAAGCTGTCTTCCGTAAAATGCGCAGCACAGAGAGCTAAATTACTATTGTAATTTTCAGGAACATAATCAAACATAAATTGTTTCCATTGTTGATGAACTACAACGTCCGTGGGAAGCCCGAACATAGAAGAAGACTTGGCCGCTGGGTGAACATAACACACTCGACGAGCCACAGAAATATGGCCATGCCCTTTTTTGCATATTCCGGAGGGAGGGTTGGTGTAAATGTATGGGTTAGTGACGTCTAAAACCCTTTTGTAATCCCAATCGAGTCGTTTTTGTAGGCATTAAACTTCCTGATTTTTGAAAGACGATATCTCTGTTTACATTGAACTTTCAGCGCTGCAACTTTGCAGATACTATTCATGCACCAACAGCAACATTACACACTATTTAAAATGAAAAAAGTCAAATCGCAATCAACCACCCCTTTAAAAAATGTAAACGTCTTGGAGAATGAGTAGAGCATAAGAGTGACAACGAAAAAAAAGAGCTCTATTCGGTTCGGTTTTCTGTGCGCACATACCCGACCCGAAGCGTGCAGCCATGCACATAGACAGCGCGCGAGGACTGAATTGAACTCTCTTTCGTGTCTGAATGGAAAATTGCCTACACACAACATTATGTCGAAATGCCCGTTTTGGAGAGTATGTATTTTTCTCTTATTTTTTATATATGTAAAAAGAAAAAGGAAAATAAAATTGTTCTGCATGAATACAAAAAAGCATTTAACTCCTGTTATTTTTTTTATTAAATCCGTTTTTACCTGTTTAGATAACTACTTTGAATGGAGCTAAATAAATATATGAATATATATATCATAACATTTTTATGGTGTTTTTATTATTACAACTAACAACTAGGCCTATATATGATAATAACAAAGTACAGAAACAACATTTTTATTTTGGTACGGTTGACATTCACTTTATGACGGTTCAAATTGTTTTTCAGTACAGTTCCAGTTGATGTTTATGGTTGAAAGGGAGATTCATTTTCTTAATTAAAAAAAAATATTTGTATTTCTTAAAACATGATATATTGTGAATTATTATTGATAATATTTCTATTATCGCCATATCATGATATTATCGATATCGTGAACAATATATCACGTATCGTGAAGTACCCAGCGATTCCCTGCCCTAGTATGTATTGTGTAGTGATGTAGCCGACTTATCTTTTATAACTACATGTGAAAAAGTAGGTTTTATTCAATGATAAACTTTTGTGTGCAAAAGCAGTGGGTCTCAATTTGGCTTTTTAGTCCCATTTGCCCCTGCTGACAGATGCCGTAACTGCACCATTTCACATGCAAAATGTGTGTCTCTTGTCTGATTGGTGGAGTAGAGTCAAATCTTCTCTATGATTGGTAGAGAGATCTACAGTCGAGTGTTCAGGAAATGTAGACTTTCGGCCAAGGTCTAATTGTCAACAGTCAGCATAGACAGTACGACTGTAAAAACATGACGACTGATGATTAACAGGATCTGGAGTTTAGAGTGTAGATTGAGGGTTTAGAAAAGATCTTGATGATAAACCATGTGTAGTGTAGTGACGCCTCACCGTGGTTGAGAATGATGTTGCCTTCAGTGACTCCTCAACAGGGAACGTGTACAACTCATACTTACCTGGCAGGGGAGACACCATGATCATGAAGGTGGTTCACCCAGGGCGAGGCTCAGCCATTGCACTCCGGTTGTGCTGACCCCTGCGAATTCCCCAAATGTGGGAATCTCGACTGCATAATTTGTGGTAGTGGGGGACTGCGTTCGCGCTCTCCCCTGATTTACTGGTACAATAATAGAACTGAAATATGAATAGAGTGAGTGTATCTTTCATTTATTGGATTAGTGTAATGTTCTCGAAACACATGTACTTTAGTTTTTTTTATATTTAATCATATGTTTAAACTGCATCTATAAATGTCGAAACACTGAATTAAACAAGTTTAGACTCGAGCTGCGGAGCGACGAATCTAAATGGGAACGACTAACGACTAAAATGGGAAAAAGAAGGGTTTTATGGTGCAGGGTTTCCCGCAGCACTTTGTAACTAAGGCGGCCGCCTAAGCAACACACGCCTGCCGCCTTAACTATACGTCGGCAAAAAAAATTATATGAGCGATATCCGCCGTGTTACTGTTTTGAGGACAACCAGCACGTCATTAGCACTCCCGGGTGTTAAAGGAAATCCTTAACAGGCAGCCGTTCGCAAGCGCAAGCGGCTCGTGACAGAACATAGACTGACTGAAAGACACTTCAATTTAAGTTGATAATCTCAAATGAAGATTTCTGAACTCTAGCTTACTTGTCTGTGTCTCCAGATCATCCGCGCTTCTTCGGCAGTGTAGAGAGCGCGCGCGCGCATGGTTACTGATATCCAGCAAAGTTTTTAATGTTGATGCAATGTTTCCCGAATATCCAATTTCAAATGTGACATTGATTGTTTACAAGAGTTAAAAAACAAAACAAAAGGGTAACATTAAGTGATTTACTAAATTTAAAACAGTATAGTCAGGCTTATTGCTCTATTTTGCAACGAAATCTGTGGCTTTGAACGAATCGTGAGATTCAATGAATGACTCGATGACTCGCACATAAAGACAATGAGTTACCGCCACCTACTGGCGATATTAATGTAATATTTTTATTAATATTAAACGATTTTTAACATTGCCTATTTGTATTTAGTGAACATTGTTTTATTTAAGGCATTATTTATTTTTTAAAGGTATTACAAAGGTAAAAAATGAAATGGAAAAAAATGATTAAAGGGGGCAAATATTATCTCTTAATGGAAAAGGTGTGACTGCAGTCAAAGTGGAAGAAGAGGGGTACGGCAAAAGTTTGGAGAACCAGAACTAAGGAAAAGGGATATGTAGAATTGGCACAAGTGCTACTACTAAAGAGTGCAATGTCAATAATTTCTCATAATCTTAATTGAATTGGCCTAGAGAGAATATTTATTATGACATTTTCTCTACTAGATATAAGACTAAAGTTTCCGTATTTGTCTTAATTTGTGTCAGGAGTTATGCAATTCCACCCCCCCCACCACCGCCACGGCCCACCACCTTAACTAACACATTTTCTGCGGGAAACCCTGAAATGTTTAATAAATGTTTAAAAAAATTGAAGAATATAAATGTAACTTGACAGTGATTCTAGGCTACTCCAGTTACAGACGCATTGCCATGTTCATCACAGAGCTGAAACCTATCCAATACGTCCATAGAAATGTGTTTTAATCCACTTACATTAAATGCAAAGCAGTGGCCAGTGGCTTATGAAGAATCGAAAAGGGGGCGATCAAGTAACACACAGTATAAAACATATGTGGTGAACATGTTGCTCCATTTTGTCATTGTTATTGATGGCATCATGTACCATATATAATATTTATGTTCATTATTTAAGGTAATGTATTGATCTGTACCAGGGACAAAAGATAGTATGTTGTAGGAAAAGCCCTAATATTATATTATATAATTAAAAAGTTGCCTTTTCCACAACATAGTTGTTTAAACAATATGACAAATATCAATTGTGAATTTATATAAAATGAGTTGCATAAAATATTAAAACATAACAATATAAGCAATATTTAGAGTAAAGTTTTGAAAGAAGAATTACACAGTATTCCTAGTTGAAATAGTTTATTTGTGTGCGTCCACAACTGTGGTGAAATGTTCATAACTTGCATACACTGTATTGTACAATCCTTTTGAGGTAGACATTATTTTCATCAGACAAAAACTCTTCTTTTGTACTTTTTGTGTCCCTGAGTTGTTTGGTTGCGGAGCATCTGATTAACTGTGTTTTCTTTTGTACAGTGTGGCTCTGGACCAGGACCGCTCTGCTGTGAGAGACGTCTGTGCAGATTCAGGGAGTTTTGCCGAGACTGAGTCTGTGGATCGGTAAGAGATGAGAGTCTCGGTTAGTTTTCTGGTCCCTGCTGAAGACGGAGTGACCTCATTCTGCACTGTAGGTCTTTCATCTGGAAGCTCAGTCGCTGGTGATAGAAACGCTTTGATGACAACGGAGGACAGACAAACATTGATCTGTCACATTTGTGGCTGACAAGCCCTCCTGATGAACTCCCTAACACACTTGAGTTGATTTTCAGGATCAAAGTCCCAAGTTTGCTGAGTTCAGCATCATCCACAGTCACTCTCTGCTGCACACACTCATACATTGTAGTGATTTGATGCTACAGTGGAGACGTTGGAGCCTTTCCTCCACAATCAGGATGAAGCCACAGCTGTTTAATAATGCAGTCCATCAGCCGGTTCTTTCTGGAGTCCAGCAAGTAGGCAGCTGAGTAACACTTACTGAACTTCTACTTTTGTTCCAAAGAGGACTACAATGGATCTCCGTTGTGTGCCCTTTCAGCGTGGACTCGTTCAGCAGCGGGCAGAGGAAAAGTCATCCTTCTCCCCCTGTAGGAACGGGCCTCATTGGTCGCCACAGCGTTTTGGAAAAGCCACAACGGTACAGAAAAGCATTCTGGCTGGAAAGTGCTGTGCAGTCAGACCTTCGACAGCGAAGACTGTAACGACACACTCCAACTCTCCAGAAAAAAAACAGAGCTGTGAAAACTGGAGTCAGTGACATGTGGCAGATCTGTCTGACTGTTTTGGAGTACCCACAACGGTAGAGAAAAGTAGTCTGATGTCCAAGGACCGACTGTCCAGCCCGCTCCAGTCAAAGACTATTAACTCCACACTCCAACTGGTCTCCAGAAAAAAACACTTTTGATAAAAGGAGTCTGGTGAGCGGACTTTTCCTTCCACCACTCCAGGACATTCAGGAGGATGAAACCACAGCCAGTCATCCTTCAGGACTTTCCTCCACCATGCTTGTCTTGATAAGACATTGTCCTCTGAAAGAATCCCCTTTCACCTCCTAATAAATGAGGATCGTCCGGCCATGAAGGAAAAACTTCCAGCTCATTAATGGAAGAGCTTGACATATGTGTAACAAAAATGAAACATCACAAGTAATGCTCTAAGATTTTCTTTTATGAAATTGTTACAAACCCCAAGCTCTTTCACACTTTACCTTTTTTTTTTCTTTTCTTTTTTTCGCTTTCTGATCATAGATACAGTCGGTTGGTCTGGGAACGCCCCCCGTCACGTGGTGTAAATTTACCCCGTGGGGGAAAACATTGCCTTGGCGCTCATTGAAATACACGCGACAATCATGCCGAAGAGTTGTTTTGTCGTTTTCTGTACTGCCAATATAAAAAAAATTATTAATTTAAGTTCTACAACCAACAAACCCGTTAGTAAAAAAGGTGTGACCCTCCAGGGATTTGTAATTTTTGAGATTACTGTGTGAGTAGATCCCTAGCTGTGGTGGGTGTTAAACTCGTATTAGGCAGTGCCAGATTTGTCTACTTCTCTTACGAAAAATAATTATAATAATCCTATAAGATTTGTATTATAATACTTCTGTGATGTTCTGTAATACCTCTACTTCTATAGTTTGTCCCAAAATACTATAATATTCCTATAGGATTGCTATAATATTTTATCCTGAAATACTACAAGATTCCAATGGTTAGTTTTTCATAAGGGATGTCTCATTCACATTAGCGTTATCAGCTGAAGATTGCTTGATAGGCCAATCGCTACGTAATGACCATAGACAGTAAAAGAAATAATGACGCCAGCCGAACCTGTCAGCACAGTCCCTCGTACTACTGATCACCGTTTACAAAAGCATTATAGTTTGGAGTGAAGCATACGTATTGGTAAGTGACAAGGTTTTATGGAGTTATAGTGTGCAATATGATTGAGTTACAGGCTAATGTTACCGGTAGCTACCGCGATGTCTTACCTGGAGATTCAACCAACAGAATATATCTGGAAATGACACCTCCGGCCATTTGGTTGGGTCATTGACCCAGTTTTTAATTAAATAAGGGCAATCATATCCTATTGCAGTTAATTTAGCAATGTATCGTTGCCGGTCGGCAGGCATCAATGCCTCACAATAAGACATTTTTGTCATTCAAATACACACAATGCTCACGGCGTTTTCCCCCACGTCGACCACGCCCCAACTATGACGCCATTGACCCAGTTTTTAATTAAATAAGGCCAATCATATCCTATTGCAGTTAATTTAGCAATGTATCGTTGCCGGTCGGCAGGCATCAATGCCTCACAATTAGACTTTTTTGTCATTCAAATACACACAATGCTCACAGCGTTTTCCCCCACGCCGACCACGCCCCCCAACTATGATGCGCAACCGACTGTATCTATAGGTTGTCAGTTGGATGGGGGTGGAGCCGGATTATTCCCAACACCTGCAGCCTTTTCCTATTTAAGAGCTCAAGAAAGCCTCAGGAAACCTGTTGGTGGTAGTTTTGGATTTTTTCTTTTGTACAGGATGGTGAGTTTGTGTTTGTTTAGTTATATTAGAATAGAGGGTAAGTGTAGGTAAGTAAGCTGACCCGGAAGACCATTTGTGTGTTGCTATTTTTCTCGGGAGTTAGGAAAGTTTTAACTCCGAGATGTAGTTTAGATCAGTTAGCTCACCGTTCCTTAACTTCTGTATGTTTATATTTTTAGTTTGATTGTTTTCTTACTTTTTGCTGCCAATTAATTTGCTCTTCTTTTTATTTATTTTTTTTTGCCCTGGCCAATGTAATTTGTTTTGCAATTTTTCTGAATGGAGTCATGCAAGAGATGCGGGAGTCTTTTTTTGATTTTTTTTTTGGTCCCTGACGAAGACTAGGTGTCTCTCTGGCCTGAGCGTAATGTTCAGGAGCACTGAAAGACTCTGATGACAGAGAGCGTGTGCTGGAGGTGGCAGTCGCTGCAGGACGGGCTGTGTCCCGTTGAGGTTTCTGTGAAATACAGGGGAGTTTCAGCTTTGAAGTTTGTATTAAAGAGCAACGTGCAGGTTGAATTTATAACTGAATTAATACTTGATATTGTCTGAAGAGGTCTTTTAAAAACATATATGTAGAAATTACTAATGAAATCTAATTTGATGTAGAGATTTTGATGAAAATGTGCTAGGCTCTGGAATACGCCTTTCCCGCTAGCAACGCGTCATATGACGTAGGCCGAGGCAAACGAGCTCACGTTCAGCTGTAGTTAGAGCGGTAGTTAGAGACAGAGAAAGTTTTAGATCGAGTTTTAGAGATGCCATAATGGTAAATTGTTGTGTTTGTGCTTGTTGCACGAATTCCAGCCTGTCAGGACATCGTGTCCATCATTTTCCTTCTAGGAAAAACAAGGCTTTTCGTTCTTGGGTGCGTTTTGTGCAGCTGAAGAGAGTAGACTTCAATGCCGCGTCTGTCACCACACACTCAGTCGTTTGTAACCAGGCCCGGATTGGCTAATCGGGAGCACCGGGAGAATTCCCGGTGGGCCGGTCTGTTTTATTGGCCAGGAGGGCCGGTGTTGTCATGGCACTGGGTTGAATGCTTTATAGAGGCTCCAGTCACAGCTTTCTGAGTGTAGCCTATATTTTTCTGAGTATATGAACGTTGTGAAATAATTACCTGGTGCATATCGCGACGATAACCGACCTCATAATCTGAGCTGCTTCAGTAAACACCGCTCGTCGGCAATGGTAAAATGTTTGAAATGAGCGATCAAAGCGGGATTTATGTTCACAGAAGCGCGAGCCGCGGCCGCGCGCGAATCCCAACGCGACGCTTCACGAGATATGCAAGTGGTGGCTAAACTAAACAACTGTTTTTATTACGAAAGAAGTTTTAAACGGACGACAGAAATAATCAGTTTGTGGTAGATCAGGTAGAAGAATGAGAGGACATGGAGATGATCGAGAGATGAGAGCAGGTAGAGGAATAGCCTTGCAGCCCAGAATGAGAATAACTTTATTACAATGGATTCCTATTTAACACAGATATAGGCTACATATGTTCTTTGCCATTGATGACAGTGTAAAAATAAGCTCAATTTAACAACAGCACCTATATATATATATATATATAGATCAGTAAGATTTTTTTATTTTTAAATGAAGTCTCTTCTGCTCACCAAGGCTGCTTTATCTGATGAAAAAAAAAATGACAAACAGTAATATTGTAAAATATTATGACAATTTAAAATGACTGTTTTCTTTTTTAATATATTTTAAAATGTAATTTGAAAGCTGAATTTTCAACATCATTACTGTTGCTGATTACACATCAGTTTTCAGTGTCACATGATCCTTCAGAAATCATTCTAATGCTGATTTTATGCTCAAAAAACATAAATTATGATTTTCAATTTTTTTCCCCCAAAATTCTATGATGAATAGAAAGTTCAAAAGAATAGCATTTATTTAAAATATAATCTTGTCTAACATTATAAATGTCTTTACTGTAACTTTTGATCAATTTAACTCATCCTTGATGAATAAAAGTATTTTCCAATTTCTTTTCTTTTCCCCAAAAAATAAAAAATAAATTCTTACTGACCCTAAACTTTTGAATGGTAGTGATTAATGTTACAAAAGCTTTCCATTTCAGATCAATTCTGTTCTTTTGAACTTTCTATTCATCAAAGAATCCTGAAATAAAAATGTAAAAAACTGTTTTCAACATGGATAATAATCATAAATGTTTATTGAGCATCATATTATAATAATTTCTGTAGGATCATGTGACACTGAAGACTGGAGTAATGATGCTGTAAATTCAGCTTTGATCACAGGAATAAATTACACTTCACTATATATTCACATAGAAAACCGCTGATTTAAATTGTACTAATATTTCACAATATTACTGTTTTTTTTTTTTTTTATCAAATAATTGCAGCCTTGGGTGAGCAGAAGAGACATCTTTTAAAAACATAAAAAATCTTACCGATCTAAAACTTTTGACCGGTTGTGTATATGGGTCTCGTATATTGCCATTATTATTGTATAAATATTTGTATACCTCGAATGTGTTTATATTTCCCCAGTACTGGGACTTTTCTGTTTGTATTACTTCACTTGTCTGGGTGGGCTATGCCCCCTAACCCCCCTACAAAAGATCACTTTTCGGACCTCGATTTATAATACCCCATGTACCTATTGCACTGAATAACAAGGCTGTACAGAAAACTGGGACTATTGCAGACTTAAACTGAGGTTTCAAATTTTTTTATTTTAATATTAAGTCAGGAACTAACGGGGGCCCGGGCTAAGGCATGAAACCCAGGGGTGAAAATGAGTCCCCCTCCGGGCCCCGTTTTAACGCACATTTCACTCAGGAGAATTATAGACCGGAGATTTTTTGCATCACAGACAGATGGGTTTTAAAAAATACGGCTTTTTCCCAAAAAATTTCATTTTGGGTGTCTTTCTCTGCGGGGTTTCCATTTTAAGTAATTTTCACAAGCTCAATGCTAAAAATGCTTGCTGGCTGCAAACTGCGGATGGATTTTTCCCGAGGGGGTTTTCAGTCTCATTGAGCCGCGCCTCCTTCAGGAAAACCATTCCACATTTTCAGCCAGGGTAGCAGACTGGCCGGCGGGAATCA
>CM070818.1:8662119-8910193 GCA_036326025.1 Chrosomus eos | reverse complement strand
TGTCGAACAATTCGCAAGGTGGTCCTCGCTCTGCAGGGGTACATAAATAGCTTCATTGTGTTCCCTGGACATTTATCCACCATGTCCATAAAAGAGGGCTTTTATAAAATTGCCGGTAAGATATATTGATAGGGTGACATCACATGAACAAATGTAACCTTTCACACTTATTTTTTTTTCTTCAAAAAAAAAAATATTTCACACTTAGAAATCTATTATACAATAGTCTGCAGTAGCTACCTGTTAAGAAATGTTTTAAATATATATGTTTAATTCCTATGATAGGATTCCCTAGAGTCATAGGAGCAATAGACTGCACACATGTTGCAATCTCCACAGCTCTAGGAGAACATGAGGCAGATTATGTGAACAGAAAGTCCTTTCACAGCCTTAATGTTCAGGTAGGGCTACTATACCCTATGTGAAATTCTTTTTATTTGCATTGAGATCAATCTTTAAATAAATAGTAACTAACAGATAGGACAATGATTTACTGTACATTTCATCTGCAGATGACTTGAGGATCATGAATGCATGATCACAAGTTTGGATGCCAAATGGCCTGGCTCAGTGCATGACTCACGAATTTTCCGTGAGTCTATTTTGTGTCAGCGCTTTGAGGAAGGCAAGTTAAATTTGGTACAGTACACTTTACATTTTTTATTTTAATTGCAAAACTTACAAATTTTTCCCCTTTTCTGTTCTATGACAGGACTTTTTGATGGCCTGTTGGTAGGAGATAGAGGTTATGCATGCCAGAGGTTTTTGCTAACCCCCTATCCTGACCCCCAGACAGGGCCACAAAACCGCTTCAATGTGGCCCTCAGTAAAACCAGGGTCAAGATTGAGATGACCTTTGGCAAAGGCACGTTTCAACTGTCTTAGGCGTTTAAGAGTGTCGCCAGAGCGGGCATCACAGATAGTGGCTGCATGTGCCATTCTGCATAATATAGCCACTATCAGAAAGGAGCGAGAACCACCACAAAACCAGCTTCTCCCTGATGAAATTGACCCCATCAGACTTGACCACCCAGCTGGGGCAGCTGTCAGAGATGCAATCACAACACAATATTTTACTTAATAAAAGCACACTGACACTGCAGATAGGACTCAAACTGTTTTATTGGTCATGTGGCTAGGGAGGAAGAAAGAGAGCAAGAAAAATTACATTAATAGACATTCATAGTGTTCATACTAAAGCGTTACTTGTTTAAAAAAAAGTTCACATACTGAGATCTGTTTTTTTCCAGCTGTTTGATCTCCAATTTAATTTTTTTAATTTGGAGCCTCCTCAGCTCACAGTCTAGCTCCTTTAGCTCACAGTCTAGTTCTAGGCTCCTTTTATAAAGGGCCCTGACTGAGTCTGTTTCCACCTGAAACAATTCCACCACAAAAATGATCATTACAAGTTTTCTGGAGGTTGATCAAATCACAAAAAGTGGCATGACTATCTACAAACATAGGACTGACTGTAATTTATGTCAAGGGTTTAAAGCATTACCTTGTTCACATTCCTTCTGTAGCCCATTGAGGTAGAGGCTTCAGTTTCTGGGGCAGGTTGTGAAAAATCCTACAATAAAAGAGATGTGTAAGAGCCAGTCACTTAATTATGACATTCAAATGTGTGCCATAATAAAAAGCCCAGTGCATTCACCTCAGCAACTGTCTCAGAACACACAGACAGAGTGTCTTCATCATTTGGTTCACCCTAATAAATAAAAGGCAAATATAAAGCATAACTGTTATAAAGCAGGCTATGTTCATGGTGTTCTGTCTGCTGCATATACTGACCTCTGTGTGGGAGACTGTGTGCATGTGTGCTGGCTTCAACAGGGACACTGTACTTCCCTCTACTGCAGAACAGAGTCAGCCAAATTTAACCGTTTTTAAAACATTAGTAATGCATTGCACACACATACCCAGTGTCACTTGCTTCGAGGAGCCAGCACCAGGGTCAGACTGTACAGCACTTGCAATGCCATCCATAATCGGCCGTCCCTTATTATTACTCAGCGCCAACTCCTCTGCCACAGTGTAATTTTGAGGAGGTGGCCCTCCCCCAGTTTTCCTGATTTCACTTTTTTTTCTGTTTGCTGCAAACAAGTTTTTATGAATAAATGTTCACAAAAATAATAAAAGGTTGTGGTAAATACTCACCACTTTAAATTATATTTTTATATTTTGTCTTGATCTGCTGCCAAGAACGTTTGGAGTTGGGGTTGCATCTAAAAATATATGAATATCAATCTTTCTTAGGAATAGCCTATACATTCACATTTTACATACATCTACACACACGTATGTACAGTATGCATGCATGCATGTATATCAACACGAATACACACATGTTTATTTTAGCATTTAATACATTTTTAATATGATTACATCATTTTACATTAATTGTTTAACTTACGCATTAACGCAATCAGCAATCTTCCTCCAAGAATCTTCTCTTGCTTTGGCAGCAGATACAGTGTTACTGCGTGCTTGAAAAACACTTTTATATTCTTCATATTTTTGAATAATTATCTCTTGCTCCTGCGCGGAAAAATAAATAGCTCTCGCTCTATCCATTTCGAACGCGATTGGTTGTTCAGTGCCGACGTCACTCTTTTATGTGCACGCGCTCGTGGATTAATCATAAGTTAAGATCAAAGCCTGAGTTGACAGAGAAAGTTGATGAGCTGCGTAATGGTACCAATAAAGCCTGATTGCATCGGTTTGGTTTTGTCAACTCAAAACTAATCCTGTAACTCCGAGTTTATTCAGCTACCTTCATGGTACAGGCCCCTGGTGCTACTGCCAATTATAACACTAGCCTAATGATAATAGGCCTATCTACCGCTACTGATGATAATAATAATAATAATAATAATAATAATAATGTGGGCCTAAAAATAATAGCCTATGGCTATCTATCTATCTATATATCTATCTATCTATGCAAGGTGGTGTGGGGCGGGGGGCACTGGGGCCCCAACTGCAATGAACCAGCTTTGGGGGGGCCCAGTTTGCAAAAGGTTGAGAACCCCTGGCTTAGAGAACCTTTAAAGATCCTTCACTTATCGCTTACAAAAGAGCAAGAAATATCAGGGACAAACTAGTTAGTCTGAGTCTGTTGCTAAAAATAGTATGTCGGAGAAACATATCGTCATTTAAGGGATTGTATCACTAAACACAGGAGTTTGTTTAATTTTTTTTTTTACTATATTTGTTTTATTTGTACATATTAAGAGATTAAAAAACATAAATGTATATTTTTTTCTTTTGTCATTGTACCTTTTTTGTTTTTGAACATGTTGATTAGAAATGTAGGCCTATGGCCTGATATGATTATCACTTGACACGTGATTGGTGGATGCCACACCACCTGACTTTTTCATTGGTTATCCTTAAGTTTGAATTCTGTCCTTGTTTGTATTTAAATTAGCTTGTGTGCAACTAATCTTTTAGCACTGATGAAGGCCTGTGCGACGAAACACGTTGGCAAAATAAAGAGCAAATATTTTTTCAGCTCCATTTGATGACTATTTTGATCTCTCCATTTTCCAAATGTTGCTGGCATTGTTCCAAAAATGATCATTAAATGACTCAATTATGTATGAACTGGATTTAAGTGAGCACTCAGATGAAAGCATAAACAGGTAGCATGATAATTTAAACAATTTTATCTCCCTGTATACGACATGCCATACAATAATAAACTGAAAATTTACTATTTATTTATCTAACATCAACAACAGTGCATTTAAGGTATGCTATATTAGTTGAAAATTTGCAGAAGCACGTGGCAAGCAAGCGTCTCTTCCTGGTTGCTCAGTCACACAGCCACTGAAATAAGCACAACAACCTATTTCGAGGAAATCTAGTAGTGTGCGATTGTACAACTACACTCATTTAGCAGACACATTATTCATAACGCCTAACAGGAGCGACACAAGCGACTCTTCCTAAGGCGGCAGTATCTTGCAAAGTTATAAAATGCAACATTATTCAAAGACATACAAGCTAGACACAGAATGAACCAGCGTGTGGCGTTTCAAACGTCTAGAAACAATGAATCGTCTAGAAACAATGTATCATTTAAGCAATTGATTCAATAGATTCGTATCTTTGATATGCTTCGTTTCTACCAATTGTACCGCGTAACACATTAAATCTACACATTTGAAAAGAATAATACAGCTTCAACAAGCACTATACACCAACAACAATACGTATTCTGATTTTCACCACTTTAGCGGGTGCACCATTCCCGGAGGTACTGCAATACCGGGTCGATGCGTGGAGTGGACGGAGCAAGCCCCTATTCCATCTCCCTGATCCAAAAATCAATTTAATATATGGTGCCCGGGTAGGGCACGTATCAGATATTAAACTGATAAGAACAGATACTACACTTGATCTTAGCCAAAAGGCCGAGAAGCGATACCCACAAATGGTCCGCAGGAGCAACCAGATTCTTTGAAACAGCAAACAAAATGACGGTGAATATGCATTTATTTCAATTATAAACGCATTTGTGTCCAAAATATAAAAGTATATAAATATAAAAATAATTATACAAAATATAAAAGATTACAGTTATTATATAAACACGTGACAATATCACGTAGTTACAAAACAACGACATTTTCTTCAATAAGACAAGGGCGAGCGGACATGCTAATGAGGTACTAGTTCTCCAATCAGAAACCTGGATACATGAGCGCTTCGATAAAGGATAATTCCTGGAGTTTTTTTTTAATGAATCGCAAACTCATCAAATGGAGATGAAAATATCTGAATTTAAGACATGACAGCAGAGGTAAAATTCCCAGAATCTATAAAGTATAATGTAAAACATTGCCTGCGGTTATAGGGTCTGCCCCCCAGTGGACACATTCAGAAGTGCAACTGCCTTTCCAACAGCTCCACATTGATACGTGGGCCTGTACTATGAAACTCATGTATAAACATGTAAATAATAACATTACTAATACTTTGAAAGGGAAATACCCATGTACACAACAACTCTACTAACTAAAGAACAGACATCGTGACTTTTTCTGATGATAAACAAGGCACATTTCCCCCCAACCGTTTAGTATCAGTAAACATTGCAAACATCTCGCCTGAAGTTCACATTCACGTTACATGCACACAGCCAGCCCCTTCAACAACTTTTACACTATCAAGTCAGAATATTCAGAAAAGTGCTCATCTAAGTTATATGTTTTCCTTGCACAAAACTTTATGAGCCTAACTGTTAATCATCGACGCTATTACTAATTATAATCGGACCCGCAGGCCGTCACATACATCAACCCATAACTAGATTTAATCTTAGAAAACGCAATAATTAATACAACATCCCGATGCAAATACATAACGTTACGTTTTGAAAGTTGAAACATCGTGTATGTTGAATTTCACATCTAACGCTAGTTAACATGTAAGTTAGGCCTATGTAACGTTACATGTGAAATTCAAATAGCAATTAGCAACGCCAAAAACAACGATTGAGAACAAACCGTCGACAACCTTGACAAAACATGTCAAATAGCATTCGATCTCGATTAATGTTAAAAAACATGTTTTAAATTACTCACCTTGCTGTAACACTTGTTACGATGCAAAACCTCACGCGACCGCTGCTCAAGTGCGCCCCATAATGACGTGTTGCAAATTTACGTGATATGTAACGCGACCAGTAAAGTCAAATGTTTACACTTACTTTAACTTTGACCCAAAAGCTTGGTGTAGCCTACTTAAAAAAATATATTATGTAATGTTTATCAATTAACCGGCCCAGAATAAAAATGTAGAATAAAAAATAATTATTATTATTATTATTAGAATCAACATGTTGATGTTTGCGCTTGCTAACAATTTGTCAACAGACCTTATGCGCCACTGGCAGCCATCTTAGAATTTTGTTTTTAAACTTCTGTTTTTGCGGTAGCTCTGAATATTTCTATGGTATTGCTGTGGAAGAGTTTTAGCTGGCGAAGCAGATTTATGCTACTTATTAGGAGTTAACGAAAGTTTCATGAGCAAAATGTTTGAAGCAGATCTCCTAACAAATCAGTCCCTCCAGGATTTCGCGGGCCTTTTTTGTGATTGTTGCGGCCTAAAATGCCTGATGTTGCAGCCGCTTTTCCAAAAAGTTGCGATGAAAGTTGCGATGTTCTTCTGCATTTGTTTTTAGGTTAAAACTGCAAATGTAGATAGATTTTTACTTAAAGTGCTTATATTATGCTTTTTGGCTTTTTCCCTTCCTTTATTGTATTATATATCTTTTTTTTGTGCAGGTTTACTAAGTGAAAAAGCCCAAATTCCACCCCGAAGGGACTTATTATGTCCCACAGAAAACACTGTTCACCATCTGGTCTATTGTAGTCCAGAATTTACTTCAGAGACAAACGTGCTCACTTTGTAACGCGTTAATGAGAACAAACCCACTAACTAACCTTTAGTAACCTTATAAAAAGGCAAAACAAACGATTTAAAGACAGCAAAATCTAACAAACTAAACTTTTTTTAAACAAGATCTGCACCTGCAAAAATGTAAATGTGCAGAACCTCACAAACATTAAGCAGCATTTATGTTGAAAGATGCCAATAGGCCTACTAATAAAGTGGAAAATACAGTTTTCTTAGGAATAGCCACAAAAGTTAAATGGTGGAAAAATCTAAAGTTTAATACTATAATATAATATAATATAATATAATATAATATAATATAAATAATATAATATAATATAATATAGCCGAATATCCAATAAGCCGTTCTCGTTTCATTATTTATTTTTTGTCAGGCAATATAACGAGTAGCTATTTTTTTATGTGTAAAAAAATTATCTGAATTGAGAGAGTTCGGGAACTGAGTGAACTAATGCACTGTGATAGTGAGTATTACAAGTGATAAACACAAGAAAAGAAAGTAAAATAAAATGGAAAATTCTTTAAATATAAAACAAAGGAGAAGCAGATAAGTGATAAGTCCGTCACCGTGGAAACACATGCTCATTCACGTCTGTCAGCGGCCGTGCTGCTGCTCCGATCAGCCGTTCACTGAACAGGGACGCAGAGAGATGTGACGGCAGGGAGAAAGCAAACCTCGCGCTCGCAGGATTGTGCTGGCAACATTTGGTTACTGAGGTTTGTCCAAAAAGTCGCTAGATTTGTCTCTAGTCGCTTTTTTGTCACTAAAGGCACTAAGTTGGCAACACTGGCTGTTATTTTTGTAGGTAGCCTAAATGTGAGACGTTGGCACTTGGCAGCCCACATCTGCTGCGCGTCTTTTTTTTTTTTTTTTTTTTTTTTTTTTATTAATGCCACGAACCAGAACAATACAATGAGACATAATCCTTCAAAGTGAAACAAAACAAAAAAACCAAGTAAATAAAGTAAAATAAAAAAAAGAACAGTGCCAGAGGACAAGAAAAAAATATTACAAACAGAAAAGGGGTGCTACATTATATATCATACCTGCTTACAATGCTATAAGCTCTAATTGCCTTTTTACTTGTGCACTTACACAAAAGAGAACAATAAAGCTTAAAATCATTTTTAAAGCAAGAAAAGTTAGGTTTGGAGTCAGACCATTTCATTTTATGAATGTGAAACTTCCCCATCAGTATTAACAATTGTATAAAGTATGCCTTATCTTTCTCAATCCCATGATCACTGAAGTGTATCATAATGTCAAATCCACTCAGCTGTAAGTCAATGGTCAATTTTTCCTTAATTAAACGCTCCACATCAATCCAAAATATTTTTGTATGTATACAATGGAAAAATAAATGAAAAATTGTTTCCTTTTCACCTTTACAGAAATTACAGGAATAATCAATATCTAATTTAAAACGTTCCAATACATGTTTTACTGGATATATTCTATGCATTATTTTAAAAGAGACTTCTTTTATTTTGTTATTAATGTAGAATTTATCCACTGTTCGCCAAGCCTTACGCCAATTTACATCTCCAAACACAGATGACCAGAAAAAACGAGCTGGAGGGTAAACAATATTATTAAGTATATTCCTAACATAATTATTTGAGACTTTATTTTGTAAAATGTCTGTATTACCCAGAAATATTTTACCCATAATGTCTGTAAAATTTAGATCTTCCTCTTGTGATGCATTTTTAAGAAGAATCAATACTTTCGTGGGAATCGCATCCATTACAACTGCAAAGTCTTTAGGTCTAACTGGTATTTTAAATTTATTCAAAAATTCTTTATATGTTAATAAATTTCCATCATTATTCAAAAGCTGGCTAACTAATATAATATTGTTTTCCAACCAGTAGTCAAAAAAGAGAGATTTATTTTTGTAAAGGATGTCTTTGTTATTCCAGATATAATATCTCCTAGGTGAAAAGTTATGTTTGTAGGCCAGTGTCCATGCCATGAGAGCTTGTTTATGAAATTTTGCAAGCTTAAATGGTATTTTTTCAATCGAAAAATTACACTTCAATAAAAATGAGAGGTCACCCAATTGTTTAAACAGATAATTGGGAAAGGAATTCCAAATGCATTCCTTATTTTTTAAATACTGAATAAGCCAATTTATTTTAAATACATTGTTCAAAGCATCATAACTCAACACCTCTAAACCACCATGATCTTTAGGATTGCATAAAATTTCTTTTCTCAAATAATGTGGCTTGTTTTTCCAAATAAAATCAAAAAGCATTTTATCTAATTGTTTGGTAACTTTAGTGGGAATATCTAATGATAACGAAATATAGACTGATCTGGAGATTCCTTCAGCTTTTGACAAAAGTACCCGCCCCAGAATTGAAAGATCCCTTTGTAGCCATGCATTAAACCTCTTACTAGTTTTGTTAATAATTGGGTTGAAGTTTAAATTATTACGCAAATTCTCATCTTTACATATAACAACTCCCAGATATGTTACTTGATTTGCAATTGGAATATTACATAAATTAGTTAAACTACATTCTTTGAGAGGAAACAGAACAGACTTATTCATATTCATTCCTAGTCCTGATACATCTGAAAACTCTTTTATGCATTTTACTGCTTTAATGACTTCATTTCTATCCTTCAAAAACAAAGCAGTGTCGTCTGCAAACTGACACAACTTAAATGTTTTCCCTAATGCTGTAATTCCTTGAAAATGTCCTTTTTTAACGTGAAGGGCCATTATTTGCGTTGCTAACAAAAACAAAAATGGGGAGATTGGACACCCTTGTCTGATCCCTCTACCTATTTCAAATCTGCCAGAAGTCCCCCTTGCTAATTTTACAGAACTGGTACATCCTTTATATAGAGTTTTGATAGCCTTTTGAAAATAATTGCCAAATCCAAAAAAATCAATTGCTTTAAATAAAAAATTATGTTCTATGGTATCAAATGCCTTGTGAAAATCAATAAATAAAATAAAACTATCATCTAAAACATAATCATTGTAGTCTACCATATCAAGTATCAATCTAATATTATTACTAATGTGCCTTCCTTGAATAAATCCAGTCTGTTCCTCGTCAATAATATTTCCTAATTCTTTTTTCAATCTTTTGGCAAAGATTAAAGCAAATAATTTGGCATCATTATTTAATAGACTAATGGGTCTCCAATTCTCTAAATAAAGAATATTTTTGTTTGGCTTCGGAATTAATGTAATAACACCTTGTTTTAAAGAGGAAGGCAGTTCCCCCTTTTCAATAGATTCTATAAATACGGCCAGCAAAAAAGGAGCTAACTTATCTCGAAACACTTTATAAAATTCACTGACAAGTCCATCATTACCTGGAGAACGATTATCCTTAAGGTTGCCAATACACTCTTTAACTTCCTCTAACCTTAAATCACCATCACAAAACAATTTAAAATCATCCTCAATAACTTTGGCATTATCTACAACATTATCTAGAAAGTCACTCAGGTCAGAAGACACAGAGTTGGGAGCATACAGACCTTTGTAAAACTGAGTAACAAACTGTGATATCTTTTTTTCATCCTCTGTAACTGTATTATTAATTAACAATTTGTTTATAGAGGTCAATTCACCATTTCTTTTTTCCAGATTAAAAAAGTACTTAGTATTTCTTTCCCCCTTTTCCAACCATTTATATCTAGATCTGATAAATGCACCCTCGGCTTTTTCTTGATAAATGTTATCCAGTTGTACTTGTAATGATGATAGATCTATTAGCTCCTGCATGTTCAAATTTTCTTTACTTGATAGGTGCATTATTTCTTTAATAACAATATATTCTTCTTGTCTTTTAACTGAAGCAATCGATTTCCCCATTGAAATAGCTAGGTTCCTAATTTTGTATTTCATTATTTCCCAATGTTCTCCATAAACATTTGTTATTTTAGCCTGAGACCAATGCTTATCTATTAACTTTGATACCATCAATTTAAATTTGTGATCATCTAATAACTTTTTATTCAATTTCCAATAACCCCTTTTTAATTTAGATTCATCTGAACCATGAGTATTTATCAAGAGCGATACACCCTTATGGTCAGTCAAAACTGACGGCTCTATAGAAACCATCTGGACACACTGTTCCAGTTCATTTGATATTAGAAAAAAATCAATGCGTGATTGTTTGGAATAGTCTTTGTTGCTCCATGTGTATATTCTTTTGTCTGGATTTTTGAGTCGCCAGATATCAACTAAACCAACACGGTTACATACATTTCTGATTTCACAATGAGTTCCATTGCTTCTTGATGGCCATCTATCCAAATCCTCATCAAACACACTGTTGAAATCACCTCCCCATATTATTTTTGCTAAGGGAAATTTAGTTATAACTTGTTTCAATTTAATTTCTATATTTTTGAAAAATGTTTCATTAAGCTGTTTATTATTGGTGGCATATGAATTTACAAGAGAGTAATGAGTTTGATCAATGTTAACATGCAATATTACCATTCTTCCCAAACTATCTATTTCATGGCTAAGAACCTGACCTCTGAAGTTTCCTTTCAGTATAGCGACCCCTGCAGATCTATTGCTGAAATGTGAGAACCATATGTCATTTCCCCATTGACTTCTCCAGAACTTTTCATCTTCCTTACAAGCATGCGTTTCTTGCACAAAATAAAAATCAGCACCCTTTCCTTTACAATATAAAAATAAGGATTTCCTTTTCAAAATATCTCGTAAACCTCTGGCATTAATTGAAAAAACTGATATAGACATCAACGTTTACACTTTTTTTTTTTAAATCGAATTATTGAACTAGGGTCTTTTAAAGCTATTGTTTGTTGCATAAATATCTTCCATATGCTCTGCAATATGCCTTGAAAAAAATTAACAACCTATAAATACAAATATTGTACTTATAATTGCATATGAACACAAAACACAATTTTAAATGTAATTGTATAAGTATACCATTTCTAACATAACTTGTTACCTATACAGCCTACATGTGGGCTACTCAAAAGTAAGAAAGTTAGTTGCTCCAAGTAGCAGCTACTCAACATGTCAGTTTCTGCGACATTAGCTAACTCGAACTTCTTTCTTATCTATGTAAGCCTTGTTACCTACAAAGTACGCTCTCTTCCCCTCTTTGCGGGCTTTTTCAACAAGAGGCCACAATTTTGTGCGTGCTTCTTTGTCTGCAGCGGTCAGATCCTCTTTAAAACGGAGATGCTTTCTTTGCAGATATTCATTTGCTTTTGCATTTCTCCATACCAAGTCTCTTGCCGTCCGTGAAAGAAACCTGATGATCACTGGCCGCGCTGTGACGTTGCTCTTCATCTCTGGAGGTTTGCCAATCCTGTGAACTACATCGATGGCACCTGTCACAAAGGTGCATTCAGCTTCTGGAAGGATCTCTTTGCATATTTCTTTCACAGCCGCTTTAACGTCTTCTTCTGGTCTCTCAGGGGATCCATAGAGACGCAAGTTCCACCGTCTGTTATACCGCTCAGCGTCGTTTAACTTCAGCTCCATTTCATGAATCTTCTTTTGAGATTCCACGCTCTGTTTTTTAAGACATGCACTTTCCTTCTTTAAATCAGCAATGTCTAGGTAACAGTTATCGAGTGATTTTTTGAGTCCTTCAATTTGTAGAGTGTTTTGCTTGACTGCCATGTCAATTTGATCGGATCGTTCGTCGATTTTCGCCGTCAGAACGCGAATGATGTTCTCTTGCATCTCAGTCAAAGAAAGTTCATTTCCTCCATCATTCTTAACTTTCTTTGGTGGACGTTTCACTGGAGTATTGGGATTTGTATTACAGGTACCTCCCTCAACCACTTTACAACTATAAGAATGGAGATCATCAATACACCTCTTTTCTTTCGCAGATTCAATCTCCATCTCCAAAGAAAGTTCCATCTTGATCTTTTCGAGATGTCCGTCTACCAAGCGGCCGAGAGAGTAGGCTACCGTTTATACACAAAAATGTTGTTAAAATTCTCCAAAAGTGTCTTTACAAAAGCATAACTACCAATACTAGGCAACCATACGATTTAAATCGCATAAAATTAAGTGGACCCTATGTTTCTGTCTCAGCTCAAAATATCACAACCGCTCACGTCGCCATCTTGAGCCGACCTGCTGCGCGTCTTCTGAACAAAACAAGCGAGTTTGCTGACGTATGACGACGCTTTGCGGGGGACCGCGGCGCGATGATTGGTCAAAGTTGCAGAAAAGTTGCGGTGATTGGTCAAAATTGCAAGGCGCACTGAATTCACGTGGATTTGTTGAAGTTGCGTTAATAGTTGCGATCGCGACATCGCGAAATCCTGGAGGGACTGACAAATGTCAGCTTTTTAAACGAGCGCTTCATTCCTAAATTCGTAAGATCTTACCTTCATGCTGTGGAAATAAAAACCTGAAGACAGAACACAATATGCGAAACACAGCGCTGAAAAGGGACGGGACTACATTTAGTCTACACAACATAAGCTGTTTCTACCATTTTTATGCGTATTTTGAAGTACCGCATCAGAAACGAGTGATGGAATAAAATAAATAAAAGTAAATAAAAATCCCTTAATTTGCAAAAAATTACGCTTGCTTGAGGTGGCTTTTGCGAAAAAGAGTTAATGCGAATAATGGGAGATGGAAACGCATTTGTCGAATAAATAAACTTGTTACTGATACCACTATCATCCTCTCAAAACTACTTGATGGAAATGCGCCTAATTTGCGTTTGCTTTTTTGTTTTTTGCGAACTTTGAAAAGATTTGTTTCATGTTTGGATGTCTTTCACCCAAACCAATGTGTTTTAGTTAGTATAACTGAAGACAAACTTGACTTTATGTTATATTCATATTCCATGCAACTTGTCTGAAAAGAAAATATTATTTCCCTGGTCAGTATTTTCAAGTTATTCACTGTTTCAATACAACCTTTGAGGGTAAAGAACATCTCTAAAAACAACTGTTATTCCAACAAACAGTTAATTTATTTATTTAAGCGTTTTAATCATGCTTGTTATCAGTAAATATGGTCAAATGAATAAAGGAGAAGTGACGTTACTAGAAGTAGAAATATCACTGGCCTTACAATAGCCCAATAAATGTGGCCATATTGCCATTTATAACACAAGATATTATGAAATAGGCTGTAAAACAGAGCCTTGTTGTTCTGCCATGGCTTTACTGTAACTCCTTTCCTCACATTGATCAACCAGACACAAGGCCCTTATCACTACACGTCAGTAATGATCTATAAAGCAGAAACTTCATCCACTGCCCACTTTTGTGCTAACAGACCATAAATGGCACTGATAAAAGCACTGTAAATATCATCAAGTCTCAAAGTGCATTCGGTGGTATCAGTCAGAGTCTGAGCCGCGCTAAGAACAACACAACCTTTCACAATTTCTCCTGATTTTTAATACAAATTCACCACAATGTGTACTGGAAAGTGTGCGCGGTTAGTGGGGCTAATACTTCTACCCTCGGCTTTTTTGTGTATAATAGCCAATATACTTTTATTCTTCCCTAATGGGGAAAAGCTGGAATCCGGACAAATTTCCCTGCAGGTCTGGCTGATGGGAGGTGTTCTTGGTGGAGGACTATTCGTGAGTATTCAGTCTTTCTGGATTTGATGGTCATATCATTCATGTGTTGGTTGAACTTGGCTTTTTCCTGAGAAAACAAATTTGGAATTTATAGGAACTTAGTCAAATTAATAGACCTGACTTATGGTGAATTCAGGTTTTCTGGGACACTTTTTCATCTCAATGGCAAAATGTGTCCCACTCAACCAAAATTACAACCAGGACATCAGATCCATCAAACACACTGATACAGGCCTCTGTGCGTATGTGCCATTCTCTTTATCGAATATGATATGGCATAACGATCGATAAAGAGACATAGAATTGTTGTGTGTTATAATAAGAAACTGCACTGTAGTTATGGGAATGTATCTGAATCGATTTGAGGAACAAGGATGTGGCGAGAAAGTACTATTATTAGAAACAAGAGCGTATTACGCATGCAGAGCTTCACTGCGCACACCCTAAATAATTGGTTTATTGACATTATTACATCCTGGATATGACCATAATGGATTAATCCTGAGTAAAGTTGCATACTCTGCTCACATCAATCAAGCAGTAATCGCATTTACACAGGATCATGTCATGTGCAAATATAAATGTTACAGAAAAATTGGACCGAGTTTGATGTGTAATTTAGTGCATTTTGGCGTGAGAAAACACTTAAACTCTTACAAATAAAGGTTCCAAAATGGAGTTTTCTCTGTGATGTCATAGAAGAGCAATTTGGGGTGAATAGTTCTTAAAGGGACAGTTCATCCAAAAATAAAGATTCTGTCATTATTTACTCACCGTCAAGTTGTTCTAGCATTTCTTTGTTCTGTTGAACACAAAATAATATATTTTGAAGAATGATGGTAACCAAACAGTTGCTGGCCCCTATTCATACTTTGCAGTCACGTGACTACCATAGACAGCATAAGAAATGGACAGAGCCGTCTCATTGGAACTCAGTTGAGACAGTTGAAGCCCATTTTTAGCGATTTTTGAGCACTTCCGTTCCTGACGCGCAGACTCAAACCGACTCAAACTAAGCTTGATGACGTGAGCAACCCGTCTGACAGATGTAAATCTTCTAGTAGCTGTGCGTGAAAATTTCCAACGTTAATCTTGCAGAGACGGGGAACTTGAGCAAAGAGTTCTTTGGCGTGAGTGAGCAGGAGTATTTTGTCCCGTTGCTTTTATGGACTCATTATCTATGGGCTTCTCTCTTGACGGGACGTCCGCCCGATTGCCTGCGAGCTTCTCCTCCTGTCTGTAATTTCTGTACAGCACAAAAGAGAGTCGAGTGGTTATGACGCAGTCGTTAGCCTGTTTTTACAAAAACTGTTTCTACGGGGCCATAATGTAACATAGAAGGTAATGGAGCCCTTTATACATTGTTGTGTGTCTTTAGAAATAAATAATGGACAAATGAAGTCTTTAAACGCCTCAGATGTAAAGTTATTCGCCGTCAAAGTGATGCCAAAATGAATGGGAGTCAATGGAAATGCTAACGCAAGTGAAGTTCTGCTACAAGATGGCGGCACCCAGCCGGCTTCAACTTCCGGTCGATGGATTACCCCCTTGGTGACTACCATGGATACCTGGCGGGCAACAAACGCTGACAAAATGGCGACAAACAGTGGCCAGCCAGGGGAATTGCAGCCTTGCAAATTTCCAATACTACAATCAATTAACTATTTAGACCACATAATTTCATTGTACTTAAATGCAATGACAATAAAGGCATTCATTCCTTCATTCATTCATTCATTCATTCATTCATTCATTCATTCATTCATTCATTCATCATATGTCACCGAATGTTAAAATTAGATATCAAGAAAAGATGAACATACTCAGAACGTGTGATCCGTACACAGCACCCGCTGATGTTTTTTGAAGCTGGCAATGTCTCTACCAGACTTGGAGTAACTGTAAGTAATAAGTAGACGCAGTACAACAGTAACGTGTCATTCATTCTCCATGTATTCATCTTCTCATATCATATCAAATCAAATCACATACAGATGAACGCGTTCTCGCCACGTGTGAGCACGTTTATGTTAAGATTACACGATTGACATAGTGCATCCAATCGCACAACAACTATCTGGCATGTCGTTTACACCTCAAAACACCAACTTTTGTATATTAAAACTGGCGACGTCCTGGCAAGATCCTTGATTAGTTTACTGGGTTTCGTAGAGAACAACGTTTTTGCCCGCCACCCAGTACTTATGACGTCACATGCAAAGTATGAATTGATTTCCATTGAATTTTTCTTTTTTCATACTACGGAAATCGAAAAAGGTAGGTGAGTAAATGACAGATTTTTTTATTTTTGGGTGTACTGTCTCTTTAAGAACTGTTCACCCAAAATTACTCTTATGACATCGCTGTGAAACCCCCATTTTTGGAACCTTTAATTTTAATAGTTTAAGTGTTTCCCCCACAAAATGCACTAAATTACATTTCAAACTCACTCGTTTTCTGTAATATTTGTATTTGCTCATAGCATGAGCCTGTGACCTTTTCTTATAAGATTTTAGTAATCAAAAGAACCCTTTTGTGTAAAGAACCTTTTGTGCAATGTAAAGATTTAATGCACGGTAAAGGTTCTTCAAGGTATTTCAAACAAACAAAAATAAGTAGATTTTGATTTGCTTAATGATTAGACAACGGTGTACTTTCTTTGAGTGAGGTTTAAGCCAGAATGAGCTGATAATAAACTTCATTAAGTATTTGATACAAACATTCTTTAAAACTGCTTTACTGATAATCTTCTGACCTTGACATCACAGTTAATGATAAGTAAATTTCATTCATCAGATGATGTGTCCAAGCTGCTCAGCCATCAGAGCCGGGGGCAAAGGCTGCTGCGGGGCCGGTTGCTGTGGAAACCGTTGCCGTGTGAGTAAAATATATAAAATCACATTTAATATTCATCAATATTATTGATCTGCCTGCATTGACACCTTATGTAAGAACTGAACTGAGCTGGACGATGGGTTTCTCCAGAGTGGCTATATACCGGTATATAAATTAATAACTTTTTCACAACTGGACTATGCTATTTTTTTCTAGACACAAACTTTGTTGCATTATTTTCCTGTTATCTCTGTAAAGCTGCTTTGAAACAATCTGTATTGTAAAAAGCGCTATATAAATAAAGGTGACTTGACCATGATTCACAACAAGAAACTCATAGAGGAGATGTACAATGTGAAAATATTTCCAGCATAATAAGGCTATTTTGATTGTTCACTATTTCATGCTGTTTTTGTTTCGCACAGATGCTGAATTCTGTCTTCTCGTCTGTATTTGGCGTTATTGGGTCGGTCTACTGTGGGTGTGTTGCCATTGCAGCTCTGGCTGTTGGGCCAAAATGCCGAGTGGAGGGCGAAGAGGAGAAATGGGAATATCCCTTTGAGAATAAACCCGAGTAAGTACACTTAAAATCTGAAAAAAGAATTATCAAACGAATGGAGTTACTTTAGTTGTTAATATAGATCATTATAACAGGTTTAATGTGAATTTAATGTCAGTCATTGCAGGGAGCATTGCAGTGTATTGTGTGTCCACTAGATGAGGCCGTTCATCTAAAGCTCCTTCTCTCTTCTCTCTGTCTCTCTGTCTCTCTGTCACAGGAACAGCAGCAGTTACCTGGTGGATAAGACTATGTGGACCGATTGTGTCTTTCCTCAGAATATAGTTCTCTGGCACATTGTGCTGTTCTCCATACTTTTGGGTCTGGCTCTGCTTCAGGCGATACTCTGTGTCATTCAGGTCGTGAACGGATGCGTGGGCTGCTTCTGTGGAGACTGCCGGAAAAGAAAATCGGTACATTTTACATAAACATTGAAAAAGCATTTACATTAACATAAAAAAAAAGTAACAGAACGTAATTTCTTGAGCAAAAACTACATTGACATGTAATAGAAAAACACTTTTTTACAGGAATTGTATTATAACCATTATTGGGGAAAGTTACTTTTAAAAGTAATGCGTTAAAATATTGTGTTAATCCCTTAAAAGTAACACTTTTTTAGTTACTTTTTATGGAAAGTATACGTTGCGTTACTTTTGCATTACTTTTTCTCAACTGGGCTGGTGAGAAAAAGTAACAAATGTAATTTTGGGCAAATTTAAAGGGGCTTTCACGGCAAAAGTAAAATTCACGTTGAACATTGAGCAATGAGAACAAAAAATAAACATGTGATGTTTAATCGTTAGCAAAATCATTTTTGTTTATTAGTATGGTTGAATTGGATAATCGAATGTCTGCGGCAAATACTTTAAAGCGAGATTAAATTCATTATATGTTTCATTTAACATATTTCATTTTTGCAGGTTTATGTAATATTCTGAATTTGCACTTCACTGTTTTTGTTCATTTTGAGGAATACTGAATCTGTTTTTGTGTGAGATGAGTAAACGCTCACAGTCTATAACTAGTTACCATCATGTTCACACAAAATACCTCTGCAATTACTCATCATTTCACTCAACATGAGGACAGGAGAGCTGTCAGGAGAGCTGATAAAACAAAGTAACTTACATTTATCTGAGTTACTTTTTCAAATTAGTAATGCAGTTTGAGTAATGAGTTATTTTCTAGTTACTTGAAAAAAGTAATCTGATTACGTAACTGTTACGCCCAACACTGGTTACAACCGGTTACCATTTTAGTCTTTGAGGTCAATCAAAAACAAACAAATTCAAACTGTAAACCTTTAAGACCTCTGGAATAATGACCTCTTCAACACTGAAATAATTAGATATCTTTTTCATATATTGGGCTTTGAGACTGATTTATTTTCTCTGTACAACAGGATGAAGGAGGTCTGTGAGATCTGCTGAGGAGGGAAACAACAACAACAATAAACTAAACAACAATTTGATCTGGAATAACAGGACAAGAGCTATTTACACAGACTGCTTATAAATAATGCAATGAGCATCACTAAAAAGCGTTGTTGTGTGTAAATTTAACCTTATTTTAACTTTATTCTGTATTTTTCTAGTACTATGCAGTAAATTATAACTATCAATTAAAACCAAAAAACGAATTAATCACAATGTTTCTGTAATTAATCGCACCTAACATTAACATTTGTAATATATATTTTTATTTCATTACATAATTTGACACTGAATCTCCAAATAGAACAACATAAAGACGGTATATTTTAAATATTTGTTTAATAGCATCTTTTACTGAATGAAGGCCAGTATGAATGCTACTGATGTCTCTTTTAAATGGATTATTTTCTCTATTTTTGGGGTTGAAATTAGCAAATTCTATTGGTTTTGTTGTTTTAGACCCATGTCACATTTTGTATTTAAAATATCAAGCTCAAAACTACCATGACTTTGATAGAAATTATGTGGAAATTATTTTATTATAACAAAAAACTTATGAACAAAAAACAAATCAGGTCCTATCCAAAGCAACTGTCTTTCACAATAAACATGAATGCTGAAATGTTTAATACTTCTCTCATGAGCCATAAAACTTAGTTTAGTGGCATAAATTATTAACTTAAAATAAGCAATGTCTATCTTTAGACTTGGCATCAGATTGCATGAGAATAAGATTTCATTTGCAGGTTACAAAAATACCCATGAGTGTTTTCTTTTTCTGGTTTGTTTGCCAGGAGGCATCGAGTTTCCGTTGCATTTGGGTTGAGACTCTGACAGCATGTTTTGGCTGTTTTCCCATTTGCTTTTTAAATGCTTTGATAAAGCCAACATGTTCCATTTTGCTTTCCATCTCAACATCTGTGCCATTCTCTATATTCTTTAAAATCCCTGCTTTCACTGTTGTAAGTAACCCTATTGTGACACCGGATCAAACCGGATCTTGCAGCACAGCAGAAACTGCAGGTCAAACCCCCTTTTGGTGAAGGCCAGATCTGCAGCTGAGACAACATTCATACATTTAAACCAGGGAATGTTGGTCCATTCTCAAAAACAGCGTGAGATTCTTTCACATGTCTACTGTTATTTGCATATGAATATAAAGTCTATAGACCCCGTGCTCACGTTGTACCACAGCAGTCCTCCAGTCTAATTTGATCCAGCTGCACAAACACCCATTTGAAGCCCAAGATAGGATAAAGGCTGGAGAATCTAAAAACCAGCTTACAGATTTGAAGACCAAGCCATCTGATCAATGTAAACATACTATACGACGTGCCTCAGCCACAAGGGGGGAGAGGCAACAGCATGTCCTAGTACACGTTACAACGTCAGCTTAATGTATAGACAACTTGTTCAAACCGGACAGAGTGCTCAAGGAAAGGATGTTCTGTTCTTATGACACAGAGATCATGCATGTACACACACTCATGTACACACACGCACACGCGCACACACGCACGCACACACGCACGCACACACTCAGACACAGCCCTTAAATAACTGCATGACATTTTTGTTTCACGTATAATGAGACAAAACTGGAAAGAAGCGGTTGTACTAAAGCTTTGTCAGGGACCCATCCAGACTAATGACCGTCCACCAATTAGACAGAGAACAGACACAAAACACTCATCAACCTCAACAATGGGTCCAGACAATAGCAGAAGGCAACAGAAAAGCGCTGGATCAGAGCTTGTGAAACGATGTTATGGACTTCAATAAAGTACACTATGTAACTCTAGTGGTTAAAAAACAAAACTGCATGTATTTTGCAGAGGAACATTGTTTTGGATGTGCTTCGGCTCTGTGTGACTGTGGGGATGAATATGATTATATTGCTCATAAAACATGCACTATAGGTTTAAGAGATATAACCAGTTTAGATGGAAATGATCTCAGGCTGACTAGATGAAGACGTTACTGTATCTTTACCCATTAATACACACGCTACTTCCTTAAAATAAAGTCCAGCACAGCGCTACAACAACCATAATGAAATGAGCCTTCACAACAGATAATGCTTTATAATGAACTCTGTTAGAGAGATACATATGGCTATTTATCTGTTCAATAAAATACTTTACTCGTCTGTTGAGTAATAAAAACACCATCATGCTCACAATGCACACAATTTCCAGTGAAAACCATCCTGACATGGTCTAAAATATGAACAATTATAACAGGCTTAGTGAATCAGGGTACGACAAAAACATGTTTTGGAAGAAGAATTTATGATGAATTGATGAATTTTCATTTTGAACAAAAAAAGTTACATTTAAATTCAGACAGCATTCTGTTTATTAAATCATATTTTCATTAACTCCATTAATCCTGGTGACATTAAAGAGGATTTGTCTTAGTATGTCTCTAAAAATCCAACACACGGTACATGCACAAACTTGGATTGCAATCCTGATGTATCAACAGCTTCAAGTAAAAGCATGTTTTTCTCAGTATGACTCATTAATGAAAATGACAAGTAACATCTGTGTTATTGGAAATGTGAATTTAGGAATTTAACGCTGACTTGTGAGCTCACACACGCCCTAAGGAACAGTGTGTGGAGGGGAGCTGGATTGTTGACATGCAAAGAAAAAATTGGAGGGGCAGTTTTGGGGAGGGGATATTTTAGTTTAGAACAGGGTGGGGAAACTGGTCAGAAGCGATCTGAGCTGGATTAGGGCAGATATTTTGCACACTGACAGCTCTCAGCCTCAGACGTCACGTCCACGGACCGTTGGCTGAATGCATAAGGCACACAACACTGGAAACATGGTAGCACTTTATTTCGATAGTCCACTTCAGACATTCAACAAACTATAAGTAATTTTGCAACTACATGTCAACTAACTCTCATTGGATTATCAGTCGACTGCATTCTTGATATCTGTTGTTAACACTTTATTTTGATGGTCCCCCAACAGATATTCTGAGTAGCTTGGAAACTACAAGTCAACTTATTCTCCTAACCCGAACCCTAACACCCAACCATAACCTAACAGTCTACTACAATCTACTAATACTCTATTGAGAGTTAGTTGACATGTAGTTGCAAAGTTACTTAGTAGAATGTCTAAAGTGGCCTATCGAAATAAAGTGTAACTGGAAACACTTCAGGGGTTTCGAAGTCGTCATCTGATTGGTTGAATTCTTCAGGATGTCTGGGAGACGTGTGTGTAGCGTTCTTAACGGTCCGACTGGAAACATGCCGAGAAGCCAAACCCCCTCATGGAAGAAGAACGCCGTCGTGTAACAGTGACAATGAGCGCTTATCAGGATCAACTAAATGATTTTGAAAAGTGTGTGAAGTATGTGAAGTTCGCAGCATAACTCAATAAAACACGTCCAAGAGTTTTAGACACTGGTCTGTTAGGGACATCGACGTTACATTTTCACGCCTCTAATCATGACGCGGAACAACTAAAACTGTGATTGGCTGCTTTACCTGTCAGTCAGACGGGCTCTGTCCCCTTGGCCAATGAAAGCTGCGATGGATCCAGACCTTCTGTCGTCGTCAGTCTGAAGATTTGGCTACGGAGATGGGCAACAGCATGCGTGTAAGCTCTGGAGGAGAGAGTAAATATTCATGAAACACTCTTTCTCTGAGAGCGTGTATGTGCCAACTCAAAGACAACCGTCAGGCGTTTCATTTGTTTTTAGGTTTCTACGGGTTTTTGTCATTCTGTTATATTCACACTTTTGTTAAATGCTTGCTTTCCTACAAAACTTAAGCACATTTTTGTTTTTCTTTACTATGGCTTGGTCATGGTATTTTGAAAGCGAGTATCTATCAGTGATTCTTTCCACTGAATAAAGATACATCTTGCTGCTCTATTCCTGTACTACAGTTGATGGCATTGATCTAAGTAATTAATCTTCTCTCAATGCCACACAAAACAAAGAGAGTAGATTAGATTTGGCTAAACCATCAACAATAAAGGGGGAAACACCATGGGAAATTCATGTGATTGGAGCAACAACAAATATCTGTAGATCAACACAATCACTGATTAAAAATATGGTGCTCTTGTTAGTACCAGACAATAATGTGAAGTGTTTTAAAGCTTATACAAGTGAATCTGGTGAAGCAAAACCAATGCACTCCATCAATCAAACTGTATTCGTGCAAAACTTGACATAATAGTTAGAATATATGCCATATGGGACTTTTTATTTCCCCCAACCATTTATAATGAATCTTTATTATTTACTGTAATCCTGAATTATAGAAAATAACAGCCTTGCACGCTTTCAGCAAATAACAAAATTATAAGAATCAAATGTTAAAAGTTTACATAAACAGAAACAGTTTTTTTTGCTTGCCCCATGCATGCATGATATAAAGCACTGCTGTCTGTAATTATGACCTTGATTGTCTCATCTCACTTCTGTGATAGTTTACACAGTTGTTATTCCTATAGCCTGTGATATCTGACTTCAACAACACCATTTCATTAAACAGCCTGCATGATGGCCAAAGAATCATTCATGAGGTCAGTCAAATCCCCGTTTCTTTACTCGCGGGAGCAAGGTTTTCATAGAGGGTTTAGGATGCATAAGACAAGCATTTTTGTGAGAAGGTGCTTGACGCCTTTTTTTAATCGAAGAAGCATTTTAACAAAGTAATAAAAGGATATTTGGTTTTAAAAGTGAGGAAGGAGAGTAGCCTAATATAACAGAAATTATTAAAATTCTCAGTTTGTTAAAACCTTCCATGCAGGTCTGAGATCAGTTTTCATCTGGATCTGGGTACTTTGTTATATAAAAGCTTAAAATGAAAAATAATGAGTGATTTATCCAACTCTTTCAGACACTGGCTTACAATTCACTGTCTGCTTGTGTGTCGGGTCGAAACGTTGCACATTTTAATAAATTGATTTTTGGAAGCAAGCAGCAGTGGCAGTGTGCCCATTTTTGTTTATTTGATCACACACCTGCCTAAGGTTTTTTGATGTGCGCATACTTTGAATGCTTATGTGTGTCACTCATTGAAAATGCTTCAGTTCAGATCTGCAAAATTCTCCCTCACGCACCTTCCTTGTCAAAATTATAAAAAAGGGGAGGAGTTAAACAGGAGAAACAGGTGAGACAAGACGAGAGAGAGAGAGAGAGAGAGAGAGAGAGAGAGAGAGAGAGAGAGAGAGAGAGAGAGAGAGAGAGAGAGAGAGAGAACATAAAATTGGCTTCCTTCAGAGAGAACATTTTTTTGGCCAAGTCAAAAACAATGAGAATTTTAATTGCTTGTTTTTTTTTCGGAGTGTGTTGTAAAAGGGATTGAGTTCAGAGCAAATCGGACCTCAGCTAATGAACCGAAGAAATAAAATCCACCACAACTCATAAAACAATTTCCTGCTGTCTGATTTGGACGTTGCACAATGAGAACTCAAAGAAAATCTCAGGGTTTATTTACCCTTTTAACACGGTTCCTGAGTCAGCCTCCAAACTAACGCCTTCAGAGCTGGGCAAACTCAGACTGATCTCTGATCAGTGGCAAACAGATTAATGCTATTTGTACTAAGTCACACAATGCTAATGACCATCAATGGGGGGCCTTGGCCTTCAACCCAGATTGTGCAGCAGACTTGCTGTTCAGAATCCTAATCCGTTTCTCCTTTGAAATTGGCCTCTGTAAATTTCCACTGGTGAAAACCACAAACAGGCTGTCAAAACGAATAAGGGCGTAAATACACATTTCCCGGTATGCTGATGTTGCTGGTATGCGTTTCTTGAAAGTGTAAAGATAAACTTTTTTGACTAAGAATTTTCCATGCTATATGCCGATTGAGACCATATATGATCCGAAGTATAGTGTTAAAATGAACACTTTAAGTGTTCATTTGACACTTCGTTTTTTACTGTGATTTAAATTAGATTTAGATTCGGAGTGTCTGGAAAAAAATATTTTTGCTGCTTGTTCAAATTGCTTAATTAAAATGAGCTTAAGCAACAAAAATGCTATACATTTTGTCCTAACTTAATTTGATTGGGTTCAATCTGCTTAAATATATGTAAAATTTAAGTTTACTTAATCCGTTTGTGTTGGATTACATAAATGATTTGTGTTGCATTAACTAAAACTGGGCGGTGCTTATAGTTCCCAGCATGCTTTGCATATGGCTGAATTAAGAGAGAGTAAATGTTGAAATTAAGTGTTATTTTATGTGTTTTTGAGAAAATAAGAAAAGGGGAAGACTTGATAGTGTGTAATTGTGTTTAATATTCAATTACATTCGAATTATTAGAACCATTTAAATTACAGTGGAGAAGTGTGGAGCATTTGGTTATGATGGACTGATTAACTCTGGCTGAAGGAGCATGTAAATCTTAGCATTTAAGAAGATGCTAATATTGCTTGCTAATAGCTAGCTAGTCTATCAACTTAATTGTGTGACACTAATTTAATGTAGTCTTATTGGATGAATGAATATATGAATTTGAGTACCTAAATCATAGTAGGGAGCCTTTTAAAAATCACTTTGAGACTAAATTGGGTCATTTAAAATGACTTCATTCCATGATGTTGAAGTTACATAATTTGTTCATGTAAACTTAATTGATTCATGTGGAACCGATGTACACTATTAAATAATGTAAACTATTTTTTTCAGTGTCTGAATTTAAGAGCACTGATACGTGTAGTTCGTAAAAAATAAAAATGGACAAGAGTTATCTAAGATTTTTGTAAAAAACGTCTAAACAATTTTAAAATGATTACAAATCCAAAACACTAAAACATAATGGCTGCAGTTTGTGCATTACACATTTAAAGTATACAGTAGAGAGAAAAACGAGGGGAGGTGAATATGACTTGTAAGAATGCATGAACGTGTGAAGTGTTACTACAGCAGGATAGGCTACTCAAAAGAAGTATAATCCCATCTATTGCTATCATTTAGGTTTGTATTCTACATGTCCACTAATTAAATTAATCATGCATGTGGTTGAAAAGGATTTAGCATTTGCAATTTACCAGCAATACTCAAAGCCCAAACTCAAGAAACTCAAGTCCTTGCGCGTGTGAAAGTGCTAAAAAATAGATTCACGAATCGATCTTGAATAGTGAGCATGTTTCCCCATGCGTTACTGGAGACCTGCCAGCACACACTATAGCAAACTGAGTGAAAGAGTTGGAGGAGGAGGAGGAGGCAGGGCGTGCTGCTCAGATAAGCTATTTAAAGCTGAACGTTCAGTGTGCTCAAAACTAAAGCTTTCCATGTTGTCATCCTGAACGGGTTCTGCCATCGCAGTGAACTGTCAGTGGGTTGGAGAACTATCGTAAGGCACTGGGAATTTGAAGAATTGTCTGCGTGACAGTGACAAAGTTCGTGAACCAATCGGTGAGTTCATTTAATTACGTTATTTTTTATTAACATTAGTTTAAAAACACCGAAACAGCGAACAAATTCCAAAGTAAATTCGCAGTCGTATAAGGGTAAACACAGACACACGGAGGTGTGTGTCAAAAGTGGGAGTGTCAGTCTCACAATATCTACTGTCAAACTTGCTTCAGGGACTGCAGGATAACTGTTAAACAAAGTATTTGTCTTTTAAAAGGAAAAACAACATAAAAGCCTGGCCTGTTAATTAGTTTAAATGTACAGGACTAGCTATATTAGCCTATAGCTACAGACAATAACCATCATTTTACTGTAAAACTATCGTAATGTGTAGTGAAGCCTAATAATATATATTGCTTTCGACAATAATACACTTTTACAGTAACATTTTTAAAGTCTGTTTACAAAATATGAGTCACTTTGTCTTTTATCAAAGCAGTTTATTTTTTATAATTATTCATCTACAGAGTGCTAGCCTACATTTTATGTCGTTTTGTATGCTTTTGTTTTTTCTTTGTAAAAATGCATTGCCTATGTTTATTATTGCGTAAAGTCTAATTTTGATTAATAGGGTTATTCGTTCATCACGTGACCTTATTTTTGATCATCTATTTTATTTACGGGAACCAAAATAAATCGTTCAGCCTACAAGACAGTTTTAGCAATCACAGTTTCTTTTTTTTTACTACAGTAGGCCAATAGCTTATAAAAAGTTATCCTTTTAGCGTGTTGCTCCGTCGTTGTGAAAATCTGAGGTTGAATTCCCTGAGGGTTAAATTCATCATTAAAACAATAAATCAATCCACGAACTCTTTATCATTCAGACAGCATTATATTAGCTCGTTAGTCGTTTATTCATCACTTGGCACACTTAACAGCAAATAAGGTGCTCAGGTAGTCCTATCTTACTTTTCGCTTAAAGAGATTTACTTTTCTTCTGAACTCTGGCTGATCTCTTGCACTGAGATTTTATGTAACGTACTTTTCAGCGAATGATGCGTCTGGACTAAGAATAGCCTTGATGTCTGCATATGGAAATCATTAGAGATTTTGTAAACATTCTTTAATAATTAATAATTGATATGCTTTCGCCTGTACACAGTCCCCTCCCCCGAGTGGACCACCGCGTGCTCGAGCCGAGCGTCACGTACTGCACATACACACACAAAATCCTCAATGGGAAAGCGCGTGTGCGCGGGCACGCGGGGGTGGGTGCACTCTTTAAAATAAAGGCTCCAAAAGGGGGGTTTTGCAGTGATGCCAAGAACCATTTTTGGTTCTACAAAGAACCTTTTAGTGCAACGTTCCAAAAAGAACCATGTTTTTATTATTGTGAAGAACATTTTAAAAATCTAAAGAACCGTTTCTCACCATAAAGAACGTTTTGTGGAATGGAAAGGTTCAATGGATGTTTAATGGTTCTTCAGGAAACCATCAACGCCAATAAACAACCTTTATTTTTAAGAGTGTGGGCCCAGCTAACAATTTTTGGTTCCCAGAACGTTCTCAGAACGTTAGATTTTGGTTCCCAGAACGTTCTCAGAACGTTAGTTTTTGGTTCTCAGAACGTTATTTTTTTATGGTTTGTTTTTGGTTAGCCAGGAAAGTTTTCTTAACGTTCTCAGAACGTTAGTTTTTGGTTCCCAGAACGTTCTCAGAACGTTTGTTTTTGGTTCTCAGAAAGTTAGTTTTTGGTTCCTATAAAGTTAGTTTTTGGTTCTCAGAACGTTAGTTTTAGGTTCTCAGAAAGTTAGTTTTTGGTTCCCATAAAGTTAGTTTTTGGTTCCCAGAACGTTAGATTTAGGTTCTCAGAAAGTTAGTTTTAGGTTCTCAGAAAGTTAGTTTTTGGTTCCCAGAACGTTAGTTTTTATGGTTTGTTTTAAGGTAGCCAGATTTAAAGTTTTCTTTACGTTCAACAACAATTTTTTTTTTACTTTAATAAAATAAAACAGTAAATCTATAAATAATCAACCTGTACAGTCCATGTTTTTGCCGATTCATTGTTTAATTGTTGATTAAAAACACACACACAAAAAAACACAATCATGGATTGATGGCTATGCATCACATTCAAAACATGAGCAAAAGGCTAGTGGTTAAAATAACTTTATTTTAAGATGAGAAACAGACTCACATTCCCTCACAGGCTCACTATGTGTAGTAATATAATTGTATACTGCTACTCACTGGAGACCATCTTCTGGCAACAAAGTAATGTCCATAAGATAATACAAGTCATGAGTTTAAAGTCATGTTCAGTTAAACAGACAAATTTATGCTATCCTTCAACTTCTAAAGGGCAAGTTTGCAGATTTTGCTATTGTTACTATGTTGGTAATATGTAAATGAACAATGCTTACTCTTGTGTACTGAGATATTCCTGTTTATGTGTCAGCAAAACTGTCATGAAAACACTTCCCTTACCTTTCCCGGTTTCACAGAAAAGGCTTAAGTGCCAGACTAAAAATGCATGTTAAAACTGTCTTAACTGGAAGCAACTTGCACTGACATATCTTAAAATATTTCAGTGCCATTGTTTTGTTTTAAGGTGCACAGCAGTAATGGTTTTTTTTCTAAAGTACATTTTAAAAAGATACTAATTTAACTAAGGCCTAATCCTGGCTTAATCTAAACCCTGCCTGTAAAACCGGGCCAATGCAATATAAGGATAATATCTGGCAGTTTTGTATGTCCATCTATAGTTTGTCATCATCTGAAGTCTTCAAGAGTGTTGGTGTCATTAGAAGTCTTCACAAGTAAGGCTGGATCCAAACTGGAGCTGCTGCAATCTCTAGTAAACTTGCTGAGCATCCTGAGATAGAAACAGGGAAACAACAGGAGAAAGATTAGCATAGCTGCTGTCATATTATTTCAAGCAAAAGATGATCATGTGCACTTTTTACCATTTCATCACATATAACTGTAGTGCAAGATTATAAGATGTGTTAATTGAATGCTTGGATAAAGAGATGTGTTTTTAATCTAGATTTAAATAAGGATTGTGTTTCTGGTGATTATTTTGTTGCTGCTGAAATCACAGAACATTAACATCAATATTTATTAACCATTGATTGAGCTAACGTTAGTTTCAGCCGTGTAAGTGACGTCATCGATTAACAGTACTTTTAATTTTAAATACATAGCTGTTACGTTTTTAGCTCACTTCCAATCAAAATCTTTACAAAACTAAAACCTCTCATCTACACATAAGATGCGATTAAAAGCTCAAACATTCATAAACAAAAGCTCAAGCTAAAGTTAGCCTTTTGTTACCTCTTTTCTGAAAACGGTTGAGATGCTAGCCTAACGGACTTTTTCGAAGACAGTAAACAATTTCTATAAAGTAAATATTAAACAGAAGCGTGTCAATTACAAGTAAGAGAAGTGTCCAGAACAGTTGTGTGTATTATTTGTGTGATTTTAGAGATTAAACTCACCTGAAACTTGAAAGCAGTGAAAATAACAGCGAGAGTCGGAGTTTTGCTGCTTGTCTGTTGGACTGGTGCCGCGCCGTTTCCATGGCAACTCATCTCCGCTCCAGTGTTTGAAGGCGACTCGAATGTTCACGCGCATGCATCAAAGTCACGCAGCATTTACAAACATAGACATCTAGAATTAGAACCTTACTTGAATAAAAATCTCATTATTAAATCATGAATTTAAAACTTATTTGAAGTTATATGACCCGTTCATAGGTGCAAATCACCACTCCAGAGTCCAGGACGTGAGTGGGACAATTGTGGCAGTTTTATAATTTCAGAATTTTTTTTATGTTTTTACGAACACTCAAGCCCAATATTTCATTTGAACGCAGTATTGGCAGTATTTATTTTATACCACCAAAACGTTTGATAAAGCTACAAAATGTCAGTTTCACAATTTTTTTATTCAGTGCTTTCAGATTCTGTGAACGTTGTTTTATAAATAACCATTTATTAAATAACCATTAGGGAACGTGAAGTTATTTTTGGGTAATTTAAAAGTAACCACCCTGCATCGTTCTGGGAACGTTGTTTTATGGTTGCAAAATAATAACTTGAAAATAACCATTAGGGAACGTTCTTTATAAGGTATTTGTGGGTTATTTAAAAGTAACCACCCTGCGTCGTTCTGGGAACGTTGTTTTATGGTTGCAAAATAATAACTTAAAAATAACCATTAGGGAACGTTCTCTATAAGTTGTTTTGAGGTTATTCAAAAAATAACCTTCATGCAACGTTCTGGGAACGTTGTTTTATGGTTGCAAAATAATAACTTAAAAATAACCATTAGGGAACATTCTCTATAAGTTATTTTTGGGTTGTTAAAATGTAACCACCCTGCGTCGTTCTGGAAACGTTGTTTTATGGTTGCAAAATAATAACTTAAAAATAACCATTAAGGAACGTTCTCTATAAGTTGTTTTGAGGTTATTCAAAAAATAACCTTCATGCAACGTTCTGGGAACGTTGTTTTATGGTTGCAAAATAATAACTTAAAAATAACTATTAGGAAACGTTCTCTATAAGTTATTTTTGGGTTATTTAAAAGTAACCACCCTGCGTCGTTCTGGGAACGTTGTTTTATGGTTACATAAAAATGAAACCTAAAAAGAACGTTCCCCTAACGTTAGTATATGGTTCCCAAAAAAATAACCAAACGGGAACCAAAAACTAACGTTAGGGGAACGTTCTGTGTTAACTGGGGGGGTTGACAGGTCTATCAAAATCATAAACTAGCAGGCCTACTTGAGATCCTTCACTCAAATGATGATCCTGCATGGCAAGAGCCTAAATCACAGCATTTGCATTCAATCAAATCTTAAACGCCTATTTTTTTTTAATTGATTGAATACTCCCAAGGCTAAAGGTTCCAAAGGTTTTTTTCTCTCTCATCCTCTTAGCAATGCAGTAGAACCATTTTGGTTCCCCAATTATTCAGTTCTTAAAATATTTCTTATAGTGTGTGAAGATCATTTAAAAAATCTAAAGAACCCTTTTCCTCTATAAATAACCCTTTGTGCACTGGACAGACTCCATGAATGTCGAAGGATCGCCATGGAACCCTGCAAAAAAAAAGAGGCTGTCAGCCTCTTGTTATATTCTTTCACCATTTAAGTAATACAGATACTGACACAAATATACTAAAAATATATATTATGATATATACTCTAATTATTATTAGTAGACTGTCTTCTTAATATCTGCTAACACTTTATTTTGATGTTCCACCAACAGACATTCTTCTGACTATAAGTAACTTTGCTAACTTATTCTAACCCTGACCCTAACCTTACAGGCCACTACCAGTCTACTCTAATGAGAGTTAGCTGACATAGTTTCAAGTTTACAAATCTACTAGATTTTCTAAAGTGGACCATCACAGTAAAGAGGAACCAAAAGGCAATGTGTGGTTGTCATAAAAAATAAAAAAAAGGCATTCAAATAAACCTCTGGAATTCTATGCAATTCCGACTCTGCGATTCCAAGAAAAATGCTGTTGTGCTCTAAATCACTGAGAGATGAGACGGACAGCCTTGGTTTGTTTCTGAGGGTGTATAATTGGATGTGTGCAGAAAGTGTCTCATTCTCAGAAAAGAGTCTCAGATGGAGGTAAAGAGGAATGAAGTGTCGTAACTAGATATTACCAAACCATTTTAAGCAGCAGTCCTCAGAGTGCGCTTAACCTATACGAGACAAAACACAGACATACAGATACACAAACACATGGAGAGGGCCGGCGTGTTACGTCACAAGTCCAGATTAAACACCCTATAAGGATGTGTATGTGTTTGCATCTGCTTTGTAGTACATGTCACTTGCAAACAACTTAAAATTGTACAAGTCTTACGTCATTTCTGGGTCTCCAGGCAAGAACTTTTCCAAAAATAAGAATTTCCTCTATTCTTATGCTTCATCAGCACCCACTTTTTTGCCAAAATTTTTCTGGGCCTTGTCACTTATGCATTTAGCCAGAAAAATAACACACAAAGAAAACTAAGAAAAAAAAACCTGAAATTGCCCTTCCGCATGAATTGTTTTGAATGAAAATGGTTATGGTCGAGTTATGAAAAGGACTGAGAGGAGAAAAGAAAAGAGGAATGGTTACGGATAAATGCATATCATATGATTGGCACAAGACGTAATGGAAAAGTGTGTGTCTGTGTGTGCGCCTTTACTGGAACCAAGGGAAATTGAATAAAAACAACATTCAACTTTGCTGTTCAGCGTCAGTATTGGAAAATAATTTGGACAAAATGTTCTCCACAAACGCTCAGAGGCAAACCATCTGAGGTAGTATAAAAGACTATGACGAGGTTATTTCGACATAATTTGCCATACGCAAATCATTTCATCAGCAGTCGTTACGCCTATAATGAAAAGAAGACATTTTGCTAAAAAATGAATTAAACACTGAGTGAAACCAAACTACTCTATAGCAAATATAGCAGTCTTTAAATAATCAAGATCTGAAGATATAAAACTGCAAAATGATTGTGAGGCTGAAACTCAAATCAAACATCAAATTAAATGCTAATGACTGAATAAAGTGCAGAACAGATGCTGTATTAATGATTCCACCATAAAATGAGCTAATCCAACACATAAAAAGAATCTCAACATCATTTATTTTCATTTTTTTTTGTAAGTTGAGTCATTATCAACTCAAACATTAGCAGTGCATTAAATCTGAATTTTGCATGTTTTGTCCTCAAGCATATAGACAAGTTACCAAGCTGAACAAAAACATGACAGATTTACAAAGATTTATGAGTTCAGCGCTGAAATGAAAGGAGGGTTGGGTGGGAACAGAGTTATGCATGACAGTAAACGTCCATATTTCTGTGGCGTGTGGCGACATGGTTTTGTGACAGTCGTTCTACTAGTTAATACAGTTTCTGTGTGAGAGACATGCAGCTGGATGGAAAACATCTTTCTGCCCTGCACCTATTACACAAGCTCTGTTGTAGTTTGTGATCCCACATCCCATTCAGTATGTCTTTTTTGCTGTTGTTCAAACTTGCAGCCAAGAATATATATGCAGGTCGGCCACTAATGTTCCTTATTACACTGGTTTCTGGAGCAGATAGAATTCATAGAGCATATATAAGAAGTGTAAAAGCCAAGTCATTAAAAATTAACCATTAACTCTGAATACTACAAACCAAAGGCCATGCAAAACCAGGGGGGAAACGCTGATAAGAGATGCATTGGTCACTCAGTCACATTAAGCTTCAGAGATGTGTTTGTTTTTGTCTTTGGCTATAGATTCTGATAAATGTTAACTGAGCCATACAACTAAACCCTCTGTAAACTCTCTGCAGGGTGCATCACTTCAAATATGAGTTTATAAACAAACTATTGGTGCGTTCAAGTCATCTCGAAAAGATTGCATTTGAGTTTATGCATAAATTCTGCCATTATAAAGCTGGGAAGAGCCAGGTTTTTATTTATTTATATATAACTCCGATTGTATTCGTCTGAACGAAGAATGTCATACACATAGGATGGCCTTATGGCGAGTAAATCATGGGGTCATTTTCATTTTTGGGTGAACTGTCTGTCCCTTTAAAAGTGATTTACAAACTGCCTTTTGTTACAAAACTACCCGTCGCCATCAGGGAACTTGACCTGGCGCATAATTCCCAATCAAGGATTTATTAGATCGGATGTCTCCGGTCAGACTATCCAATGACGTCGCTTTATGGGATTAGAGTTGAAGTCTGCGCGCGCGCGCGCGCGCACACACACACACACACACACACACACACACACACACACACACACACACACACACACACACACACACACACACACACACACACACACACACACACACACACACACACACACACACACACACACACACACACACACACGGCTGTAATGAGATTATGCATAAAACCCAACACACAAATAAACACAACAAACTGCAGCTGTTTTACAGTAGCCTACAGTACAAGAAAGGCAAATGGCAATCGACATTTCCCCCTGCTGGTTTAGAAATAAACGCTCTTAGGTTGGGTTGTTGTGAATGATAGAGTAAAGTCTTCAGGCACGGACTGGTTGGTGTAACAGGTGTTTCTCTTGTGTTTTAGTGCTCCCTGCTGGTGAAATGGGTGTAAAAATGCTGCAGTGCTTCCCTTTCTACAGACGCTGCAAGGAGAGGTGCAAAAGACAATGCCCTCCTGAGACGGGTGAGATATTTAACATTCCCAAACTATATAATGACACATTGTAATTGATTATGGCTGAATGATAAACTGGTTGTGTAAAATATAAGCAGTGAAAGAGTGTTTTTCTAATGTGAAGTATAAACCGGAAAAACACACTAATTAAGTAAAAACATAGCGAAAATAACTTTACAAGTTACCAATTTCAGTGTCACTTGGGTAAATGTGTTGTATCTTTTTTTTAATTATTATTATTCCTACTGTAAGTAGGCTCAAATATGCACTGGTTCTCCACAAAAATGCCAGTGAAAAACAAAAAACAGTTGATTTGTGAGAAAAGCAATCACATTTATTCTCTAAAATCTATTTAAAAAAGTGAACACCTCAATGTTGCAATAAATCCAAGTCGACACAAAGCCTCTTAAACGACTACAAACACTCAAGACTTATTTAAGCTCAAGAGCTCGAAAAGGTCTCTTCCATCATGTAACAGATAAATAAAATGTTCAGTAAAATGAAATGGTCAGACTTACACTGGCCGTGCTGGTTTCGGCTGCAGTCATCATCTGATAAAGCCTATGAAACACACTCACTGCACTCACATTCGCACCTTGTTGACAGGTTTGGGTAAACAAGAGATATAGTCCCTCCAATGCCCGGTAGATGGCGATGTCGCTTTTTTGTAGAAGAAATAAACTGGTGCAGAAAATGTTAAAGGGATAGTTCACCCAAAAATGAAAATTCTGTCATTATTTCTCACCCTCATGTCTTTCCAAACCGGTAAGACTTTCGTTCATCGAAACACAAATGAAGATTTTTTGGATGAAATCTGAGAGATTTCGGTCCCTCCATTGACAGCTATGCAAACGACACTTTGACGCTTAAAAAAAGTTTATCGGTAAAACTATGAATTGAGCGGTTTAGTCCAAATTTTGTTTCAAAGTTTCTGAAGAGTGATCGCTTTATATGATTAACAGATTGCATTTAGGCTGTTTATTCACATCTAAACACACACATCAGTTGTGATAAACGGAAGATCAAGCATGTTCGCTTGATCTTCTGTTAATGTCCGTTGATCAATGTTAATACGTGAATAAATGACAATTAAATCTGAGCATCATATAAAGTGATCGAGTCTTTTCAGAAAATTTGAACTAAACTGCTCAATTCATATGGATTAGTTTTCCGATCTCTAAGAATTTTTTGAAGGTTCAAAGTGTAATTTGCATAGCTGTCAATGGAAGGACAGAAATCTCTCAGATTTTATCAGAAATATCTTCATTTGTGTTCCGATGAACGAAAGTCGTACAGGTTTGTGTGAGTAATTAATGACAGAATTTTTTTATTTTTGGGTGAACTATCACTTTAAGTTCCAAGCAGAAATATATATATATATATTCTAACTTATTTTCATTTGTGCTTATGTCTTCAGTAGTAGCAAGTGAAGAGCTGAAGCCTCGGTTGTGCTCCACCACCTCTTGGGGCAGTGAAGGGGACAGTGCCAGCAGCCCAACAACATGCCCACAGGCCTACTTTTCCCACAAGGCCCGGCTCTCGCTTCGGCACCAGATGGATAGCAACATCAATGCAGTGGACGCCACATACTAACTTTCTTCTGCAAGTGATCCCTGGAGAATCCTTGAAAGCAAACCCCATTTACCGCCCCAATCCAGTTTAAATCCCTCAAGCGTTTGAGGGGAACTGGAGGACGAGGCATTAGTAGGAACGAGAGAGTTTGGACACTCGTGAGCGTCAGCTGTATGCATTGTAACAATGTCAGGATAAGTGTGTGATGTTCTCTAACACTAACGGTACAGCTGAGTGTAATTTGGTAAAGGGGGAAATTGTGAAAAACACATTTTTAGGGGCAACGTTTACATGATCACCAAGTGCTTTTTGTAGCCTTAGCATCTGCCCTTCACCATCTCTGCTATATGCATCTTCACTATCTGAAGTGTGGAGTCTTCTGGTTAGTTTTATCAGAGGAGACTCTGATATCTTAAGACAATTGAGGGTTTTGAGCCAGATATGAATTTGTTTAGCAGTCTACCGATTATTTTGCCTGTCAAAATTAACCACGCTTTGCCTCGTTGATTATAAAGTCAATGTACTGTAAAAGCAACTGTTTTTTTTCTTTCTCATAAACGAAAAGTTTATTTTGCTTTCTATGCTAGTTCCATTTTCTAGCCCTTATATATAAGCTGTTCATTTTTATGATGTATAGATTTCAGGACTTTCTGAAACAGACCCCGTCAGAAACACGTTTGGTTTGAAAAGTATTTGATTCATGAATTATATGTAACGTAAAACTAATCTAAAGTTTTTCCATTTTCAAGATTTTTAAAAGATTTTCTCATTGCATGTATAAAACCAGTCGAGTGAATGGTGAAGATGTTTGTCATTGCTTCTGTTTCAACATGTTTGAATAAGTTTTAGATCATGTGCATATGGCCATCTTCACGTATAAACATTTGTGTTTTTTAGATGTTAAATATGTATTTTTACACCCTAACCCAGAAAAAGAACAGGTGACGTTACACCTCTGGAGACACCTCGCAATTAACATGAAAGATATTTTTGTATGTTTTGTATGAAACAATGTGTAAATAAATTTTCTTAAGAAATAACAATTGTAATAAGTAAAAAGACAGCAACTAAATTATAATAGAATAAAAACATCACATTCTTTTGCTTTCATTGATGATTGTAAAACAATAAAACTGTCGAAAAGAAACAAGTTGTTTTAAGCTATTCTTTTAGTAAGTTGTCTTGAAGTCACCATAATTCAAAAATTCATAATCTTTAATCAAACTTCCCCTCCTTATCTCTTCTGTGATGATGTGTTTACTGGTGCGAGGGAGGGGCAACCTGTCACTCACAAGAGATCGACCAATCGCAAACCACAATGATTCAACGATCCAATCAATTCCTGAGGGACAAAATCAAGCCCCGTCCTACATTTTTTCTTGTTTAAGACGACGATTTACTTGGATATAGTCACATAGGGAAGAAAAGACTGTCAGAACTTCCATTTAATGCCGACTTTAAAGAATTATCTGTGCAATACTTAATCTGTAAGGAAAGACAACTAAACGTGGTTCAGCACTTTTATTGAAAAAAGCAAAGTGGTACAAAAGTCTGTTTCTTTTCAGTCTTGAATCCTGTGGCAGAGTTCATCCAGCCGCTGTACATGTCCAGTCCTCACATGTTTTTAGGTTTGCCAATGACTCCGTCAGGGTAGCGCTTTTTAAAACGTGCCACTACTTCAGGGTCTAAAAGGTGAATCCCGTCCAACTGATTACCAAGAGTTACCCTGGAAAACAAAACAGGGAACGAATGAGAAAGATAACAAGTGAGTTAATAAGGAAGACAACAGTACATCTGATAACTTTGTCTTATAAGTGATTTGGAAATCAAGAAAGCTCCTGAACGTCTGACTCACCAGTTGGGCTGCACATTGTGTGGTCTACCAAACAATTCAATCTTTCTTGTGCCCGGAGACAAACGCTCAATCATTCCATAGATTTCATCTGGTTTATGACTTGTGGAGCGAACCTTTTGTGTAGACAGATGAAACAGATCATTTAGTGTACTACTGATCATCACAGACTTTTAAAGTGCCCCTAAATATGCTTTTTCAAATATCACCTTTCATGCAGTGAGTAATATTGCTTCATAACAAATAAAATTATTGTCTCCTTAAAGAAAGAACTGACTCTGTATTGCTGAAACGAGTCGTCAGTAATTCCAATCTCACTTCCTGTTACAAACCTACGTAACAATGAATGCCAGTCTACAGTCTTCATTGGCTGTCTGTGAACTTTGACCCTCAAACTCTGTAGTTGTAGCTGAGACTGGAAGAGTTTGGTTTGTGTTGTTCATGTCGAGAAGACGCTGTTTTCAGCGCTGGGAATACACTGATGCTCTTCAAAAGAACGAGGACTCGCACTGGAATTGATACGGTAAAACCGACGCCATCGTTACTGTTCGGATATTCAGATATGATAATGGGTGTTTAGTTTCTGACATGCGCTGTAACGGTCAACCAATCACAGCAGACTGGGCCGTCTGTCCAATCAGAGCAGAGTAGACTTTTGGAAAGGAGGGATTTAGGAGACTGAATCTTTGAGAAATTAGATGATTTGAAATGTATATTATGAGAAAATTAAAGTGTGTTTTGACCTTGGATGCATGTAAACCTATTGTAGGAGACTCTAAAACAAAATTAGGAAATTTTAAAATAGCATAATAGGGGCACTTTAAATTCATCAATGCTTTATCAGTAATATTGGTTATGACTGACCTCTGCCACTATAACATCACAATCAAGACCTCTGTTAAAACCTTGTGGGTTTCCTTTTACTCCCACCTGAACAAACAAACAAACAAAGAGAGAGAGAGAGAGAGAGAGAGAGAGAGAGAGAGAGAGAGAGAGAGAGAGAGAGAGAGAGAGAGAGAGAGAGAGAGAGAGAGAGAGAATATATGTAAGGGTTAATATATATCCAGCTTGTCATTATGATCACTAAAATAAAGCCAGACAGTGAGATCAGGATTCTTTCACTGTGATACGGTTATGAAATTCTGTTTTTGTACGGCATGGCAATGGAAAAAATATGAGATGGGGGGAAAAATGAATGCTTTATTTGCAAGCGAGAGCAAAGTTTCTCATGGGAACATAAAACTGTTGCGAGAGAACGCAAAAGCATTGAAATATATTTTTTCCTCCCATCTCATATTTTTTCCATCGCCATGTCCCTTTAAGGGCTCTGTAGTTTTGAGTTATTCCAAATAGTCTTGTAATAATATCTAAACACTGTCAGATTGAATAAAAAATAAAACTTATATTCTTCTACACTACCGTTTAAAACTTTGGGATCAGTAAGATAAAAAAAAAAATCATTTTTATTCAGCAAAGATCCATTAAATTGATTAAAAGCGTCAAAGACTAACATTGCAAAAAAACACATCACTGCTTTCAGCATCAATAATACCCCAAAACCCCAAACGTTTTGAACTGTAGTGTATATTCTCACACGTACCAAGCAATGCTCTTTGCCGTGATTCAGCCAATGGCCAGTCCTTCCGGTACGAATGATCCTCTGAAGCTGGTTAGTCTTCACCCAGATAATCTCATCCACACGATCATAGCTGATTGAGTGACAGAAACAGATTAAAAGATTGAGTTTACTGTTCTAGCTCCATTTAAAGAGATCAGCATCACTTCACATTTTTCCACATGTAGAATCACCTACCCCCATAAGCTCAGACACTCTCTGCCCAGCTCCATCGCTCTGTGAAGACAGAAAATAAACTATTGTTGACCTGCATGTGGACCGTTGCCAAGCATTACATCACCTCCTTTCAAACTGTTCAGATCATTTATTCATACATAACTTACATTAAATGTTTAGCTGCATTCGGTTAGCTGGGAGTGTAGCTTTTCTTCTAAAATTAATCCTTTTTTATTGCCTGTGTGTGAAGGGGTTGTAATCACACATTACAATGATCCACTTGTCGGGTTTTGCTATCACCTCTGAAGGCCAGTATTCCTATTTCTATGTGAAGTCTCCGGGTCGGATTTACCGCGAAATCCATCGGATGTGACGTGCATGCGCGCTCCCGAGCCTCTCTCCTTTTTATATACAGTCTATGTGACGGCACTGCAGCGACCTACATGAGTCTGATAACACCACACGACCTGCCTCCAGCACAACACACACTCCAACACAAACTCCACATAAATATAAAAAACAAAAAAAGTTTTATCTGCTGAAGCTCGTCAGGCCACACGTGAATCGGATCAACTTCGGACGAAAACACGGATCAACATCGGCAGAGCGTTTGAATTATGGAGAGACCTCCACTTAGGGTATATATATATATAGGTATATATTTAGTTATAAAAACAGACCCGGAGTTGGCTTTCATCCCTATTGTGATGCTTTCTCCGGTGTGTTGAAAGTGCGGCCGGTACCATGAGTGCTCGCTCTTGTCTTGAGTTCAATCACGCGCACAAGCGCTCTTGTAAAAATTGGTTGCAATCTGAAACATCACCGCTAGAGGCCGCTAAAAACTACACATAGCCCCTTTAAGCTCTTTTAAAGGTTCTCTAAGCGATCCTGGGTGAAATCACTTCTTGTTGACGCTCAAACTATTGTCAAACAAAACGGTGGCTAGCTAGACCCTCCCTCCTCCTCATCCGCGCACTAACCCCTCAAACCCACCCCCAAACCATTCTTGTCGGTTATTGGCTGGAACAGTTTGTTATGTTTCGTAGAGCGGGTCGCTAGAGTTTGTTTTTGTAGCCGTTTGTGGAGCCTGGGGTGTCCGCAGAGACCGCATTTTTTTTACAGTGTGTTCAGGGGACAGGCAGCTAGCGGATAGTGAGGAGATCTTTGCTGTATGTGACAAAAAAATGTTTTGGCCTTAAAAACGGGTGACATCGCTTAGAGCACCTTTAAGAAAAGTTTTAAGAAATTGCTTGTCTTAGTGTTAGATGCTAATCAGTCATGTTTTATATTGTTTGTTGTATGATGTATGATTTGTTTTTTTCTTGTCTTTTACTCTGTTAGCACGTTGGGTGTGAGAAAAGCGCATTCAAAAATAAAATGTATTATTATTATTAACTCCTTTTATGGCATGCATACGATAATAAAAAATGTATTTAGACACAGGTTTAATCAAGTGTGCAGAGTTGTTGAAAGCTGATGAATATATAACTCTGATATATCAAATTCATCTGTGCTATGATCTCTAATTTTTAGTATTCAGGTTTACCTTTATTTAATGACGCGGATTGATCTGATTACCCCGAGATAAAGTGTCTCAAGCAGCTTTGTGTGCCGATCCCCCAGAGCCCCTACCTTCCTGTCATCCAGAGGAAGAGGAAACCGTCGTCCTGCAGAGTAGGAATGTTGAGTTTCCTCATCTCGTCGTCCGTGAGCGTCCCGTAGGGAAGCTCCATGTGAATGTCCCACGGCGGGTCGGCCATCACCACTGCAAACTTCCCCAGGATGGACACATCCAGATAACGGATGTCACAGCAAATCCACTGAGATAAGGTCAGAGCGCATGTATCGGTTATACACTACCACCACTCAAAAGTTTGAGGTTGGTATCTTTTTTTTAATGCTTTTGAAAGTCAAAACTACAGTAATGTTGTGAAATATTATTATTACTGTTTTCTATTTTAATATATTTTGAAATATAATTGGAAAGCATCATCCTTACTCCAGTCTTCCGTGTCACATGATCCTTCAGAATTCATTCTAATATGCTGATTTGCTTACACAACTTTTTTGATTATTATCAATGTTGAAAACAGTTTTGCTGATTATTAATATTTTTGTGTGAATGTTAAAACAGAGTAAATATTTTTTTCAGGATTTATTGTAAAATAGACCCCAAACCTTTGAATGTTAGTCTACACTAGTTTTCAAAGATTTGGGGTCAGTAAGATTACTTTTTTTTTTTTTAATTCAGCAAGGATGCATTACATTTATTAAAAGTGAGAGTAAAAAATTATATTTCAAATAAATGCTGTTGTTTTGTACTTTCTATTAATGAAAGAATCCTGAAAAATGTGTCACAGTTTCCACAAATATATTAATCAGCACAACTGTTTTCAACATTGATAATAATGAAAATTCAGCTTTGATCACAGAAATAAATTATATATATTTAAAATACATAAATAGTTTTATTTAAACTGTATTATACTCAAATAAATGCAGCCCGAGCATAAAATACTTCTTTCGAAAACATTAATTGATTACATAATCTTACCAACCACAAAGTTTTGAACTGTAGTGTCTTAAAACAAAAATGCAGTTTTAACCATTGAAATCAAAATGAAAATGATTGTTTTAATTTGCGTATAAATACGAGAACAGCAAATGTGCAATAGAAGAGGCTCTGAAAGCAATTACAGATTAGAAACACATCAAGACACTAAACCTAATTCTATATTACTATATTATATTGGTTTTGGTGATTTTCAGTTTCAAATCAATTTTATTATAGCTTGACAGAATCTGTGGAACAGGCCAGTTACTGCGATACTGTACCTGTGAAGGAAACAGCTTGCCAACGTTGCTGTCCTCCTCGCTGGAGTGCAGTCCGAGCTCAGCGGCCCCAGCCTGCAGGACCAGGGCGTCACAATCAGCCTCAGGAGGACTGTCGATCTCATAGTGCACATATTTACAAGTGTCCATGTGGAAACAAGTATTCAGAAAGGAGCAGTCGCCCAGGCTCTCGTCTGTGTGTTTGTTGATGATTCGCCTAGGAAAGTCACATTATAATGAGCAGGGCTTTTACAGGTTTTATAGTGGTAAATTAAGTTAACGATGACCTAATGTTGATTTTAGGTTGAACTAACCCTTTAAGGCTTTTTAAGGACCTTTTTAAGACCATGTAAAGACATTTTAATTGAATAAACTGCAGGGAACACAATGTTAATATGTTCTCTAAATGTAAATGTCTTGGGAGAAACACATTGCGCTGTATTAGCAACATTTCAGACTTTGTAAAAAACAACTTACAACAGATATCCATTACTATTCAATTTATTTGACAAAAAAGTAGCTTTAATTGCTCTGCTTACAACCACTAGAATATGGAAATAAATTTGCCGGAGATACAAAATGACATCAAATATGAAGTCTTGTTTTCTGTGAAATTGATCAAAATGAATTGAGTTTATGATTAAAAAACAAAAACAAATATCTGCTAATGTGCTCAGAAAAATCTACATAATTCAAAGTTTTCATAACTCACTGCCAGATATTTGCTCTTGGTTTAGGAGTAAACTCACTACATTTTGTTACATTTTTCAAGACTTCATTTTACATTTGCATATTCAAGTAAATGTATCTTGATTCAATGATGTTTAGATATTTGCATTGGAAAACAGGACAGCAAATACAGAGGAAGATTTTTGCAATGCGTGCAACATTTCATACCATTTTCTGCTCTTATTTAAAGTAGTAGTTCACTTTAAAAAAAACTTTTGCTGATAATTTACTCACCCCCATGTCATCAAAGATGTCCACGTCTTTCTTTCTTCAGTCGAAAAGAAATGAAGGTTTTCGATGAAAACATTCCAGGATTTTCTCCACATAATGGACTTCTTTGGGAGCCAAACGGTTCAAGGTCCAAAAGACAGTTTCAGTGCAGCTTCAAAGGGCTTTAAACGATACCAGACGATGAATAAGGGTCTTATCTAGGACCCTTCGAGTCATGACTCGAAAAAAGATTTGTTAATTTTGATGAACGAGTTCAAACAGGAGAGTCACGAACGCTCATCACAGAACAGAGCAAGGCGAGGATTTGTGCTTAAAAAACTTTGTTATTTATTTTTTAAATGAGCGATGGTTTCGCTAGATAAGACCCTTATTCATCGTCTGATATTGTTTAAAGCCATTTGAAGCTGCACTGAAACTGTCATTTGGACTTGAACCGTTTGGGTCCCATTGAAGTCCATTATATGGAGAAAAATCCTGGAATGTTTTCATCAAAAACCTTAATTTCTTTTCGACTGAACAAAGAAAGACATGGACATGGAGATGGACTTGGATGACATGGGGGTGAGTAAATTATCAGCAAAAGTTTTTTTAAAAGTGAACTAATCCTTTAAGACCTTTTTTAGGCCTTAATTTGTGTAAGGGTGAATTAACACTTGAATCAAGACCTGCAGAAACCCTGTCAACAAATAAAAAGCAAAATAAATTTGTGTTCAGATCCTATTATTATGTTTAATAAAAACAAAAACATGATTATTATGATTAATATTATGTCTAAATTTATTAAAACTATTATTTTGATTTCATTTATATAAAATTTATATGGTGTTTTGTTATTTACATTTATGCACTTAGGAGACGCTGTTCTCCAAAGTGACATACACAAAAGTGACTTGTCAAAGAGCCAACAATAATAGTAATATACAACGCCAGGTTTATTAGACAACTAGATTAGGAAGCAAGCTAGAGAAGAGGAGAAATGCAGAGAAGAAATAGAATGTGTTTTGTTATTTATTATCGTTTAATATGTGTGACTGTGAACTGACCTGAAGTGCAGCTTGGTGCAGGGCTGTGGTGTGTCCCCCGACTGCGCACACTCTTCTTTAGTGCCGTGATCACAGAACTCCTGCACTTGAGCTCGGCCTCGCGAGCGAAACTTCTCCACAATCGACTGTTCCTTCGCTGAACTGGTGTTCAAAAGCTCAAGGATCTCTTGGCTCACCTGACGCACAAGCATGCACACATAAGACTCCACATACATACAAATAGTCAAAGCTTGAGTGATTTGCTACTTAGGTATTATGCCTTTTTGCTTTGCTGTTCCTTAGTGGACTGCTGGCTCAGTAGACTCTCGATCTCCATGTCCAGGTGAGAAGCTTGCACTTTATTGCTCCGCCCTTTTTTCTCAGGTCCGCCCCCCCCGACCCCGGAGGATCCGGTTAGCTGGGAGTTTGAGGCAGGAGCCAGTGAGATGGAGGATTTTTTGGGAGGGGAAGATGGAGCTTGAAGCAAAGGGGAGGAGCCTGAGGCTCTTTTTTGATGAATGATGTCATCTAATTTTCTTTTAACTGCGGTTCTTTGCGGCTGGGCTGCGCTGCCAATCATGGCCCATAGTTTGGTGTGGTCGACAGAAGTGACGAGGGTGGACGAGGAAGAGGACGAGGAGGCAGCGATGGATGGCTGACGAACTTCGATTAGCTCTTGAGCAGAAAATTTGAGGAGGAGACTTTGGATGCAGGCATGGGAAACTGCAGACTCAGACTGAGTAAATAAGGAAGAGTGAGAGGGAAGAATTAAAGAAAAACACAGGTCCTGTTTACTCCTAGTAGTATGAGTTTTGGTCGATCGGATCACAAGTGGACGACGCTAAATACAGGTGTAAACGGGGTCTGAAATGTTTTGAGCTTGTCCACTTTCCACCACTTCCAGAGGTAGGCAAAAACGCATTCGACCGGATTGCTTTCATAGTGTAAACGCCATGTGATCCAATGTGTTCAAACAGCCACAAAAGACCGTCTACTCTCCGTCTACTGACCTCATGCGTAACATTATGGGAAGCGGCTAGACAGACGGCTGGAGACCCAATTTTGGTTGAAGATAAAAAACGTACCAAACACCATGACACCCAAAAACGTGTTCTCTCACCATTCCTGATTTCTAACACACACTCAAAGCGTTCGGCTGATCTTGTGACTGTCAGAGCAGAAACTGAAGCTGCTGCTCTCTGTGTGTTTTTCCCTCGTCTCCGGTCTTGATCATATGTAAACTGCGCTAATTTTAAATTTTAATTTTAAAAAAAGCTAATTTTGTCCATTTGAGCAAATCTGAATAAAGCCCATGCACTTCCCCGCCCATAGACCCTGCCCTTGAAGAAATCAGGACAGAAGTGGTTGAAAGTGAACAAAAGAGACGGATTAAAACACCATGTGTAAACGTGTATGTGTCTTCGTCGTCTTCTTGTGATCCGATCGACCAAAACGCATCTTAATACCAGGTGTAAACAGGGCCATAGAAACACAATTACACAGATATGAGTGTGTCTGGAGTTTTCACAATAAAATATGTGACTCAATTTACGTTTCTCATAATCCTATATACTTCACAGGTTTGACAACTTCTTTTCTAAAATGTGGAAATTAGTAATAGCAGGTGTGTGACCGGTAGAGTTCTTACAGTGTTTAGTTGGTTGGTGATCGCTAGGGAATCAGTAGGCAGAGAAAGACTCAGTTCGGACAGGTATCCCAGCAGTCTCTTCTCTAGTTCTGGATCGGGAGGCTGTTCATCTTCCACCTGTGGAGGACTCTGGAGAGCCGGTCCGGGACTGTCGCTCCTCGCAGGTCCACCATCAACACCTCCAACCTCTGCTAAAATAAAAACAAGAACTAAATGTTGGGAAATGCATACAGTAGGTGGCACCATATACTCACCAATTCACTTACTGCAAAAATAATGGTTGGAACTTGGTTCATTCTTTCTTTAACACACTCACAAATTCCCAATTAGTTTTTTTTTTTAACATCACTTCTGTTCTGACAGTCCTGTGTGTTCTCAATATTCAGCACTTAAAGGCAAGCAAATAAAGCTGATTGTATCAGCATCAACGTGGTAACTCTCATCACATTTCTGGGTAGTTATATTTTATTAACAAGTAAATCAAATACCACTTAAGACACAGTTAATCGTTTTGCAGATCTCATAGCATGTAAAGAAGTTAGTCAACACACCAGGGCCCTGCTGAGTTGGGTCTTTTCTTCTCCTCTGCAGCCTCTCTCGCAGGGAATCCAGCTGCTTTTTGTGCGCCTGGATGTGACTCCATGTGTCCGACATGGTTTAAATGAAACTAGATAAACAGTGAATTAAAAAAAACTTACAAAAGAAACAGATTTCATTGAGTTTCTTTTACGTCTAGTAAACCAACGCTGAGTGACTGCACTGGTCATACACACTACACGGATGAACTGGATGAATTTCAAAATAAAAGACATTTACAGCGCAATATTCCCCATTTAGTAATGATTAGTTTCATACTGGTTCGAAGACAAATATGACCGGTTTTATACATGTATATTTTATTTTATATTAATTTATAACTACATAGTATACGGAATAAGTAAATATATAATTTTCAAAAACAGAGCAGTATTATGTAAACAAACAGAACGGCTTTTTATCAGTTCCTGTGAGAAGCGAGAGGACTTCCGGCACATGAGGAGAGAAGACAGACCTGCCGAAACGAAGATTAGTTTATTTACCAGATATTTAGCGTAGAGCTGAAAAAAAACAAGCTCTTCTAAATCAAGGTACGATTCACAATCAAAAAAAACAAAACGACTATATAAATGTATGTAGCATATCGATTAATCCGTAATGCTATAGGCCTACACTCAAAACATACAGAGCGAACAGTGTAAAGATTCACAAACGAAAGACTCGTATGAGTCGTTTCATGTTCAGTGAGTCAGTAACATACAGCGCGACTAGCCGAGTCCGATTCCGAAATGAATTATCCATACGTGCCGGTTCTTTTTAACGAATCAAAACCGTACAGCGCAAAATAAGGGCCGCGTCCGAAATCACATACTTGAGTAGGTAGCCTACTTATTTTGAATAATTAATTACTTCAGGACTGCTAAAAAAAGTATGTTCTATGTAGAATGAGTGTGTAGTATGAATGTAATCTGGACGTACTACATTCGCCATGTTGTCATTATTATGTGACCTACCAGCATCAGTTCCCTTGCTTCACTGTCATTCACAAATCTTCTCCTGTGGCCTCATGCGATCGTATGCACACTTCAGAATCTCACCAGAAGTAGTTGGTCGTCTGGGTACTTTTTGTCTACTCTTTTATGAGTACTGCGAATTTTGGCATACTTTTGTCACATACTGTGTTTCCCTACTATATAGTAAGGAAGTATGCGATTTCGGTTGCAGCCGTGTAGTAGCCTACATCATGGATTTGCGTTTTAGTTTGTTTAGTTCAAATAAAAAACACATAAATTATTCAGAGCTTTATTTATTTCTGAATCTGAGTGGGTCGAATAGGACCGATAAAATTAGGTGCCGTGACCCGGATGGGAGTGAGGTTTAGGGGGGTGAGTGTAACGGACATAGGCCAGTATGAGCTGCACGAGTAAACCTCACTCCCCTGATCTCAAGAGGTGCGCTAGCGACCTACACTAGCGGCTGCGGTCTTTAGCTACCTTGTTAGCGCTCCCACCTACCATGCTAGTTTGAGTCCCGCTTGAGTTGGACCGGTTACACAATGCCAGTATGCACACAGATGTCTTCTGTGTCACTCTGTGAAGAAATCACCATTAAACCTTGATGTCTGATTGTCTTTGTACATCGCTTTTCCAGTGATTTGTCATGGCCGAGCCTCGGAGCCCAGTGTCCGCTTCTGTACCGCACAATCCGATAGTGCTGCCCACCCCTGAGGGCTCGTCTCTTGAGATGGACCCGATGGAGTACACCCTCCGCAAGCGTCTGCCTCGCAAACTGCCTAAACGACGGAACGACGTCTACGTCAATATGAAAACAGACTTCAAGGCCCAGCTGGCAAGATGTCAGAAACTTCTGGACACTCATAGGGAAATCTGCATCCACGGTCTGGGACTGGCTATTAACCGGGCCATTAACATCGCCCTACAGCTTCAGACGTCCAGCCAGGGTGCGCTGCAACTGGCCGCCAACACATCCACCGTAGAGCTCATCGACGACCTGGAGCCCGAGGACCCAGATGAAGCTGGAGAGCCGCTTACACGCACCCGTAATAACTCGGCCATCCACATCAAGGTGTTTTATCCCAACCCGTAGAGCCAGTATCAACACAATAAATGGGAACTTCAGAGACTTCATAAACATTAATGTCAAAATTGTGGTGTGCTTTAAAGACATTGTCTGTTTTATTTGGTATGAGTTTTGTTTGGCAAGTAAAAAGACATTGTTGGATCTTCCTGCCTTTCCCCCTCTCTTCGTGTATATACATTATACCCACATCTACATCTGACATTTATCAAAGATGCAGTTATCCTGCAAAATAAATAAAAACTAATAATTAAATCTATGAAAAAGTTCAGACATGATTCTGGCCCCATCATAGCACAGAAACTGCACTCGTAGTAATTACAAATTACTTCTAGCTTCTGACCAAGGCTATATCTCACTTGATCTTAGTGCTGTGTTTGACATTATAGATCATGACGTACTCTTAGATCGATTAAAAAATTACACCGGCATTCAGGGTTGTTTAGATAGTACCTATCCGACTCTTATCATTTTGTTAATTTAAATGGAGAATTATCGAAGTTAACATCAGTGAATGATGGAGTGCCTCAAGGGTCTGTTTTGGAACCTCTGCTTTTTAGGAATAAAGGTGGAATTATTTTCCACTATGCCGATGATCACTACCAGATGAAATCTTTCATTTATCAGATTGTGTTAAAGATATAAAATACTGGATGACCAGTAATTTCTTTCTTTTAAATTGGGAGGTATTACTTATTGGACCAAAAACCCGTACACAGAATCTCTTGGAATACAATTTTCATCTAGAAGGATCCACTGTTACTTTATCCTCTACAGTTAAAGACCTGGGTGTTATATTTGACAGCAACTTGTCTTTCGATAATCATATTTTAAATGTAAATGTTTAAATGTTCTTCTACCTCAGAAACATTGCTAAGCTACGGCACGTTTTCTGTTTCTGATGCAGAAAAGCTAGTTCCTGTCAGATTTTCTATATATTGTATCCATTACGATCACAAATTGTAATAATTGCTTTAATGAGCTCATTGTTTCTGCCTAAATGAATACGTGATGTTAGCTAAATGCATGATTTGTATGATCTTACTTATTAACAGTACATTTTTGACGTTACGTTGACAATCACCTCTGATAACAAATGACTCTAAATTGTAATGTAAAAACATGCATTTTCCAGTACAGCTGCTTTAAAATTATATGTATTGTGAAGTGTTAAATAAATTTGAATAACAGTAAAAGATTAGATTTTTTTTCAAAAAGTATTACTGGATCAAAGTGTTTGTCCAGCCATTCTTGACCAAACTGTAAAAGAGCAGAAATGTTGGTGGTAAGGCGAAAAGAATGACACAAACATGTGTTAAAAAATATTTAGTGGTGTGACTAAATTCCTTCAGAGGAAACGACATGACAAAAATGCAATACTTATACTCCAGTTATGGCTTAGGCATAATGTATGCCTAAATTCACTCTATCATAGCTATACAAAAAGTACTTGCATTCACATCAAATTCACCTTGGAAATTCATGTATGTACAGAATGTGAGCAGTGTTCTCAGCAGAGATGCTTCATAAGTCGAAAAGAAAAACTTCCTCTCCCCTTGTTTTTAGCTAAGAATAAAACTGTATTTGAATACCAAATAACATTGTGATGAAAGAACCACACAACAGCAAAATAACAGGAAAAAAACATCTACAAACATACTTTGTTGCACCCAGACAGTGACTGACTGACAGATGTAAAAAAACAGGCTATTTACGAAAAACACAAACAAGTTAAACAGAAAGAGAGAAACAAAATGTCAACCTTACGATCATTTCCCAAAGGAAAGTATGCAGCGTTGAGCGTGAAGTGGAAGTAATCTAGGATGTTCGTCATACACTAATCAATATTTTTCCTGGCACCAGCGTTATCTGTACAAGGCCGCGCTCATCGGCGTAATTCAGACATGAGCAAACGCAGAGCCTCATCAGCTCTCTCACGAAAGCTTTCAGTTCCCCCGACACAAGCAGCAATCTAGTCCTTCTTCCTGTTCACCCCGACTGACCCGTAAGAATTCAGCATTACAGCCTTCCTCTCCTGACATTTAAACATTCCCTGCAGCATTCTCAAAAAGTCACACACACACACACACACACACATACACGGAAATGAATATAAAACCTACAGTGCATAATTAATATTGATAAATAGTCTTCTCTATCAACAGTTCATCGTTTGGAGGTGCTTCAGGCCATGGTGGATGGAGGAAGAGAGGCTTTCTCTTGAATAGCTTCAGAGAAGAACCTGCAAAAGCCAGTGATTCCAGCTCTAGGAAATATATATAATCTATATAAATAATGACAATAAGCAATACAAAACACTTTTAAAGAGTCCCAGATAACCCTTCCCAGTCGAGCTGGGAAAGTTGCATCAGTCATGTGGGGAAAGAGGAGTGATTTCGTGCAGTTTTATGATGCCTTCTGGTTGATTTTTCCGGGTTTGCAAATGCTCGACACACAGTGAGAAGACAGCCATTGGGGGCGCTTAGCATTCTGGGGGATCTATTATTTTCCCTTTGTGAGTAAATCTTTCAAAGTGCTAAAACTCCCAGTCATTCAAACTTCGGCGACATATCCTTTGTAATAGTCCATATCCTACTTCCTGATATGAGGAGCTTCAATTAGTTTGACTCTTGCCCCGAGTTGTGTATCAGCTGACACCTTGATGGCAGACAGGTGCACTGGCCAGCAGAAGACGCACTTTTCCCCGCAGGAAGTTGACGTGGATCTGAAACAGCTCTGAGATTGAGGATACTTTCTGCGTCTCCTTTTCTTCTCCGCCAATGGTTGGAGGAACATATTCCTGAGAGAGAGAGAGAAATGAAAGCGTAAATAAACAGTGTAACTCAAATCAGGGTTATCATCAGTTGCTAAAACTATTAAAGCATTTCTGTTAATTGAAATAAAGCTGAAATAAAATAAAATATACTTGGATAAAAACTTGGATTAAACGAAAATTTAAGTCCAATTATGCTTTCTTTTTAATTTTCAACTTTCTTTAGTGTGTAATGTTGCTGTTCGAGCATAAAAAAGGCCAAAATCACAAAGTCCCTTCAGTTATTCTCTATATCAGAGTCTCCCTAAAAAAGCCTCCATTGTAGTCTTGAGTTTTCTTCCAGGAACGAACACGTCACAATATTCCTCATTTAGATAATTCCCACCCCAAGGCATACGCAGAATAAAGGGATGAGGCCGGGTCGAGTTAGTTAGTACTGTTGAAACTGGCGGTGGCATTTCCTAAACACGTTTGAAGTGGATGACCAAACACAACACCCTGGTCCAACCGACCAATCAGAGCACACTGCGCTTTTCAGAAGGAGGGGCTTCATAGAAACAGGAACTAAACAGAGCGTTACTGACAGACTGGGAAGAGAGGAGCTGCAACAATGCAACATTCAAGCAATGAAAGCCTCCTCTAATAGAGCCCAGAAACAAAATCAAGATGTTGTAAAAGAGTATGTCCTCTTTAAGTTGAAGCACTAAAATTAGTGCAAAATAGGTACTTTTTTTTTTTTTTTTTTTTACAAAAGCATACAACAAAATGACTAAAAAATTTAGCAAAATATTTGCATGAAAAGTAAAATCCAATTTGGTTAAGATATTATTGTCGGCAGGGAGGAAAGCGATAACAAGAAGTTGGCTCAAACCTGAGCCACCCAGCCATACTCAGTGGATGGACATTGTGCAGGAAATATTCACCAGGGAAAGAATGACCTTTATTCTAGCTGAATTTAAAGAAAATGGAGCAAATGGATAGCATATAGAATAGCATTAGAAACTGTGTAATCTGAAGTTTTTTTTTTCTTTTCATCATGACATCTGGTTGCTGTCTTATGTTTAATTGTTCATTAGGGCCCAAGCCCAAAGGGCGAAGGCCCTATTGTTTTCCTAAGGATTATTTATTAGGGCCCAAGCCCTAAGGGCGAAGGCCCTATTGTTTTCCTAAGGATTATTTATTATTATTAGGGCCCAAGCCCAAAGGGCGAAGGCCCTATTGTTTTCCTAAGGATTATTAGGGCCCAAGCCCAAAGGGCGAAGGCCCTATTGTTTTCCTAAGGATTATTTATTAGGGCCCAAGCCCTAAGGGCGAAGGCCCTATTGTTTTCCTAAGGATTATTTATTATTCTTCTTCTTCTAATTATTTTTTTACTACCTTTTGGACACTTTTGGAGGCCTTAACATGCTCAAAAACTCCTGAAACGTTGCACACATGTCAGAACCCGCGGCCATCAGGGCCGGGCTGAAGATGGTACCCGGGCGTGGCAGGGGGGCTCGACAGCGCCCCCTGGAACGGGGTCCGAAAACATGGTCCATAAATCAAACACGCTTGCATGTAATAATATGAAACTCGGTACACATGTAGATCTCATCGTTTCATATATACTTCACACTCTTACTTTTTACCCCAGCCCAACAGGAAGTGGGCTATTTAGGGTTGTTGGTAAAACACACGCAAAGGAATTTGAAGTACTCCTCCTAGAGAATTCAAACACACGGCACGAAACTCGGTCAGCGTGAAGTCAAGACATTGAGGATGAAAGTTTGCGAGGGGATTTTTGATATCTCGAACGGTTTGGCCGTGGCGAGGAAACAAAATTATGGCGAGAAACGTGAAACAGGAAGTGTGTCATAACTTCAGCATACATTAACTGATCTTGATGAAACTTCAGCAGTGTGTTCGTTCTAAAAGCCCGATCATATGGATGTGACTATTGTGAGTCAAAGTTATAGCGCCACCAACTGGCAGCAGGAAGTGTGTCACTTTCAAAATGCTTTGAAATCACCCTCTTATTTTTACCCGATTTGCTTCAAACTTCATTTGTATAATGTAAATACACGGCAGATGAAGACCTGTGAATGGATTCTTGATATCTTTGAAACTGTTGCTGTGGCAATCCATCAAACTTTAATATTCTTTTTGGATGCTTTTGAGACTCTTAGCATGCCTGAAATTGCTTAAAATTGCATGAAACTCGACAGACAGATCACATTTATTAGCCAGGTGACATGTGCATAGTTTCAGAAACGGGCGTGGTGCAGGGACTCAGTAGCGCCACCTTTTGACAAAAGTGGGGGGGTTAGTTTCATCTAGAGTTACAAAAATCTGTATTTATATAGTTCTCCTCCAGCCAGACAACTTTCTAATTTACAGTCCCTATAAATCACATAAACCAACCCACACAAACCAACCCACACACACACACACACACACACACACACACACACACACACACACACACACACACACACACACACACACACCAAATTGACGGTGGGTGGCAATGGTATATTTAAAAGTGCATAATTGTAATATCTGCAAGGCACCCCTAGTCCAATCTTATTAAATGTATGCTTCATCTTTCATTTTAATTTGTAAATTTGATCAATAAATTCAATTATTTAGAATAATAAGATACTATATGGCTGTTACCCTAGGTAGGGCTGATCAAATTACATCATTTACATTGAAAAATAACAATGCATTAAATGATGTTATGAGATTGTTTTAAATATGAGTCAATTAAAAATCGTTGGAAAGAATGATACTTTTAAACATAACACTGAACCGTCACTAGGTGTCGCCAGGCTACCGTCTTAATGAGCGAGTCATTGATTCATTCGTTCAAGCGATTCGTTCGAACGACTGAGTCATTCATGAATGAGACAGGTATGGATTGGTCATTGAATCTAGGGTTTGCGATGTCTACCAATTTGGCATCAGACGATGTGTACAGTGAAACATCGCGATGGACGATGATATCGGAGGAGGGTCGGGGCTAACGTTTTAATTTTTCACTTAAGCAATAAGCCCCGCAAAGCCGTGTTTTACAGTGGATTTAGAACAGCTAAGGGGCGTAGGCACAACGCGGAGATATTTTCCTCTACATCTCATCAGCCATTTTGATTTCGGCACGCTCTGAGTCTGCAGCAGCTGACCACTAGGAGCGAATGTACATGATGTACAATGTACACGTGACAGAGCAGCCAGATCCAGACTGTGCTTTCGCGCTGTGGCTGGCGCTGAGCCAGAGACAGACGCATTCAGTGCTTGTCATATTATATCACAACTATTCAGTGTTTTTAACCACATAATGTTTATTTTAGGTTTCAGACATTTAAATGCATATAACTTATAGCAAAACAATACATTTATAGTTTGTAAAATACACAATGGTGTCTATGGAAGCAGCCATAACAACCCATTCAAATATATTTGCCGACGGATTTTATTCATATCAGACACACAGTGTAAGTAACTATAAAGTTAACTCTATTCTTCTACCAGTTCACCGGCCATGTATTTCGGGAGAAACTGTTTTTTAAACGACAAAACAAACTCACTTACACACATTTGAGAATCAGAGTAGAAGATAGTTAATGACATGGTAACCAGGTTTGTTAATATTTATAAATAAAAGCGCTAATGTTACATGTCTATTTTGGCTGTGGTGAATCACGTGCCAAGCATGACGCGTCACCATGGAAACATGGGGGGGGGGGGGGGGGGATCGCGATGCTGGCTTAAAGCAAAGAGGCACAAGAGGCGAAACTCTGATGCTTTTCTGGTAACAGCCACTAGGTGGCGCTTCGGGAGCGCGGCCGCCATTTTGGGATGAATATTCCAACGGGAGTTACTGGACAACAGCACAGATAACAGTTTTTTGAGGTAGTTTTTTCTTGCATTATAGAATATTTCCATTTTATGCAACTTTACACATTTACTACTATTATTAGTTACCAACTCCACTTGGCCTGAAATATATTTTGTACGTTTTAATTAGAGGTCGACCGATTCATCGGTTTTGCCGATTAATCGGCACCGATAGTTGATTGGTGGAACTATCGTTATCGGCAAAAAACCACACCGATAGTTTTTCCGGGTTGCATCCGTTGCTGGAGCGGCTGAGAAGTGCGCGCGGTCATTACACAGCACTAGAGCGCTGAAGAGACTGCTGGCATTATACAGAGCGAGAGCGGCCTCTAGAGGACAAATAATAAACTATCACTGGCTGAGTTGTTTACATTAACACGTGAGGCGCGCTCAGCACAGACCACGGAGAGAACACGCAGCAGAGAGAGCGCCGCTGACACTTCAGACTCGCATTTAAAACACAGTCAGCGAAACGGTATGAATACATAACACTAAAGTAAATATTGCCATATCATTATAAAGTAATTCTTTTATTGACTAACGTTAGATGCTGCATCAGCAGAGAAAGAACAGTAGTTTGCCGTCGAGGCTGTAAGGAATTACCTCAGTCAAGCGGTTTAAACAATGTGACAAAAACACACGCAGACCTGACCCAAATGTTTTATGGCACAATTGTTATCATCTATTTGCATTATTTTATATCCGGCTGGTCACTTTTATGCATTCATTAGCCGACGAAGTTGCATATTTAAAACTAGTGACGTGATTGCTTTCTCAACATTGATATGTTCATGCAGCCGACAGAAACAAACAAATCATAAACGTGTTCGATGTAATCACTACAATACATCTTGTTATTTTGATTAGATAATTATCAAGTGTTCTAAAATAGAAGCAAATAAAGTGAGAGACTATATGAGCTAAATTACGTATACGTTATACAGGTCTTTATTACAGTTTTAATGGCTATCTTTAAGCATGACTCTTTGGAATTATATGAAATGGTAGCACTTTACAGTAAGATTCCATTTTTAGCATTAACTAAGATTAATTACAAGTTGTAGAAGAATTATTCATTGTTAGTTTATTTCAACATTTACTAATGCATTTGAAATGGAGTTTTTAATTCTGAATTTATTTGTTATTACCTTAATGTACTATGAACTAACATGAATGATAAAGGTACAATTGTATTGCTCATTTAATACATGCAGTAAAAACGTATATTGCATAGTGCATAGTTCATGAAAGTAGCTAATACATCCTTGTTTATAATGGGACTTGCAATGTGTTACCTATGAAATGTACATATGTTCTAGTATAGCTCTGAATCGTATATTTAATGTTTAAATTATTTCTGTATAAAGTTTTATATATTATATTTATATTTTATTTAATTAGCACATTTCAGTTCAGCACTGTTTTATTGTGAGTATTATGTTTGTTTTAATCAGCATCCATTAAAAAATATCGGTTGATTATCGGTTATCGTTGTACGGTCAAACCTAATCGTTATCGTAAATCCACTATCGGTCGACCTCTAGTTTTAATCCCCTGGATCATGCTACAAACATGATGATCTTATGGAACATTATGCATTGCTGTGTCCGTTATCCTATAATTGCCACAATTTTGTACAGTGGCTGTGTGTTTTTGTTTACATAGTCTTGCTTTAACGGTCATTAATATACGATATAAGAAGTTTACTGTAAAGCTGTTTCTATTGCTGTTGTATAGGCCTAATAGTTGTACAAATAGAGAGTTTGTAGGCCTAATACTGTATACGTGTTGTTGTAGCCATTAAATAAGCGCATTTAGTTTCATATTTGTTCAAATATTATAATGTTTTTTTCCCCATATTGATTATGAAAAGTGAACAGCATGAGTATGATATCGGGAGACATGAAGTGGCTCATACATGATTTTGACTCATTAGCCTACGCTGTGTTTTGTAGAAAGCCTTTCTTTAAAATTAATTTCGTTTTGTATAAATTCTATCTTATTTTTATTTTTTTTAAATTTAATCGGCTGAATTTAATAAATGGCAAATATAGCAGACATAATCATGACATCCGGCGCCGGCGCTCGTCTTGAGCGAATCTCATCATAAATTAACCGAAATATGCCTCAGACATGAGAAATATAGAAAGCTTGCAACTAAATATTTAAACGAAACTATTCAAAACGAAAAGAAATAGGCTACTCTCTGATTATGTTGCACACTCACATATGTTGAAATAACGAGATATTATGTTGAAATAACATTATAAATAATACATCTTTAAATATATTTGATTGAATGCTGAATGTTGTTCTTATTCAATTTAGTAAAATTAAAACTTTAGTTGTGATAATTAAAATGATTGAATATTAAATATCGAAGTTTTGCTCATTTAATAATAGTAGCACAATATAGGCTATAAGTGCGCAGCTCCCCTGTCAATGATCTAGCACCCCCTCGGCACCTGCGTTAAAAAATCTGGCGCTGCCTCCTCTTTTTACATAATTATTTCAACCTAAAAATGACCTCTGCACTGGGCTAAATATATGGCTTTCACCCCAAAATGGCGGAAGCGTAGCGCTGCTGCTGGGCGCTGGTGTTGCAATGGAACGTTCTATTGGCTTTCACTTCTTGTAAATATACGTTCTTTGCTTAAAGTCCCCATGAACCGGAAGTTGCAAACGGCTTTTCTCCAGTGCTGTGACGTATTTCCGAGAGAAACGGAATACTTATGAGGCAAAATAGTGAGCGTGGCTTTTTTTTCCAACTAGCACCTGATTGGATCTAGAAAAATGCACCTCCTCGCCATCTCTCCTTTCACACGCTGTGTGCCTGTCTACTGTCAGTTGGAGGGGCGTGATTACGGATGTTAAGCAGACACCCAAACCATCAAGCCTACGTCATCGGGCAAGGTCCTCCAGTGCAGAGGGGAGGGGCATTTTCAGAATTTGATTAAAGATTACGAAGCCAAAAAATTTTTTTGTGTGGATTGACTTGCACGGATGAATTGTTCACCACAAAACGATCAATTTAGGCAAACAAAGTAAGTATGGTCAATTTTGATTTCATGGGGACTTTAACATCGTGATGTCTGTCAGCCATCACGATGGACGATGATATCGTCAATCTTTGAGTAAACCAATTTGTCCAAAATGCTGAATCATTCAGTAATGAGAAAACATGTTGCTGTGAGATGCGCAATGGTTCTGCTGTGATCTTTGTTTAACTATTTTCGCTGCTGAAACAGAAAAACCGTCAATATTGCATCTAAAATGTAAGTGACTTGACGTGTGTGTGTGTGTGTGTGTGTGTGTGTGTGTGTGTGTGTGTGTGTGTGTGTGTGTGTGTGTGTGTGTGTGTGTGTGTGTGTGTGTTACAGTGAAAAGAGTTTAACCCTTTAAGGCAGTGGATCTCAATCCTGGTCCTAGGGAGCCACTGCTCTGCATAGTTTGTATGTCTCCCTCATTTAACACACCTGATTCAGATCATCAGCTCGTTAGGAAAGAGCTTTATTAACTGAAGTGGGTGTGTCAGATAAAGGAGACATATAAAATGTGCAGAGCAGTGGCACCCTAGGACCAAGATTGAGAACCACTGCTTTAAGGCCTTGTCTTTTTTGGATATATCTTCTTTTTTTTTTATGTGCATACAACCCATATATTTTAAATGTATTGTTTGCTTTAAATTAAATTAAGATTGTATGTTTGGTAATTGAACCTAAATAAATTTAAAATTAATGTGCTATATTTCAGATCAATATAATTGTTTTCTTTCATTTTAATCAACACTAACTTTATTCTCTATCTGTATTATAAATAACTTATTTCTGTATAAATTAAAAAATCCCCAATAATCCAGACCAACCAGAGCGCACTAATTCTACAACATCATCAGTGCTGAAGCGGAACTACCAGAGCCGTTCGGCAGATAGCGAGCAGATATTTTGTGTCACGTCGTGCACAATAACCCTAAAGGCACCAGGCTGGCGGTGCCACTGGCTTTATATATATATATATATATATATATATATATATATATATATATATATATATATATATATATATAGCTGCGAGCAGCGATGAAGGGCCAAAGCCGACGGTAGCGCCACCCTGGTGCACCAGGGTTGCGGTGCCACCGGCTTGGGCCCGTAATCGCTGCTCGCAGCTATATATATATATATATTTAGGGCCCGAGCACCGATGGTGTGAGGACCCTCTTGGAATTGCTCTGTTTATTATTAGGGCCCGAGCACCGATGGTGTGAGGACCCTCTTGGAATTGCTCTGTTTATTATTATTATTATTATTATTATTCTTCTCCGCAATGAATCGCATTTTTGAGGGCCTAAACATGCGCGAAAACTCACGAAAATTTGCACACGCGTCAGAACTGGCGAAAATTTACATCTGATATGCGTTTCAAAATTGGGCGGGCCAAAATGGCTCGATAGCGCCACCTATAAAGGTTCAACGGAGTGCGCCTCGCGTTACGTTTCACGTACGTGTACGAAATTCGGTACATACATGTAATGGCCCATTACCTACAAAAAAGTCTCTTGGACCATAGCCCTAAACACAACAGGAAGTCAGCCATTTTGAACTTCCTCTCAGATTTTTGTGCAGTTTTTGCCATTTTCAGGCCTCGTACTTTAACGAACTCCTCCTACAGTTTTAATCTGATCATCTTCAAATTTGGTGAGTGTAATCTTAAGGCCTTTGCGACGTTAAATTGCGAAGATCTTGAGTTTTCGTCGAAGGGCGTGTCCTCGGCGGCCTGACAAATTTTGATGTTTCGCCATGAAACAGGAAGTTGCTGTAACTCAGGCAAACAATGTCCAATCTGCCCCAAACTTCACATGTTTGATAAGAGTTCTGTCCTGAACACATGTGCATGCTGATATTCAGTTACAGTCATAGCGCCACCTGCTGGCAACAGGAAGTGACATGTTTAACACTGTTGTGGACTCCTGATAACATATAAAAAAGTGCCAGCAAGTGTTAAACATGCTAACAACATACTTGAAACATGCTAAAACATGCTAGCAAGCACTTAGCTAAGTCCTAAAGCATGCTATTACTGCAATTCAATAGGAATTTGCTGTAACTCAGGTATGGAATGTCCAATCTGCCCCAAACTTCAAACGTTTGATAAGAGTTCTGTCCTGAACACATGTCCATGCTCATATTCAGTTACAGTCATAGCGCCACCTGCTGGCAACAGGAAGTGACATGTTTAACACTTTTGTGGACTCCTAATAACATATAAAAAAGTGCCAGCAAGTGCTAAACATGCTATCAACATACTTGAAAGATGCTAAAACATGCTAGCAAACACTTAGCTAAGTGCTAAAGCATGCTATTACTGCAATTAAATAGTAATTTGCTGTAACTTCGAACCCCGAAACCCCGAAACTTCACACATTTGATAAGAGTCCTGCCCTGAACACATCTACATGAGAATATTCAGTTATAGTAATAGCGCCACCTACTGGCAACAGGAAGTGACATGTTTAACACTGTGATGCAGTACTAGCAACATATTAAATATGCCATTGAATTATAAACATGTTAAAACATGCTAGTAATTCTTAGCTAAGTGCTAAAGCATGCTAATGAAATGAAACAGGAAGTTGTTGTTACTTAAGAAGACAATGTCCAAACTGCCCCAAACTTCACACATTTGATAAGAGTCCTGCCCTGAACACATCTACATTACAATTTTCAGCTATAGTAATAGCGCCACCTACTGGCAACAGGAAGTGACATGTTTAACAGTGTGATGCAGTACTGGCAACATAGTAAATATGCCATTGAGTTATAAACATGTTATAAACATGTTAAAACATGCTAGCAATTCTTAGCTAAGTGCTAAAGCATGCTAATGAAATGAAACAGGAAGTTGTTGTTACTTAAGAAGACAATGTCCAATCTGCCCCAAACTTCACACATTTGATAAGAGTCCTGCCCTGAGCACATCTACATTACAATTTTCAGCTATAGTAATAGCGCCACCTACTGGCAACAGGAAGTGACATGTTTAACAGTGTGATGCAGTACTGGCAACATAGTAAATATGCCATTGAGTTATAAACATGTTATAAACATGTTAAAACATGCTAGCAATTATTAGCTAAGTGCTAAAGCATGCTCATGAAATGAAACAGGAAGTTGTTGTTACTTAAGAAGGCAATGTCCAATCTGCCCCAAACTTCACACATTTGATAAGAGTCCTGCCCTGAACACATCTACATGACAATATTTAGTTATAGTAATAGCGCCACCTACTGGCAACAGGAAGTGACATGTTTAACAGTGTGATGCAGTACTGGCAACATAGTAAATATGCCATTGAGTAAAAAACATGTTATAAACATGTTAAAACATGCTAGCAATTCTTAGCTAAGTGCTAAAGCATGCTAATGAAATGAAACAGGAAGTTGTTGTTTCTTAAGAAGGCAATGTCCAATCTGCCCCAAACTTCACACATTTGAAAAGAGTCCTGCCCTGAACACATCTACATGACAATATTCAGTTATAGTAATAGCGCCACCTACTGGCAACAGGAAGTGACATGTTTAACAGTGTGATGCAGTACTGGCAAAATAGTAAATATGCCATTGAGTTATAAACATGTTATAAACATGTTAAACATGCTAGCAATTCTTAGCTAAGTGCTAAAGCATGCTAATACTATGAAACAGGAAGTTGTTTTTACTTAAGAAGGCAAAGTTCAATCTGCCCCAAACTTCACATGTTTGATAAGAGTTCTGTCCTGAACACATGTGCATGCTCATATTCAGTTACAGTCATAGCGTCACCTGCTGGCAACAGGAAGTGACATGTTTAACAGCATGCTATTATACCCATAATAAAGGACATTTTTGTAACTGACTTTGACATACTCCCACTATATTTATCTACTTAAATGCACATTGCCCACCGTGGTCTGTCTTCCTAAAGCCACCGGGTGGCGATGGCACGGGTGCGAGGGCCCTTTCAATGCTGCTTGCAGCTTTAATTATTATTATTATTCTTCTCCGCAATGAATCGCATTTTTGAGGGCCTAAACATGCACGAAAACTCACGAAAATTTGCACACGCGTCAGAACTGGCGAAAATTTACATCTGATATGCGTTTCAAAATTGGGCGGGCCAAAATGGCTCGATAGCGCCACCTATAAAGGTTCAACGGAGTGCGCCTCGCGTTACGTTTCACGTACGTGTACGAAATTCGGTACATACATGTAATGGCCCATTACCTACAAAAAAGTCTCTTGGACCGTAGCCCTAAACACAACAGGAAGTCAGCCATTTTGAACTTCCTCTCAGATTTTTGTGCAGTTTTTGCCATTTTCAGGCCTCGTACTTTAACGAACTCCTCCTACAGTTTTAATCTAATCATCTTCAAATTTGGTGAGTGTAATCTTAAGGCCTTTGCGACGTTAAATTGCGAAGATCTTGAGTTTTCGTCGAAGGGCGTGTCCTCGGCGGCCTGACAAATTTTGATGTTTCGCCATGAAACAGGAAGTTGCTGTAACTCAGGCAAACAATGTCCAATCTGCCCCAAACTTCACATGTTTGATAAGAGTTCTGTCCTGAACACATGTGCATGCTGATATTCAGTTACAGTCATAGCGCCACCTGCTGGCAACAGGAAGTGACATGTTTAACACTGTTGTGGACTCCTGATAACATATAAAAAAGTGCCAGCAAGTGTTAAACATGCTAACAACATACTTGAAACATGCTAAAACATGCTAGCAAGCACTTAGCTAAGTGCTAAAGCATGCTATTACTGCAATTCAATAGGAATTTGCTGTAACTCAGGTATGGAATGTCCAATCTGCCCCAAACTTCACACGTTTGATAAGAGTTCTGTCCTGAACACATGTCCATGCTCATATTCAGTTACAGTCATAGCGCCACCTGCTGGCAACAGGAAGTGACATGTTTAACACTTTTGTGGACTCCTAATAACATATAAAAAAGTGCCAGCAAGTGCTAAACATGCTATCAACATACTTGAAACATGCTAAAACATGCTAGCAAACACTTAGCTAAGTGCTAAAGCATGCTATTACTGCAATTAAATAGTAATTTGCTGTAACTTCGAACCCCGAAACCCCGAAACTTCACACATTTGATAAGAGTCCTGCCCTGAACACATCTACATGAGAATATTCAGTTATAGTAATAGCGCCACCTACTGGCAACAGGAAGTGACATGTTTAACACTGTGATGCAGTACTAGCAACATATTAAATATGCCATTGAATTATAAACATGTTATAATCATGTTAAAACATGCTAGTAATTCTTAGCTAAGTGCTAAAGCATGCTAATGAAATGAAACAGGAAGTTGTTGTTACTTAAGAAGACAATGTCCAAACTGCCCCAAACTTCACACATTTGATAAGAGTCCTGCCCTGAACACATCTACATTACAATTTTCAGCTATAGTAATAGCGCCACCTACTGGCAACAGGAAGTGACATGTTTAACAGTGTGAAGCAGTACTGGCAACATAGTAAATATGCCATTGAGTTATAAACATCTTATAAACATGTTAAAACATGCTAGCAATTCTTAGCTAAGTGCTAAAGCATGCTAATGAAATGAAACAGGAAGTTGTTGTTACTTAAGACAATGTCCAATCTGTCCCAAACTTCACACATTTGATAAGAGTCCTGCCCTGAGCACATCTACATTACAATTTTCAGCTATAGTAATAGCGCAACCTACTGGCAACAGGAAGTGACATGTTTAACAGTGTGATGCAGTACTGGCAACATAGTAAATATGCCATTGAGTTATAAACATGTTAAAACATGCTAGCAATTCTTAACTAAGTGCTAAAGCATGCTAATGAAATGAAACAGGAAGTTGTTGTTACTTAAGAAGGCAATGTCCAATCTGCCCCAAACTTCACACATTTGATAAGAGTCCTGCCCTGAACACATCTACATTACAATTTTCAGCTATAGTAATAGCGCCACCTACTGGCAACAGGAAGTGACATGTTTAACAGTGTGATGCAGTACTGGCAACATAGTAAATATGCCATTGAGTTATAAACATGTTATAAACATGTTAAACATGCTAGCAATTCTTAGCTAAGTGCTAAAGCATGCTAATGAAATAAAACAGGAAGTTGTTGTTACTTAAGAAGGCAATGTCCAATCTGCCCCAAACTTCACACATTTGATAAGAGTCCTGCCCTGAACACATCTACATGACAATATTCAGTTATAGTAATAGCGCCACCTACTGGCAACAGGAAGTGAGATGTTTAACAGTGTGATGCAGTACTGGCAACATAGTAAATATGCCATTGAGTAAAAAACATGTTATAAACATGTTAAAACATGCTAGCAATTCTTAGCTAAGTGCTAAAGCATGCTAATGAAATGAAACAGGAAGTTGTTGTTACTTAAGAAGGCAATGTCCAATCTGCCCCAAACTTCACACATTTGAAAAGAGTCCTGCCCTGAACACATCTACATGACAATATTCAGTTATAGTAATAGCGCCACCTACTGGCAACAGGAAGTGACATGTTTAACAGTGTGATGCAGTACTGGCAACATAGTAAATATGCCATTGAGTTATAAACATGTTATAAACATGTTAAACATGCTAGCAATTCTTAGCTAAGTGCTAAAGCATGCTAATGCTATGAAACAGGAAGTTGTTTTTACTTAAGAAGGCAAAGTTCAATCTGCCCCAAACTTCACATGTTTGATAAGAGTTCTGTCCTGAACACATGTGCATGCTCATATTCAGTTACAGTCATAGCGTCACCTGCTGGCAACAGGAAGTGACATGTTTAACAGCATGCTATTATACCCATAATAAAGGACATTTTTGTAACTGACTTTGACATACTCCCACTATATTTATCTACTTAAATGCACATTGCCCACCGTGGTCTGTCTTCCTAAAGCCACCGGGTGGTGATGGCACGGGTGCGAGGGCCCTTTCAATGCTGCTTGCAGCTTTAATTATTCTTATTCTTCTAATTCTTTTTTTACTACCTTTTGGACACTTTTGGAGGCCTTAACATGCTCAAAAACTCCTGAAACTTTGCACACATGTCAGAACCCGCGGCCATCAGGGCCGGCAGAAGATGGTACCCGGGCGTGGCAGGGGGGCTCGACAGCGCCCCCTGGAACGGGGTCCGATAACATGGTCCATAAATCAAACACGCTTGCATGTAATAATATGAAACTCGGTACACATGTAGATCTCATCGTTTCATATATACTTCGCACTCTCACTTTTTACCCCAGCCCAACAAGAAGTCGGCTATTTAGGCTTGTTTGGAAAACGCATGCAAAGGAATGTGAAACACTCCTCCTAGAGAATTCAAACACACGGCACGAAACTCGGTCAGCGTGAAGTCAAGACATTGAGGATGAAAGTTTGCGAGGGGATTTTTGATATCTCGAACGGTTTGGCCGTGGCGAGGAAACGAAATTATGGCGAGAAACGTGAAACAGGAAGTGTGTCATAACTACTGCATACATTAACTAATCTTGATGAAACTTCAGCAGTGTGTTCGTTGTAAGAGCCCGATCACATGGATGTGACTTTTGTGAGTCAAAGTTATAGCGCCACCAACTGGCAGCAGGAAGTGTGTCACTTTCAAAATGCTTTTAAATCACCCTCTTATTTTTACCCGATTTGCTTCAAACTTCATGTGCATAATGTAGACACATGCCAGATGTAGACCTGTGAAAGGATTATTGATATCTTAGACACTGTTGCCATGGCAATGCATCAAACATTAATATTCCTTTTTTTAAGCTTTTTCATGCTTTTTTATGCTTTCGGGCACTTTTGGGGTTCTTAACGTGCTCGAAAACTCTTGAAACTTTGCACACAGGACAAAACCCGCGGCCATCAGGGCCAGGCTGAAGCTGGTACCCGGGCGTGGCAGGGGGGCTCGACAGCGCCCCCTTGAACGGGTCCGACAATTTGGTCCATATATCCAACACGCTTTACCCGATTTGCTTCAAACTTGATGTGTATAATGTAGACACAAGCCAGATGTAGACCTGTGAAAGGATTGTTGATATCTTAGATGCTGTTGCCGTGACAACGCATCAAACTTTAATATTCTTTTTGGATACTTTTGAGATTCTTAGCGCACTTTTGGGGCCCTTAACATGCTCAAAAACTCTTGAAACTTTGCACACGGGTCAGAAACCGCGGCCATCAGGGCCGGGCTGAAGCTGGTACCCGGGCGTGGCAGGGGGGCTCGACAGCGCCCCCTGGAACGGGGTCCGAAACCTTGGTCCATAAATCAAACAGGCTTTACCCGATTTGCTTCAAACTTGATGTGTATAATGTAGACACACGCCAGATGTAGACCTGTGAAAGGATTGTTGATATCTTAGATGCTGTTGCCGTGACAACGCATCAAACTTTAATATTCTTTTTGGATACTTTTGAGATTCTTAGCACACTTTTGGGGCCCTTAACATGCTCAAAAACTCTTGAAACTTTGCACACGGGTCAGAAACCGCGGCCATCAGGGCCGGGCTGAAGCTGGTACCCGGGCGTGGCAGGGGGGCTCGACAGCGCCCCCTGGAACGGGGTCCGAAAACTTGGTCCATAAATCAAACACGCTTGCATGTAATAATATGAAACTTGGTACACATATAGATCTCATCGATTCATATATCCTTTGTACTTTTACTTTTTACCCCAGCCCAACAGGAAGTCGGCTATTATGGTTTGTTTGAAAGCGTATGCCCCTGGAATTCGATATACTACTCCTAGAGAATTCAACCAATCGCCACGAAACTCAGTCAGCATGAAGTCAAGACATTGAGGATGAAAAATTGCCAGGGGATTTTTGATATCTCGAACGGTTTGGCCGTGGCGAGGAAACGAATTTATGGCGAATAATGGAAACAGGAAGTGTGTTATAACTTCTGCATACATTAACTGATCTTGATGAAACTTCAGCAGTGTGTTCGGTGTAAGTGTCCGATCACATGGATGTGACTATTGTGAGTCAAAGTTATAGCGCCACCAACTGGCAGCAGGAAGTGTGTCACTTCCTAAATGCTTTGAAATCACCCTCTTATTTTTACCCAATTTGCTTCAAACTTTATGTGTATAATGTAAACACACGGCAGATGTAGACCTGAGAAAGGATTATTGATATCTTAGATACTGTTGCCGTGGCAACGCATCAAACTTTAATATTCTTGTTTGATGCTTTTGATGCTCTGAGCCAATATGGCAAGCCGTTTTAACATTTAATCATTTTAACCTACTAGTCTCTATTTTCATGCTACTAGTACTTATTTTTTAGATACTAGTATCTATTCCATTAAGTACTAGTACTTATTCATTAGCGACTAGTGCTTATTCTTTAGATACTAGTGCTTATTCTTTAGATATTCTTTTGAATACGTATTAGTAGCTAATGAATAAGTACTAGTATCTTTTAATAGTTACTATTATCTAAAATGTCATTTTCTCTCTCTCTCTCTCTCTCTCTCTCTCTCTCTCTCTCTCTCTCTCTCTCTCTGAGCCAATATGGCAAGCCGTTTTAACATTTAATCATTTTAACATACTAGTCTCTATTTTCATGCTACTAGTACTTATTTTTTAGATATTAGTATCTATTCCATTAAGTACTAGTACTTATTCATTAGCGACTAGTGCTTATTCTGTTTAGAATATTCAAAGTGCTTATTCAATTTGTATGCTTATTTATATTTTCAGAGCAGAAAATCCGATTTTTCTGCTTATTCAATATTGCATCTAAAATGTAAGTGACTTGACGTGTGTGTGTGTGTGTGTGTGTGTGTGTGTGTGTGTGTGTGTGTGTGTGTGTGTGTGTGTGTGTGTGTGTGTGTGTGTGAGAGAGAGAGAGAGAGATTGTGTCTGTTACAGTGACAAGAGTTTTTAAGCCTTGTCTTTTTGGATATATATTTTTTTTATTAAAAAAAATGTGCATACAACCCATGTATTTTAAATGTATTGTTTGCTTTAAATTAAATTAAGATTGTATATTTGGTAATTGAACCTAAATAAATGTAAAATGAATGTGCTATATTTCAGATCAATATATTTGTTTTCCTTCATTTTAATCAACACTAACTTTATTCTCATTTGAATTATAAATAACTTATTTCTGTATAAAATAATAAATCCTGAATAATCCAGACCAACCAGAGCACACTATTTCTACAACATCATCAGTGCTGAAGCGGGACTACCAGAGCCGTTCGGCAGATAGCGAGCAGATATTTTGTCACGTCGTGCACAATAACCCTAAAGGGACCAGGGTGGCGGTGCAACCGGCTTTATATATATATATATATATATATATATATATATATATTATATATATATATATATATATATATATATATATAAATATAGCTGCGAGCAGCGATGAAGGGCCAAAGCCGGCGGTACCGCCACCCTGGTGCACCAGGGTTGCGGTGCCACCGGCTTGGGCCCGTAATCGCTGCTCGCAGCTATATTTAGGGCCCAAGCCCTAAGGGCGAAGGCCCTATTGTTTTCCTAAGGATTATTTATTATTCTTCTAATTATTTTTTTACTACCTTTTGGACACTTTTGGAGGCCTTAACATGCTCAAAAACTCCTGAAACTTTGCACACATGTCAGAACCCGCGGCCATCAGGGCCGGGCTGAAGATGGTACCCGGGCGTGGCAGGGGGGCTCGACAGCGCCCCCTGGAACGGGGTCCGAAAACATGGTCCATAAATCAAACACGCTTGCATGTAATAATATGAAACTCGCTACACATGTAGATCTCATCGTTTCATATATACTTCGCACTCTTACTTTTTACCCCAGCCCAACAGGAAGCCGGCTATTTAGGGTTGTTGGTAAAACACACGCAATGGAATGTGAAGTACTCCTCCTAGAGAATTCAAACACACGGCACGAAACTCGGTCAGTGTGAAGTCAAGACATTGAGGATGAAAGTTTGCGAGGGGATTTTTGATATCTCGAACGGTTTGGCCGTGGCGAGGAAACGAAATTATGGCGAGAAACGTGAAACAGGAAGTGTGTCATAACTACTGCATACATTAACTGATCTTGATGAAACTTCAGCAGTGTGTTCGTTGTAAGAGCCCGATCACATGGATGTGACTATTGTGAGTCAAAGTTATAGCGCCACCAACTGGCAGCAGGAAGTGTGTCACTTTCAAAATGCTTTTAAATCACCCTCTTATTTTTACCCGATTTGCTTCAAACTTCATGTGCATAATGTAGACACATGCCAGATGTAGACCTGTGAAAGGATTATTGATATCTTAGACACTGTTGCCATGGCAATGCATCAAACATTAATATTCCTTTTTTTAAGCTTTTTCATGCTTTTTTATGCTTTCGGGCACTTTTGGGGTTCTTAACGTGCTCGAAAACTCTTGAAACTTTGCACACGGGACAAAACCCGCGGCCATCAGGGCCAGGCTGAAGCTGGTACCCGGGCGTGGCAGGGGGGCTCGACAGCGCCCCCTTGAACGGGTCCGACAATTTGGTCCATATATCCAACAGGCTTTACCCGATTTGCTTCAAACTTGATGTGTATAATGTAGACACAAGCCAGATGTAGACCTGTGAAAGGATTGTTGATATCTTAAATGCTGTTGCCGTGACAACGCATCAAACTTTAATATTCTTTTTGGATACTTTTGAGATTCTTAGCGCACTTTTGGGGCCCTTAACATGCTCAAAAACTCTTGAAACTTTGCACACAGGACAAAACCCGCGGCCATCAGGGCCGGGCTGAAGCTGGTACCCGGGCGTGGCAGGGGGGCTCGACAGCGCCCCCTGGAACGGGCGTCCGAAAACTTGGTCCATATATCCAACACGCTTTACCCGATTTGCTTCAAACTTGATGTGTATAATGTAGACACATGCCAGATGTAGACCTGTGAAAGGATTGTTGATATCTTAGATGCTATTGCCGTGACAACGCATCAAACTTTAATATTCTTTTTGAATACTTTTGAGACTCTCAGCGCACTTTTGGGGCCCTTAACGTGCTCAAAAACTCTTGAATCTTTGCACACGGGTCAGAAACCGCGGCCATCAGGGCCGGGCTGAAGCTGGTACCCGGGCGTGGCAGGGGGGCTCGACAGCGCCCCCTGGAACGGGGTCCGAATACTTGGTCCATAAATCAAACACGCTTGCATGTAATAATATGAAACTCGGTACACATATAGATCTCATCGGTTCATATATCCTTTGTACTTTTACTTTTTACCCCAGCCCAACAGGAAGTCGGCTATTATGGTTTGTTTGGAAGCGTATGCCCCTGGAATTCGATATACTACTTCTAGAGAATTCAACCAATGGCCACGAAACTCGGTCAGCATGAAGTCAAGACATTGAGGATGAAAAATTGCCAGGGGATTTTTGATATCTCGAACGGTTTGGCCGTGGCGAGGAAACGAATTTATGGCGAATAATGGAAACAGGAAGTGTGTTATAACTTCTCCATACATTAACTGATCTTGATAAAACTTCAGCAGTGTGTTCACTGTAAGAGTCCGATCACATGGATGTGACTATTGTGAGTCAAAGTTATAGCGCCACCAACTGGCAGCAGGAAGTGTGTCACTTTCAAAATGCTTTGAAATCACCCTCTTATTTTTACCCGATTTGTTTCAAACTTCATCTGTATAATGTAAATACACGGCAGATGAAGACCTGTGAATGGATTCTTGATATCTTTGAAACTGTTGCTGTGGCAACGCATCAAACTTTAATATTCTTGTTTGATGCTTTTGATGCTCTGAGTCAATATGGCAAGCCGTTTTAACATTTAATCATTTTAACCTAGTAGTCTCTTTTTCATGCTACTAGTACTTATTTTTTAGATACTAGTATCTATTCCATTAAGTAATAGTACTTATTCATTAGCGACTAGTGCTTATTCTTTAGTACTAGTGCCTATTCTTTAGATAGTAGTGCTTATTCTTTAGATATTCTTTTGAATACGTATTAGTAGCTAATGAATAAGTACTGGTATCTATTTAATAGGTACTAGTATGTAATGACTTAGAACTAGTATTTATTGAATAAATACTAGTATCTATTAATAGGTGCTATTATCTAAAATGTCATTTTTCTCTCTCTCTCTCTCTGAGCCAATATGGCAAGCCGTTTTAACATTTAATCATTTTAACATACTAGTCTCTATTTTCATGCTACTAGTACTTATTTTTTAGATATTAGTATCTATTCCATTAAGTACTAGTACTTATTCATTAGCGACTAATGCTTATTCTGTTTAGAATATTCAAAGTGCTTATTCAATTTGTATGCTTATTTATATTTTCAGAGCAGAAAATCCGATTTTTCTGCTTATTCAATATTGCATCTAAAATGTGACTTGACGTGTGTGTGTGTGTGTGTGTGTGTGTGTGTGTGTGTGTGTGTGTGTGTGTGTGTGTGTGTGTGTGTGTGTGTGTGTGTGTGTGTGAGAGATTGTGTCTGTTACAGTGACAAGAGTTTTTAAGCCTTGTCTTTTTGGATATATATATATTTTTTATAAAAAAAAAAATGTGCATACAACCCATGTATTTTTAATGTATAGTTTGCTTTAAATTAAATTAAGATTGTATGTTTGGTAATTGAACCTAAATAAATGTAAAATGAATGTGCTATATTTCAGATCAATATATTTGTTTTCCTTCATTTTAATCAACACTAACTTTATTCTCATCTGAATTATAAATAACTTATTTCTGTATAAAATAAAAAATCACGAATAATCCAGACCAACCAGAGCACACTATTTCTACAACATCATCAGTGCTGAAGCGGGACTACCAGAGCCGTTCGGCAGATAGCGAGCAGATATTTTGTGTCACGTCGTGCACAATAACCCTAAAGGCACCAGGGTGGCGAAGCCACCGGCTTTATATATATATATATATATATATATATATATATATATATATATATATATATATATATATATATATATATAAATAAATAAATATAGCTGCGAGCAGCGATGAAGGGCCAAAGCCGGCGGTACCGCCACCCTGGTGCACCAGGGTTGCGGTGCCACCGGCTTGGGCCCGTAATCGCTGCTCGCAGCTATATTTTTCATTAAGTTTATGTACATTTCCTTTAACCATAAAAGACAACACAATACAATGAGTAATTAAAAAATGTGCACACACAAAAAAATAAAAAAATAAATACAGACAAATTCCTTTATATAAAGACAGTAAATTGGACCCTATTTTTACAGACCTTTTAGAGTATAGTCCCACAGTTGCTGCTTGTTTTTATGTAACACTATGACACAATCAAAGTGACGAACATGCTCTCTTCCTGAAGCTGACATAAGTGTGTAGTACACTGCACTTGATTAGCATAACATCCATTTTCCTGTTCCCGTAGCTTGAGTAGTAGAGCATGACATGACGCAAGCAATCAATGCCAAGGTCATGGGGTTTGATTCCCAGAGAACAGACAAGCTGAAGAAATGTGGATGTAATCTAAGCATATTGAATCAAATGTATAGCTTGAATGGACAGCACAGTATGTTGCTTTGGAAAAAAAAGCATCTGCCAAATGCAAATTCAGTTCTAAATGTATTATTATCCTAACCGTTACACTAATGAAGAATGTAATTTCCGTAACTTATGCTACTGTTCAAATGCTTGGGGTCAGTAAGATTTGCTTTTATTTTTGCCCTTTTTATTAGGATAGGACAGTGGCGGAGAGAGAGGGGGGACGGGATCGGGAAAGGTCTACGAACCGGGACTCGAACTCAGGTTGCCTGAAGCACAACGGCACTATATTTGTCAGCGCACTTGCCCACGAGGCTATCGGCGCCGACTGTTTTGTTGTTATGAAAGAAATTAATACTTTAATTCAGCAAGGACATATTCATTTGATCAAAAGTTGCAAAAGATTTCTATTTTAAACAAGTGTTATTCTTCAAAGAACCTAGAAAACTAATTTGTTTTCATAAAAAGATTAAGCACCACAACAGTTTTCAACATTGCTAATTATTCTTGAGCATCAAATCATCACATTAGAGTGATTTCTGAAGGATCAAGTGACACTGAAGACTGAAGTAATGATGCTGAAAATTCAGCTTTGATCACAGGATAAATTATATTAAAATATATTCAAATAGAAAACAGTTATTTTAAATTGTATTAACCCTTGTGAAAAATAAATATACTAAAATGTATTTAAAATACATTTATTTTATGCTAAGAATACTACAAATACGTTTACATATTTATGTACTTAATATAAATACCCTGCCATTGACCTTTCGGTATACTAAATTGGGATACTTAAAGTCTGCTAAATTTTGTATACACTTAATGCACTTTAGTTATGAGGGAATAGTGCCGAGGTCCAACTAAAGAAATACTTAAGTATATGTGATTGTGCTAAAGTGAAACTATTGCAAGTACTTTAGGTAAACTTTAAATATCTTGCATTTAAGAGATTGATATTATACAGAGATCATACTATCCTTACTAATAGTGATATTAAAACACATTTTAGGCTTAATATTAATAAATGTGCATTGTGCAGTAAAGGAGTGCTTCAGGTAAAGTTTAATTATAATATTTATGCCAGTCATTCTCAAGCGATATGTAAACATGTTAATGGTTTGTAGTATTCTTAGTATAAAATAAATGTATTTTAAATACATTTTGGATTTAAGGTTTGGGTTTGGGTTTGGATTTAAATAGGCAAATACTTAAAGAGTCAATGATTGGATCATTATTGCCGTGATTATTGTGTTTCTATGTTATATGTTTGGCAACAGTTCTTCTAATTCTAATTGATGGTTGTTTAAGAAATGAAAAGCTACACACACTCCATCAATTAGAGATGAATTGAGAACTGCAGTGTCACATGAATTTTCAGCAGAGTATCCGAGGGAGCAGTAAAGGCTCCGCCTCTTCTGGAAAGTGGGCGGGGAGCAGCAGCACATTTGCATTTAAAGGAATAGTTCCCTTAAAAATGATAATTCTCACCCTCAAGTTGTTTCAAACCTGTATAAATTTCTTTCTTCTGCTGAACACAGAAAGATAGAAAGATACTTTGAAGAATGTTGGTAACCAGACAGAATGGACCCCATTGACTTCCATAGTAGGAAAAAAAATATGGAACTCAATGGGGTCCATCAACTGTCTGGTTACCAACATTCTTCAAAATATCTTTCTATTTTTCTGTGTTCAGCAGAAGAAAGAAATTCATACAGGTTTGAAACAACTTGAGGGTGAGTAAATAATGACAGAATCTTCTTTTTTAAGTGAACTATTCCTTTAAAGATACATATGCACTCAAAAACGGGCATTAACAACATGATATAATAAATTAATCTAAAATAAATAAATCTGGGGAAACCTGAGACTTATATTACATCTTGTAAAAAGGGGCACTGTTTCACTGTATCAAATAAATACAGCCTTGGTGAGCAGAAGAGGCTCGGTGTAACTCACCGGTATGCTGAGACTTCGCAGCACTTGTCTGATGCTGACAATGTTTCTAATACTGGCATCAATGTGGGATTGTATCACGTCAGTCTGATTAGATGCCTGTAACGAGCTGATGGCCTCGTTCAGCACGTGAATGCCTGACTGGACCTCCTGAGCTTGCTCCTCAATCTAAAGCAGAAGAGAGGAATATTAAAACTAAATGCAGTCATTTATTATGGTATTGATTTCGGAAATTACTATATTATATTACAATCTTCACAACAGGAACATGTAACTTACATTCATCGCTTCCCAGACATCAAAATCAACTCTGGTCAGAGGAACAGTGAAGTTTGTTGCACTGCTGCAATCATCCTTACAAGCTCTCTGCGATAACAAGAACATTCACACGCTGAGAATCAGCTTGACACTGTGTACGGTTTAAAATGGGACGCAAGAAAGAAATTCGAATGAACAGCTTTAGCCGTCATATGAACGTCACGCACCATAGCAGCTTCTGCATCCCATGCCTCCTTAATGTAGTGGTCGAGGACGCGCAGGTCGCAGATGGGGCGTAATGGGGAGGACAGGCCTGGACGGGTCCACTCCAGCACCATCAGCAGTAAGGCAAAGAGTCCTGACACACACAGAACAGATGAAGAGCAGTTATAAACCAATTCATTCTTTGGATGAGGTAAAAAAAAAACACCAGCACTTTTACACTCTAGCTATAGCATTCAAGTCAAGATTCCCATGGTGCGTTTCCCAAAATCTTCATTAGCCAACTAGCGTAGATTTGGCGTTTCACGAAACCATAGTTCCAAAAAACATTCGTAAACGTTGTTAAGTATTCTGAATAAATTACAGAAAAAAGAGTTTTGGATGTTGCAAGGCTGATAAGTGAAATAATCTCATTGAGGCAACTGGCTTTGGTCAATTAATAAAGTCTTGGAGTGACTGATTTGGAGAATCTTTAAAGGCACAGTCCATATTCTTCAACAAACCTAATAACGTTGGAACAACAGCTCTTGATCTGTGGTTAGAGAAGCATAGTTTCTTGTTAAAATGACATGTAGAACAGATCATAAACTCTCGGGCACAATAAGAAAGCTAACATTCAGTACATTCCATATCTTTCATCCCATTTAAATATGTATGTGGGTTTTAATCTATATATTTTAGCATGTCAACAATCAGCACTGTTTTTTTAAGGAGTGCACATGTGACGTTGTGAGAACCCGCGATAAATCAAACATCAACCAAAGCAAAACGACAAACGTGCATTCATACATGGTTACCAAGTTTTAGTTCTAATTACTAAACTTCTATCATTAAATAGTGCTTGATTATCATAATATCATAATATAATGCTTGATTGACTGATGTTAAAGGGATACTCCACTTTTTTTGGAATTAGGCTTTTTATTTTACAACTCCCCAGAGTTAAACAGTTGAGTTTTACGTTTTCGAATCCATTCAGCCGATTTCTGATATTTAGAAGAATATCAGTAAGCAGACAGTTTCTGGTCTCATTGACTCCCATAGTATATTTTTTTCCTACTATGGAAGTCAATGGGACCAGAAACTGTCTGGTTACTGATATTCTTCTAAATATCAGAAAATCGGCTGAATGGATTCAAAAACGGTAAAACTCAACGGTTTAACTCTGGGGAGTTGTAAAATGAGCCTATTTCCAAAAAAAGTGGAGTATCCCTTTAAGAGTGTACGTTGAGATATTGAAAAAGACGTGCCATTTTACAAAGATAAGCTGATTTGTTGGAATTATATATATAGTACATCAGTCTAGCGAGTAAACTAAAAAAATGTAATAGCCATTGGCGAATCTATTGCCAAGGTGTGTGTAGAGGGTTTTATAGACACCAGCATTGACTTCAAGACTCTTAAGGCAAATTCACACAGCACGACAGACACAGATCAACGGCACGACACTTCTCAGACATGACAAAACCCAACAAATGGAGATTCACGTTCAATCAGTGAAAACAAGTGCCGACCAACAGCAACAGCCGCAGACCGGGGAAAACACTGATCCGCAAAGTGTGTGTTGGTCGACGTCTGTGAAGTGTCCTTTAAAGGCAAATTCACACCGCACCGTCAGACGAGGACAATCCCCAGATTACACTATGCCACTTCTCTGAAAGACACCAACAGATGCCATTATTTTCATGATGTGTGTGCAGTAAATAGCCATCTGTAAATAAACAAACCACTGTAAAAAATTACTCGGGCAAACAAGCTAATAAATCAGACCCGTAACCAACATTTCGACCTGTAAAAGAGGTCAAGATTTAACCGGCTGAAAAAAGACTGCACACAACGCTCGACTATTCTGTCTATCTGGAATAAAGAGACAGATTACACAGAAAGAGTGTTTGTGTGTGTCTGGTCTGCAAACTTTAATCCTCTATCACATGCGTGTCAGAAACCTAACGTCTGAGTCAAAGCAAAAATGAAATGATAAAAGTACATATTTGCAGTGGCAACAAATTGTAATTCTAATCTTTTCCTATCGTTTCCTCTCTTTACTCTGCCGCGCTGAAGCCATGATGAGGTTCGACATTGGGCTTTTAGGGCTAAGTAAGTATAAGTATTCATCCTATGCAGCTGGCCATGTGATTGAACAGCATTTATTTCTTATTGGAACATTTTTGAATGCACTCTTTGAGCTTTAGCCGGCTCTGACGCAACAGGACTCTGATCAAAGCGGATGCCTCTGGAGATGCTCTGATCTTGAGCACATGAAACACTCAAAGTTAGGCCAAAATTTTGAGTAGAATGTCAATTTTCTTTCTTTTCTTTGCGAGTTTTTCTGTTGGCCTCAGTCTGACAAATCACTTTACTGCTGATCTTGGCAGAGAATGGCGTCTTGTCACGAAAGCCACAGAGGTTCAGTTGACAGTGACACCATGACCTGTGGAAAACCAAGAACTGCTGAAGAGTCTGTCTGAATGCTGCAGAACGCACGTCCACAATCCCTAACAGCTACATTTCATCTGACCAAGCCTTCAGCATTTTACAGTCACGTACTTTAATTAAATGTAGCCATTTCTCCCATAGCTAAACATATGGATATTATCTCTGTAAACAGCCATGTCCATCTCTCGTTCAGCTATAGTGACCCAGCAACGACGAGGTGCTGTTGCACGCCCCCATATACACATTTGTTTTAGTCACACTATAAAAGTTAGGGCTCAGTGGGATTTTTTTTGTATGTTTACCAAGCTGCATTTATTTGATAAAAAAATATCGTAAAACGTAATGTTTTTTAATAAATATATGAAAACATGGTTTAATATATTTATGTTGGCTTGAGAAAGTAAACACAATTTAAACAGTATCTCCTTATAGGAATTTCAAGCAAACGCGGGTCAGGCCTGTTCTGACTTTGGCTGCTATTTATTTTCTAAATGATCAGATTTACGATTTTCATTAATCGGACAATCAAAAATGTTATAAAAAATTCAAACAAATCTTTGTTAAGCCAACATAAAGTTTGTCCCAGTGAACTTTACTGACCCCAAACATTTGAACAGCAGTGTACACACTATTAGTGGGTTATCAATCATATAGTGAGTTATAAAATGTAATAAAAAAGTATAAATTGTAAAAAAGAGTGAAATCAATATAATTGAGAATTTTAGTTTAAGAGGAGGAACGAAGAGGCTACTAAAATTACAATAATTTTTAAGCCATGAAAAGACAATAAATGATTCACTTGTTTATAGGGCCTTAGATTTAAACAGCCAGTGGCAAGAGGTTGATTTAAAGAGAATCACTCAATGGAGAATGTGCTAACTCTCCATATCCTTGCACAAACACAAGGCTTTTATACCTCACTGAGAAGGAGGGGGAGAGACTATATCACATGCCTTGCTCTCCAGCAGAGGGAACCGCCAACTACACCGAGTGTCTAAGGGCTTGAAGTTAGGATCATAGCTAATGTTAAAGGTAACAGGGGAAGTGCCAACACCAAATGCCAACAACTAGAGTCTATTTTTTGCCTCACAAGAGAGAGAGAGAGAGAGAGAGAGAGCACTGTCAAAGTGACGAGTTTCACCCTTGGTAAAAACCAAGGACCTTGACCTAAAAATTGATAAAGAATTCAAATACATTGACTGTGTAAACACTTCATTAAAATAATAATATTTGATTAAATTGGACTTTGGCTATGAAAATTCATTGATACAATTGTACAGGAAAGTACAATTAAACCTAATCTACAATGGTTCTTACAATTAAATATCTTTTTTTTTTTGGTACATTGTGATAACTTTCTTTTTCCTTCTTGCAGAGAAAACCACTAGAGAAGCTATTTGTGAACATCCGATCTGTCTACAAGCTTTTTTTTTCTGCAAAGTCACTCTCATTTTCAGAATGAATTTTGCTGGTCTATTGTCAACTTCTGATGATGCAGCACTTTTACACAGAGTGAGTCAGCTCTCGTTGTAATGTAAAGCTCATGCTTATAAAGACGCCAGGTCATGCATGGGAAATTCCAACACAAATTCATTACAAGAAATACTGATAGCTCAAAACAACCCCCTTTATGAACAATACCTTTCATGTTTACCAATTAAAATGCAATTTAATTGATCACAAGGAGAATATGCTGAATTATTTTTTTATTTCGTATTATAATTCCAATGATGATTCGCTCCACCATTCAACTTTCACTTAGTAGCCTACATGCTCACTTTCGTAGTTTCAAATTATTAATAATAGGCCTACCAGTAAAAATATGTTTGAATTTTTTTTGTGGCAATTGCACATGCATTGACAAACAGTAAACGATTATCGTATTGCTTGCTATTCATTGCATTCAATATGAATTTAACGCGCCAAAACAACAAAAACACAGATTTCCACTTGTTGCTAAGCGCACATGCAACTAGTCAACTTTTGTAAAAGCGTAATCTTACCTGAACCGTGAAACATTCGCAAAGCAACTTGGCATTTTTCAAACACATGATTAAAAATGACAAATATCGCGCAAAGACAGCTCGACTGGTGGCGCAAAAGACATGGATAGACTGGAGCACCGACGCATCCAGCCCTGCGCGCTGCTTCAAGTCCTCTGTGGGATCAAATACAATGACACCGTCCCTTCCCAGGAGGCACGTACTCAGATCAGTCAGGCTTTGCATCGCCCTATTGGCAAGCTTTCTATGAATGCAAATGCCCCCTCTCTCCACGAAAGCGATTAAGCAGAAAAGGTGGAACGCTCTCACCAATGTCAGAGGTGGAGAATGGACCTGTCCTCCACGAGACAGCTACAAAATGTTGAAGCTCAGAAGAAGAAAAAAAAAAAAGAAAAAAAGGCTGAGGTCGATTAATTTACTCACTGGTTATCTGCATCTCAGAATCCAGTCCTCACAGGATCCTCTCCGTTTTGTCCATAGCTCCGTCTATAGCCCATTAATTGCAACCAAAGCTTTTTAAGGTATTGTCAGCACTCATCGGTTCCGTAATGCTTAGCTATTTATTTATTTTCAATCCATGACTTTGAAAATAAAAAATCAAATATAACAGTCTCGTGATAGTTATCAGATCAACTTCCTGTTTTGGAAGGAATTAGTCTTTCATTGTTACGCACATAATATCTGGTTTCTCAAAGTAGTCTTCAAAATAAACAGTGTACTAAAAAGGGCTTCCTCTCAATGCAATTTCTACAATGATCTTTTAACTGCATTTTCCACTTAGTACAAAGGTGTAGTACAAAGAAATGAAACAATACTTACAATTATGCACCCCTTTATGCTTTGTATTAAAGGTTGGTACTTTATTCAGGGATCAGGGAGGCAGTTCTTCATATCCATCATAGGCCCTGTCCACATATACACTGCCGTTCAAAAGTTTGGGATCAGGAAGATGTTTTAATGTTTTTGAAAGAAGTCTCTTCTGCTCACCCAGACTGTGTTTATTTGATCCAAAATATTGTGAACTATTATTACAATTTAAAATAACTGTTATATTTGAATGTATTATTAAAATGTAATTTATTCAGTGTGATCCTTCAGAAATCATTATACTATGCTGATTTGATGCTCAAGAAACATTTTTTATTATTATCAAGTTTGAAAACAGTTGTGTACCATTTTTTCAAGATTCTTTAATGAATAAAGTTCAAAAGAACAGCATCTAAAATAGAAAGCTTTTGTAGCATTATAAATGTATTTTCTGTCACTTTTGATCAATTGAATACATCCTGAATAAAAGTATTAATTTCTTTCCCCAAAAAATTAAATAAAATCTTACTGACCCCAAACTTTTAAACGGTATTGTATAATGTTACAAAAATTTTCTATTTCAGATCAATGCTAAAATCTTTATAATTTTCAAGGTGCAAGTCAAATGAATGACTGAAACCAAGTTAATCAGGGGGACTATCTTCACATATGTTAAAAAGCCAAAAGCCCAAGCCCAAATCTAAATGGGTAACATTCAGGAAATAAGTTGTGTGACTATAAAATTGAAAAAAAAAAAAAAGCGGATAAATTAAAGTTTATATTACCAGTCACTTTCCTTACCTGTGGGACAATTCTTCCAGAATCCCTTCACCACATCAACTCTTATTTCTCACATTTATATTAATTAAGTACCAGGAGAACTTAAACGTCACCCTCCATCGTAACAGCAAAATCTGTTTACTTTTCCACTCTCCAGGATTAGGCTTTAGGAACATATGTATCGATCAAGTGCTGATCAAGTCAATCTAATTTGCAGACGAAATTTTGAATTTCTCGAAGTTTTTTCAGGTTCCAATTTGGAGTTTAACATGAACGGAAGAACATTATAAATCCTTAAATCTTACAAGGTTCATCAGTGTGAAAGTTTTCTATAATCTTACTTTATATTTTCTGGTAAATGGACAAACATATATATACATATATATATATAATTAATTTTTGCCATATTGCCTGGCTTGGGATAGTATAGATAGTAGATAGACAGGAAGTGAAGTGGGAGAGAGAGGGTGATGGGTTCAGGAAATGTCCACAAGCTGGGACTCAAACTCGAGTCACCCAAAGCACAACCGTTTCGCATGTCAGAGCGCTGCCCAAGGGGCTATTGGCTCCGACAGCAATAAATATTAAACTTCGAACGTGTTTAGTAGCTGGCACAGAATAGTGTAATCCAGGAAGATATGAGTCTATCCAGGAAAAATTAGGTCTCTGGGAAGACAGAGAGTGTCCAGAGTTCAAAGATCCTGATTTTATCCTCAGGGATCAATAAAGTTTATCTATACATATCTAGAGGGCATTCAAAATATAATCTCTATGTATTTTGTCTAAGGCTCAAAGGTTAGCCTATACTTGTGTGGCATTTTGCTAGACTTCTTACAGCCAAAATTGGCTGAATTAAAATGATGTTCATGTTGAGTAAATTGGAAGTAGTGTCTCAGTTTAATTGGTTACTTTTATCTTGCAATGCTCTTTCAACCAGGTCTGTTTGTTGAAGGGTGACAGGGCAGGATAGAGGTTGTTTGGGCCAATGTATATATTAGGATATGAGGCCCAGCTTCTCTCAGTTCTAAGGATAATCAATATGAAAACATCTCTATATGTATAAATGCTTTCCAAATATTTTATGGTTAACAAAATATATATATATGTTAACATTATTTCGTTAACGCATGCGATTCATTCAAAATCTTTAACTCATTAAAATAAATGTACGCAAATAAATTGAAATTTAGCCTGGTAATACCAGACTCTGCTACTTCACTTTGCTTCGTAGACAGTATCTGGAATGGCATAATAGAGAAGTGTTTTCTCTCTCGCTAGGGGGCGCTTGTCTGAAGTTTAAAATCATTGGTTACCCGTAAGCCAATCAGATAAGTTCATTTATGACGTATGTTCTCCGCCGACACAGCCGCATCGAACCACAGACATCATGATCGAACTTCCACTGTAAACCTGCTGTAAACACTTGATGATGCGAGCGAATTGAGCGGAGCGGAGTGAACATGGCTGTAAACGACTGTTGCAGATTATGCGCAGTTAATCTACGCATCCACGGTACAATCAGGGCCTCTAAACTGATATTTGACAGTAGAGAGAAACAAAAAAATATTTGCAGCCAACTGTCAAAGTTAGGATTAGTTCTGTTAAACACGGCTCTTTGTTCATCTCGAGTCTGTCGGAAATGCTGACACTTAATTGCAAGATTACAGCATGTCATGGCAATATTTAAGACCTGGAAAAGAAAGGAGACACTGACCTGTCAAAAGGCTCCTCAGTTTATCGCTGACGATCGGTAATAGTTGATAAATTAAACTTTTCCCAAAGGGAGTAGGGCCACAACATCACCTCCATTCAAAATGTTTAATACACACTCTTCTTCTTCAGGCTTCAGTTTGCTAATGCCGGGAATATTCTCCACAACAGAGCGAATTGCATCCGCGTCTCCCTATCCGCGGTCGTTTTCGATTTCCCTGACCTAATCTTAAACTCGCCGCTTAGCGTCTACGTCACGGCTCTCAGCCCGCCCTCTGTTCGTTGATTGGCCCGGCTGTTTTCAGGCCGGAGGAAAACGGATAGATAGGTCGCTATCTCAGACTGAGTACAGAAGCGAAATGAAATTGAGCGGAAGTACGAAGTCTGACGTAGTCAGGCTACTTGAAATTGGCTCTTTAACGTCATTTACGTCACAAAGTTAGGTGATCTTAGAAGTCAGGAGTCTGTAACCCTGGTAGGCGGAAATTTGTAGCCGTACGATTTATGCTGTCTTACGAGCTGGCAGACCAACATGACATCATGACTTTTGCGTAAACATACACGCCACTTTCAAGTCAAGTGGCGTGTTATCTATACGCATTGAGCTATCCGCGTGTATGCGTGTATGTCTACGCCGTTAAATGTCCGAGTGATTCCGCGTGTATGTACACGCCGTTAAATGTCCGAGCAAAACAAAGAAAAACCTAGATCTACATCTGGCGAGCGATATTTTTTGTCCTAGGATGGTAGGGGAACACTTATTAATGGTATTAACCCGAGTGACGGGTAGGTTTAGGGACGGGGTTGGGGTAGGTCGTAATGTAGCGCTAAGTCAACGGCGTTCATAAACACGCTGAAAAGTGTAATGTTATACATTAGCTATTTCATGAGATCAGTCTGCGCAGATGTTGTTTTCTCTCTCGGGAGAAATCACATGGAAATGGCTGATGCTTGTTTGGTCGCGACTCGCATTGTGTGAGAGGAATTACAAGCCAGGCATGTTATGAGCACCTCAAGATCATTTTTAAACATGTTTATGTGTGGATAGGCTCCCTATTGCCAAATCATGCACAACCACGTCACAGGCTATATATCTATAAATATTATTATAGCCCAGTAGCTGCGACTCGACAGCTGTAACGCTTTGATCCACAGAAGATGAAGATGATTATAAAAGAACATAAGATTTATTATGAATTCAGAATAACAAGCCAACATATGAAACAGTGTGCTAGTGCACAGACAACAATCAAGAATGAAATGAGGGACCAAAGGAACTTAAGTAATGGTAAAACAAGGAGTAAGCTGAATAAGTAATAAGGAGACACAGCTGAACTAAGAAGACTAATCATATCAATAACCATGACAACTCATAAATGGCGGGAAAATAGACAAAGGAAACACATGTGACTGAATGAAAACAAAACAAACTGAACGTGACTGTGACAACAGTGTGGGCATACACTACTAGCCATCCCAGTTCAGAGGCTGCATCCTTTGAAGGACATGCTTTTGAAGGCCAAGAAAGTCAGACTGAGCGTTGTAAAATGGGACGGTCTAGCCTACGGATGATTGTTCTCGTCGCCTAGCAAGTGTGACAGCTGCCATTGAGGAGTGGCAGTAACATACTGGACGTTTTTAAAAGTTATATATGTTCACCACGATCCATTTCAGTATATAATAAAGAGTATAAACTATATTATCACACCTTTGTAAGATATCAGACAACATTTGAACCACTGTGTACTCAAGTTCCTTTGTTTCTGTTCATTGTTGTCAGGGTCTTGTCTATTGTATGGTTGTGTTGGATTGCTGTTCTCTGTTGTTGGATTTATCTATGGATTTATTACAGACTGCCTGCTATACTTCATCTTTGTGTGCATTTACTCAAGACAACTCAAGATAAACGGTTTATGCTTAATTTCATGATAAGTGTGCAATTTTAAAAAGCTATTGACAGCTCTATATATATATATATATAATATATATATATATATATATACACAGTATTACAGCACAGCACAGTTGTATCATTGAAGTAAAACATTTGAAAGTGTTGGGAAAATCACATTATGAAATAAATGTTTTTCTCCAAAACACGTTGGCCACAATGATTGGCATCCCTAAAAAATGTTATGAGTAAAATATCTCTGAAGTACGTATACATTCCCATTCATATTATGTTTTTTAGCACACAAGGATGAACATGAAATTGTCCAGCCGTTACTTGTATGTAAATATGAGGAAACACAAAGGTCAAATTCACCTTAATCATTCATCATCACAATGAGTAAAACAAGAGAATATAGTTCTGATGTGCATCAAAAGACTGTTGAGCTTCACAAAATAGAAAGCTGCCAAGAAAATAGCTAAAGCATTAAGCATTATCATTTCCACCATCAGGGCATAAAAGGGATAGTTCACACAAAGATGAAATTCACCCCATGATTTACTCACCCTCAAGTCATCCTAGGTGTACATGACATTCTTCTTCCAGACGAACACAATCGGAGTTATAATAAAAAAATGTCCTGGCTCTTCCAAGCTTTATAATGGCAGTGAATTGCTGTTTATGTTTTGAAGTCCATCAAAACATAAACAGTTTATAAAATAAATTAAAATAGACATATGATAGTACAGTTATAAAATTAATTAAAAGAGTAAAAAGATGATACATAGATAAACTTTTCATCTGGCAAAACACTGGTGTATCATATGTTTTACATCTCCTTGTACTCTGAGATTTTACCATGGTGATTAAACGGCGTCTGTGGTGTTATTTCGGTGCCTAAGAAATCTATTGGACGTCTCCGATGGACCCGATTTTTTCCTAAAATCGGACAGGGGGAGCTCTAGGACTGACTCACGGGGTAACCTCGGGTTCACTGCCCCATCAGTCCACACCCCAAAAACCCATTTGTTCGGAAGCTCTAGCAATGGAATTAATCTAGTCCGCATCCCACAGAACCTCGAGTTTAATTACACCTCACACTCACTACTCCACCACAGACCCAGGTCATCAGCATGGCAACTAAAGATGTGACAAATCTGCCTGCAAGAGGATGCTTGTCTATATCGTCTTAATGCACGGCGAAGAGGAGAGTTCAGGTGGCCAAAGACTCTCCAAGGATCACAGCTGGAGGATTGCAGAAATTAGTCTTGGGGTCAAAAAGTAAAAAAAAAAAATTAATAAAAAAAATTCAAACAGCACCTACATCACCACATGTTGTTTGGTTTCAAGAAAAAAAAAATCTCTGCTCTCATTCAAAAACAAACAGCAAATTCGGTAGCCAGACACTACTGGAACTTCAACCTGCACTGGCTTCTATGGTCAGATGAAAATAAATAAATAACTTTTTGGCAGCAAACACACAAGATGGCTTTGGTGCAAAGAAGGATGAATAGTACCACATGCCCACTATTAAATATAGTGTAGGATCTTTGAAATTGTGGACCTGTTTTTCTGCCGGAGGTCCTGGGCATCTTGTTCAGATACATGATCATGGATTCTATCAAATATCAACAGTTACTTTTTTTTAGACTTGACTGCCTCTAGCACAAAGTGAAGCTTCTGCCATGTAATCCCAGTCCCCTAACCTGAACCCTATAGAAGATGGGGTGAACCGAAGAGAAGATCCACCAACACGGTCCTGGGAATCTGAAGGATCTGGAGAGATTCTCTGATCTCCAAACTCATCAGGCATTATAGGAGAAGACTCATCTTGGCAAAAGGAGGTTGCAAAAAATAATTTTGCCCCCAATTTACAATTTTCAAGATTTTTGCGAATTTTTTCAATAAAACTTCATTAGGATTAACAATGCAAATTTATGTTCACAGGCTTTGTGTTCACATTTACCAAGGGTGCCAACAATTCTTACAATGACTGTATATACTGATGAGCCAAAACATTATGACCGGCTAATATGCTGTTGGTCCTCTACATGCTGCCAAAACAGCGTGAACCTGCTGATGGATCGAACTTGTTGAGGCTCAATTGGATTGAGAGCTGGGGAATTTGGAGGCCATGGCAACACCCTGAACTCTTCATTCCTGATCGTGTGGCAGGGTCATTATCCTGCTGAAAGAGGCCACTTCCTCCGGGAAACACCATTGTCATGAAGGGTTCTTCAACAATGTTTAGGTATGTGGCACGTGTTAAATTTACATCCACATTATTTCCCAGCAGAACATTGCCCAGAGCATCACACTCCTTCCACTTTCTTGTTGTCATCACACAGTACATCCTGGTGCCCTCACTTCCCCGCTTAGACGACGCACACGTTCACAGCCATCTACACGATGTTCAAGAAAACAGGATTCATCAGACCAGGTTATCTTAAAGATCACAAAACTCTGGGTTTTTGATAGTACCTAGAATATCTAAGTCCACTAAAGGAGCAACATGACATCATGACTTTTGCGTAAACATACACGCCACTTTCAAGTCAAGTGGCGTGTTATCTATACGCATTTTGAGCTATCCGCGTGTATGCGTTTATGTCTACGCCGTTAAATGTCCGAGTGATTTTTGTCCTAGGATGGTAGGGGAACACTTATTAATGGTATTAACCCCAGTGACGGGTAGGTTTAGGGACGGGGTTGGGGTAGGTCATATATTTATATATACAGTAATGTAGTCAACGGCGTTCATAAACACGCTGAAAAGCGATTATGCGTGTTGATAGCACGCCAAAAATGGAAATACGAATTGGCGTGTTATACATACGCTATTTCATGAGATCAGTCTGAAAGGAGGCAGAGCGTTTTCACATTTGGCTCTTAAACTCTGGAATAGCCTTTCTGATAATGTTTAGGGCTCAGACTCGCTCTCCCAGTTTAAATCTAGATTAAAGACGCATCTCTTTAGCCTAGCATTCATATAATGCATCTCCTAACCTTACACAGTTATATCAGATCAAATGCACATGATTATTCTTGCTTAATGTAATGTAGCAGCTACGATAATTATGTACACTGCTTATATGCCCATCCTGAGGTAACTAGAGAGTTTGTCAGCTCCAGTTTGGATCCAGCCTATTATGAAGACTTCAGATGCCCAACACCTGTGAAGAGACGGCGCCAACCCCCGCTAAGGTGCTCTAAGCGATTTCGGGTGACGTCACCCTTGTTGACGTTTAAAGTATTGTCAAACAAAACGGAGGCTAGCTAGACCCTCCCTCCTCCTCATCCGCGCACTAACCCCCCAAACTCCACCCCCAAATCCTTCTTGTCAGTTATTGGCTGGAACAGTTTGTTATGTTTCGTGGTGCGGGTTAGCCCAGTTTGTTTTTGTTGTCGTTTGTGGAGCCTGGGGTGTCCGCAGAGACCGCGTGTTTTTACAGTGTGTTCAGGGGACAGGCAGCTAGCGGATAGTGAGAAGATGTTTGCTCTATGTGACAAAAGATGTTTTGGCCTAAAAAACGTGTGACATCGCTTAGAGCACCTTTAACGTCAACTATTCATTACTTCAATGAGCTCATTGTTTCTGCATTTAATATTACATTTTTTAAACCAATACCTTTTTCGCTAACTGTGATTTTGTAAATGTACATTTCTGAAATACATAACTTAGACAGTTACCTCTGATAACAGATCACTCTAAATTGTAATGTGGACTCATGCATTTTCTGTAAAGCTGCTTTGAAATGGTGTGTGTATTGTGAAAAGCGCTATACAAATAAATGTGAATTGAATTGAACTGAATCTTCTTCCACTGATCCAAGGTCCAGTTCTGATACTTGCTATGTATTGTACTGTATGTCCTTTCAACGGTGGACAGGGGTCATCATAGCAGAGTCCTGCATGCGGCCGGGTACCTGACGGGTGAACCGCTAATATTTGTTGTAACGGGTGAAATAATGTTTACGCTGTCATTTGCGGTGGGGGAATCAAAAGGCACAGACGGACTCTGGGTCCAATAACCAAGACTATTTCGACTCAGTTCGGTACTCACTGATAGGCGGCTGCTTTTAAACGCTCCCATATTTATTTGTGCTCTAGATAGATAGATAAAAAGATAGATAGATAGATAGATAGATAGATAGATAGATAGATAGATAGATAGATAGATAGATAGATAGATAGATAGATAGATAGATAGATAAGCCCAAAGTCTTAGAGTCATTGTGTTATCTGTCATGGCTCTGCAGTTCACAAAACTGTAAAAACAATTTGGATATCGCTGTATATTATTTCCTCTGTTTTAGTAAACATCACAATAATAAAGTGATTGGATACACATACACAAGTTCTGTATTGCCTACAGACACTGTGTTTGTTGTCATAGCTAGAAATCTTTCGGAATCACTTGTCGTCTTGTTTGATCAAACCACTGTTTGCTCTGCCTGAGCCAAAGCGAGAGCAGGGAGAGACAAGGTACGTGCTGTGGAACATGTGTCATGGATGAGGAGGGGGCGAGGGCGGGACAGTCTCGGCATAGTGACTCCGAGGCTTGGACTCTGTCATTGATTTTGACATGATTCAAAAAGAGAGGGTGGTTATGTGTGGGAGGAAGACCCAAGGACAACCCTCCCCTTTACTAGTAAACAAAGACAGCCAGAATTTGGCAATGCAAAGAAAGAGAGAGAGTGTGAGAATTAGAGGGAGATCTGCATAGTAAATAGAGAATGACTATGCGTCCACTGTCTTGATTCCTGAATGGGACGAGAGCCAGATCAGGCTCCTTGTTTAAGGTCCAGTGGCGCGCCACAAGACAGGAAACTCACATGAAAGAATGGGGACGGGGACGCCGGAGCCACTAAGGTGGCCTGTCGGAAGTTATTGTTTCTGAATAAGAAGCATCCAGAATAATCGTGAGTTCATCGGGTAGCGCTTTCTTTGTTACAAGACAAACTGTTTGCCCCCCCCCCACACACACACTGGTTTCCATGTTTTATGGGGACTTACCATAGACATGATACCAGGTAGACACACACACACACACACACACACACACATGCACGCACACACACACACACACACATACACACACACACACACACACACACACACACACACACACACACACACACACACAGATATCCCATTTTCTATCCCAACTTTAATGCATCACTCCAAGGCATTGTTATGTTAATGTATTGCTGTCATACACTGTAAAAAATATTTTAGCAATTTAGTTATTTCAACTTATTTTTTTAACTAGATTGTCCAGACAACAAGAAATTTTAAGTTTTCTTGTCCTCAACTTATCGAAATAAGTTAGTTAAACTAAAAAAAACCCATGCAAAAAGATAACTCAAAATAATGAGTTAACTTTTTTTACAGTGTAGGGATATATAAATATGTGAAGCTCTTTCTCTATTTGAAGATAAGGGTTTGCAGGCCAAAAGAGGAAAGCTGCAGATGATCTATTTAGCAGCGCTCTCCCACACACAGCCTGACTGATAGTTTCAGGAAGACCCCTGGACCCTACCTATCTACAGCTATAAATACCACACCGCTCTTCCCGAGGTTGGGGGATTTTAATAGACGGCAAAGAGCTTAATCTACAGATCAAATCTGCACTTTACAATGATAAGACGTCAAGCTTTTACTGGCTGAAGAATATAAGGATATTTCTAGCTTTAAGCCTTTGCTCTCTCCAGCAGAAAGAAATACAAATCTTTGTTAATTTGACACTTCAATTATTTCAAACAACCTCCATATCATTCACTTTCTTTCCCAACACATATGATTTTCCTTTTCTACAACTCCACCAGTTATAATTAAAATGCTATAAGATAGTTTTGCTCCAGCATTTGCCAAACAGCCACTGGATCAAAGTTTTTATTTTTTAAGCTTTTAGTTAGTGCAAAAGAGCATTAGTCAAAGACATGCTGTGCATAAAGTCACATAGTGTACATTTCCTTCAGCACCAATAAACATAAGAACATTTTAAATTTAAGGCTTGTGTGTAATGCGCTACCACTGATACAGTTACTGTTGTTAGATAGGTACTCCTTGTTCTGGCCGTTGCACATTATTAAACAGCAGATTCATGCTAATCATGTCACTATGCAAAGTTCAGTTAAACCATTCAGAGAATTACCGACAGCCAGCCGACAGACAAACAGAAATCCTGAATGAAGACAGCTGTCCTTTAAACAACTGCTGAAGCTAAACCAATAATGCAGTTACAAGTGTCTTTCATAACATTACATAAATGTTCATAACACCTGTGAGCTTAGTAAGGTTTTGGCAACAAAGTGTTTCAAAAAAACGTTTTGGCAACACTCAAATGAATAATTCCTATATGCTTTTTTATTAAACTATTTTGCATGCTTTTCTTAAGCATTAAAAATGCACACATATTGTCAACAAAATCTCAGAAAAGGACCCACCAAGAAAAAGTTGAATGCAATGACTTTTCCAGCCTCCACTCACCTACAGTTATCCGTACAGTCTTGTGTCCAGCTTGAATCATAACTACATGCACTACGTGCCCACAGTGTGACCTCTTTAAGTACAGGGTTTAATTTTTCCATCCTAACCACAGTATTTTGCATCAGGGACTTGACATTTAAGTTAGTTTTCAAATGTTGTCCATGTCCAGCTTTGTGTCTGATCTTAAGTGTTCATCTTTAGTCTATCTCAAGTCAAAACATTCAATTTCAGGCCAGCATTCACATTTCTCTTATCATGCATTGTTTATCGTAGTCTATTCTTTGACCTTGTGATCTGTTTTCATGCATGCTGTCTACCTGCTAAGTCTTGACCTTGATTTAGTAATGGTTTAAACCCCTTTGGTTTCAATGGATTCATCCATAAAAGCCATTGTCACAAGCAGGGCTTGACGTTCACTTTTTTGCTCACCAGCCACTAGCAACAGTAGCTGGTGAGCAAAAAAGTTAATGACACTTAGCATTTTCACTGGCCAGAATTTTGACATCAATACCATGGAAGAATACAGCCATATAAATATTTTTAATATTATCTCAAAATTTGGCAGCCGGTATATTAGGCTGCTATCACTTTAAGACCTGACACACGGATCCATTATACCGTTACACATGCGTTTTCTTTCTTAAAGGTGCTATGTGGAACTTTTCTACTAAAATGAATCCTTTTTTTATTGCCTGTGTGTGAAGGGGTTGTAATCACACATTACAATGATCCACTTGTCGAGTTTTGCTATTACTTCTGAAGGCCAATATTCATATTTATATGTGAAGTCTCCGGGTCGGATTTACCGCGAAATCCAACGGATGTGACGTGTATGCGCGCTCCCAAGCCCCTCTCCTTATATACAGTCTATTGTAGACTGTCAGGGAGTTACGTCCGGTTATACGTTCAGTTACGTCCGGTTACGTCCGGCATCCCCGAGGCCCGCCAATCTAGCGTTCGGGCAAGGGTCCCCCTGGGACCTCCTCGCCCGAATTTGAGCTGTCTGGGTCTTTGCGTTCCAGAGATACGAGCGATTTTCTTCTGAGATCATGACGTCACCGGCGTCCGCAATTTTGCAGCGCGCCCGATGGTTTTCTGCTAATATCTCCGCGAAAACACCACCAAAAACCATGGAACTTATATGGTTCTTTTCAGCTCGACTAGATGGTCCCAACGAGCTCGGTGCTCCCCGAATCCGCCCAGTATTCGCCGAGATATTTGCGTAATAGACGGTATTGTCTGTGAGAACGAGCACGAGCGCTCTTATAAAAATTGGTTGCAATCTGAAACATCACTACTATCACTAACTAGAGGCCGCTAATTGTTACATAGAGCACCTTTAAAGGAGTAGTTAACTTTTAAAAAAAACTTTTGCTGATAATTTACTCACCCCCATGTCATCCAAAAGATGTCCATGTCTTTCTTTCTTCAGTCGAAAAGAAATTAAGGTTTTTGATGAAAACATTCCAGGATTTTTCTCCATATAATGGACTTCAATGGGACCCAAACTGTTCAAGGTCCAAATGACAGTTTCAGTGCAGCTTCAAAGGGCTTTAAACGATACCAGACGATGAATAAGGGTCTTATCTGGCGAAACGATCGGTCATTTCAAAAATAAATAAAAAGTTTAAGTTTTATTAGCACAAATGCTCGCCTTGCTCTGTTCTGTGATGCGCGTTCATGTGACGTCACGTAATACGCAATTACTTTGAAAAGGTCACGAACGAACGTCACGAACGCGCACCTTGAACCGTTTGGGTCCCATTGAAGTCCATTATATGGAGAAAAATCCTGGAATGTTTTCATCAAAAACCTTCATTTCTTTTCGACTGAAGAAAGAAAGACATGGACATCTTTTGGATGACATGGGGGCGAGTAAATTAGTAAAAATTATCAGCAAAAGTTTTTTTAAAAGTTAACTAATCCTTTAATCTCAACTGTTTACGTTAACCTAAAACATAACTGATTGTATTTACGTGAATAATTGCCAAGATGGGCATTTTGAAATGATTGTGTGTGTATTTGACTGTTTAAGCACAATAAGCAGCAAAAAATAACTCAATTTAGTGATGAGAGGCAGCTTTATGTGCTGCTCTTCTACAAATCTGCGGGATTGAGTAAAATTATGCACAATACACGCAATCTCACGCCGATATTCAAGCCCTGTAACACCAACAATACTCATCCGGAGCAAATGAAACGAGTGAGTGAGCGGAGGCGGGTTTATGTGTCGGAGAGATGAGAGCAGGAAAGCACAGCTGTATCGTGCATCTATTCTGCTGAAAATTAGTATTACGCGTTTCATATATTTCAGTATCGATATGTATCGAAATATTTATCTTTTTGACAACACTACATTGCACTTAACCTAGTTTATTATTTCAGATGCCTTTATAAAAGACTACAAAATAAAAATGAATATTATATATAAAATTCAACCCTCCAAAGCAGATAGGAGGAGATAAAATATATGATTGGTATAATATGTGTCAATATTAAGTATATTAGCCATTTACCATTTATCAGCCATTATCTAAGCATCAGATTTTCCTTAATTTCTAGCATTTTGTTTCTGAATTAAATATTTGGTTGCTGAATTGTAGGGTTTCTAAATCCAGCTTCATTTAATTTAATGATTCAATGAAAAAATGTCCATCACGTGCGTACAGTGCCTCAAACATAATGCAAGGACTAATACTACATAATAGGTCAAAAACAACTGTGTTTACCAATCCATTTGTTTATACTCATACAGGTTGTTTTCTTTTCCTTGACAATGGCATCCAGTCTATCCAGAGATATTTTGGGGTTTGTTTCTGCTTTGGAAACATTATTGACAGAGTGATGCATAATAATACTCCTTCTGCCACCAGTGTCATTTCTCTGGTTGCATAAGTTTTTGTTTATGTTTCTCTTCACGTGTAGGCTATGGGAAATGGACAGTTGAGGATGACTCTATTTCTGTCCATTTGGAAACAACTTAGAAAAACAAAAATACATAACCTTCAATCAAAAGGTTAGAAAGATAAACCACACAACTAGGGGAGCAAATAAGATGTCAAATACATTGTTTTCTAACGCATTATTCAAGACACATGATCTCTAAACAATCATGCATTACAACAAAACGTGCAATACTCAAAACGTTTTTTTCTTTCTTTCTCAAGTTAAAGATTAAAGTCGAAATATTTTGGGAATGAAGTCAAAATATCAAAAATGTCTTCCGTAGAATTTATTTTTGTGTGTGTGCTTGCCGTTGTTTCACAGTCATAATTGGCCCACTGCACATAACGTTATGTGCGCGTCCACTGGCGCAGAGCGAGTGTTTCCGATTCATATAACAAAATATATACCGGAATATACTTATTTACAGGTGAAAACACTTTTCAGGCTGGAAGGAGTTATCGAGCTTTATATCTGAGGAAATCACGGGATCCGGCCAAATGATTTGATACAGAGTGATGCACTTAAAATGTATCTAAAGTATTTACGGTGAAGAAGAGGGAGACAGTGGTTACTGCTAGTGTTCTCGGCCCAGGTGGCGTTGCTTAAAGACGAGCACGAAAACCTTCGAGTCAACACATAAAGTTTGGACCAGGATTGTGGTGTCTACTCCGGCGGAGTCTTCATGCTATAGCCAACGCCATGGTAATGCATGTTGGTAGATTAGTAGGCTACCTGTATAATTTCCTGTTGTTGAAAGCCCAGATAAAAGTAAAAACCTACTTACCTTTTTCATAGCCTTGGGCAAAGTTATCAGTTCTCTCCTCAGCCAAACTTGAATGGGTCTAAGGATATATTTCCAGAACACTGGCTCCCTCTGCTGATGGACTGACGTCTAGCGCTACAAACGCTTTGAAGCAATATAGCCTGGTGCCTGCATAGGGTAGCCTTATGTAGCCTTTTGTTAAACATTAAAAAAAAAAAACTTTACATTTTTATTTATTTATCTATCTATATATCAGCAACTAGGCTACTATACCTAATAAATGTCCTACATCAAAGACTTAACATAAAAAAACTACCAAATAGGCTATGCATAAGGCCGATCCGTTGACCCCGTAACCCACAGCAGAAGAAATAATATTTAGCTATAATTTAGCAAGAAATATATTTATTTGTACGAACTTACAATCTGAATGTGACAAGAAAAATACTTTGTACAGCATATTTCTTTTCTATTATTTTCATATTTCTTTTGACGAAGCGTTCAAAAAGATGTAGGCCTACTGCTTTGACAGATTTTTTTTTAATCTAAAGTTTACCTGGACCGTTTGCGAAGGCCATAGCCTTCATAATAAATAAATCCTTTAAACATAGGGTAAATAATAGCTACGTCCTTGTATCGTTATTTGATAATACTGGAGTTTAATAAATCTAATTTAGTTGTATCACTGTTTAACATTTTTCACATTTACGGGTTTCTCAGAAGCATAAGCCGTCATAGTTGGGTTTGTGTGTAAAACAGAAAAGATTCGTGAATTGCACGAAATTGAGGCGGAACTGTTTTCGATCGAGCTCATGCACCACATGGAAGACTTTCGGAGACGGACGTGTGTAACGAGATGCCATAATCCCATGTAACGTTCAGTCTAATATTTACTAAGTAAACGGTAGCTGATATACACGCAACTGTTATTAACATGGGAGAGACCGAGAAAACTGAGTGTATAGATTGGGGTGGACATGTTTGTGGACAAATAACAGCCAACACCGAAACATGGGATGGTATATTAGTAAAGAATGCTCATGATGGACTACCTCAGCCGTCTTCAGACTGTGACAGATGCTCAGTGATATCAGGAGACTGTCTCTATTATCATTATGGTTGTGATGGCAAAGATGACAGAGGCTGGGGTTGTGGATACAGGACTATTCAGACCATGTGTTCATGGCTTTGTCTTAATCAACCTCAGAGTGTGAGCCACAGGCGCAGACACCCGCCTAGTCTTCCTGAAATACAACACACTTTGGTGGAAATAGGGGACAAACCAGATTCATTCATGGGATCCAGGGAGTGGATAGGAACATTTGAGGCGAGTCTTGTTCTTGACCAGCTCTATGATGTTCCCTGCCGCATAGTGCATGTGCGGTACGGAAAGGAGCTTGATCAAACCGTCGAGGATCTTCACAACCACTTTCTTACCCGCGGGTCGCCTATTATGATGGGAGGAGACAGGGATAATTCCTCAAAGGGGATCTTAGGTGTGTGCACCGGTAAACGGGAGAGTTATCTGCTTGTTATGGACCCTCACTACTTTGGCTGTCCCTTAGATAAAAACTCGTTGCAAAGGCAAGGTTGGGTTTCATGGAAACCAGTTGCTTCTATGGATCAGTGTTCTTTCTATAATCTTTGCCTGCCTCTTAGTGCCAAGAAGTGACTGTTTTTTGTTAGATAAAAAAAATTATTTACAAAAATCCCATCGTCTGTTGTAACCTGTATGTTATACTGTGACTGACTACATTTACAGAATTTGAATAAAATATCCCTAAATAAAAATTGCATGATCATTTCTTTCTTGCATTATCATGTACCTCAAATATGATTTGAATACCAAACCATGACAACGAACTGATAAATTAACTATATGTGACCACATTTTATTACTACATTTTATTTCAATATTTTCTCACAGCTGAGACTCTTAAACAGCATCTTGATGTTTGCTTACTGTTTTGCTTACATTCATAGTAATTTATTCTTTTTAAATGATCCAAAATGTGACTTTCACATAGAGAAAAAGATCAAAACATAAATGAGGCCCAGTTGCCTTGCTTAAATGTTTAGCACGTATATTGTTAATTTTAAAAAAGCAATTTGAACTACTTTGTCCCCAAGGAATAGATAAATTCATCATATAGGCCTATATTTTAATATTGTAATGTGTGTATATATATATTATAACAGGGTTTCTGCAAGTTTTAAAGAAGTATTCAAAAGTTTTAATTCTCCCTTACACAAATTAAGTCTTAAATCAGAGCAGAAAGTCTAAAATTCATAGTCATGGCATTAAATGTTTCATGCATTGCAAAAAATAAATATCTTGAAGTATTTTTGTCCTGTTTTCCAATACAAATATCCAAACAAGTTTAAACCAAGACACATTTACTTAGGATGGAAATGTAAAATGAAGTCTTGAAAAATGTAACAAAATTAAGTGAGTTTATGCTTAAAACAAGAACAAATATCTGTCAAAACTTTTAAATTAAGCAAATTTTTCTGAGCCCATTGGCAAATATGTTTTTCTTGTTTTAGTCATAAACCTAATTTGAATAAATTTCACAGAAAACAAGACTTCAGATTTTGTCATTTTACATCTGAAGTAAATGTATCTTGATTTAGGAATCTTTAGATATTTGCACTGGAAATAAAGACAGAAAAACTGAGGGAAATTACTTTTTTTGCAGTGTGATCAGAAGGTACAGTAAAAGTTAATCCCATATTGTATTGGTTTTGAGCAGAACAATTTTAAAACGAATTAAAAAGTAAGGGATATCTGTTAGAAGTTGTATTTTCAAACTCTGAATTGTTGCTAATACAACTCATTGAACCTATTGTGTTCCCTTCAATTTATTCCTCAAATATTCTTTACTTGGTCTTAAAAAGGTCTTAAGTTTACCTTCATAAAACCTGCAGAAATCCTGTATGATATCTTGAAATAATAATGATTTAACCTGGGGCTGAAGGCCTTCATTCAATGAATCCTTACAAGTCTGGCACACAGTCATTGTAAAAGATCTGGAAGTTCTTGTCCACCTCCATTTTGCCCTTGAGAAACTTCTCCAGATTCTTGATGGGAACCTCCACTATGTGGTTGTTCACACGATCATTGAGACCATAGGCACCAAACGCCGGGAACTTGTACCGCTCTGAGTAGGGAGCGTTGTGATCGTAATCCGTGCAGCAATAGGCCGTCCACACGAACTCTGGGATGGCGACACGATCTTGGTTCTCACGTCGAATCATATTACCTGATGTTGTGACCCCAGTGATAACATGAGCCTTTCCGTGGCAATAGTTGTTGAGGCGTTTGCGGGTGACCTCTACCTGTGTGCTCCAGGGACCAAAACTGAACTCTCTTATCAGGGGAACCACATTGGTCAAGGTGTAGGTGGCGGCCTTGTCCAGCGGGTCTACCTGATGCTCATCTGGGTTCAGTTGGCCACGCTCATACTGGACCACGTCGGCGTAGTCTTCTAACACAGCCTGCGTGTCTTCAAAGTTTTTGTGCATGAAGGTGGACTGGGGGAAGGGTTCCATGTTACTGCTTCCTTTATCAGTTGCCAGCTGTGAAAAACAAGAAACACAGGTGATGAAGATCTAACATATGTAATCCCCTCCGGTCCTACTCACCTCGCTGCGAGCGGGACTCGAACCGGCATGTCCTGCGCGCTAACAAGGTCTCTAATGGCACTTTTCCACTGCGTGGGTCGGCTCGGCTCGCTTTACTTTGGCTCGGTTTGCTTTTCCAATGCAGTTTAGTACAGCTTCAAAGTAGGTGGGGTTATAGACTGATTGCACCAAATCCAAATGACGCTGGTAGTGACGATTCTCTCTGACCAATCAGTGATCTGGAGTCACATTTTAGTATCGTACGGCTCGCTTGGAACCTCAACCGAGGTGATACTTAAAAAAGTAGCAGGTACTGTATAGTCTCAGCCTCAGACGTCCACGGATTGTTGGCTGAACGTCTGATGCATGTGAAAAGTGAGCCGTACCGTGCAGTGGATAAGCGCCATAACATCAGTCGGTAGTGCTCCTCTCGAGATCAGGAGAGTGAGGTTTTCATGCACAGCTCTCACTAGCTCGCACTAAACCTTTCTCCTTTCCAGGTCACGTCACTAATGTTACCCCTCCGGTCCTACTCGCCTCGCTCCGAGTGGGATTCGAACTTGCATCTCCGGCATGGAGACTGGCGCGCTAACAAGGACGCTGACCACCGGGTGAACGTGATTTCACCAAGTACCACATGATCCAGGATCAACATCTTTGTTGATCCTGGATCAACTTTCCAATCAACAATCAGATTTGAGGACAAGTTTACAGTTTATGTCATGTTTAGGCTTAGAACCAGGATGAAGTTCTTAAACATTAGTGTCAGTCACCTTTCATTACCCTCTGATTTTAGGGAAAAGTTATGGGTACGGTTAGGTTTAGGGGTAGGAAGTGGGTAAGGACTACATTTTGGGACAGGGATGTTGATCCAGGATCAACAACATATGTTGATCCAGGACCATGTCTTACTTGGCAAAATCATGGTGACCTAAAGACCGGAGTCCCTAATGATTCGAGAGTAAGAGACCCAGAGGCATGAAGAGAAAGAAGACTAAACCTCCTTGCCAAATGTTATGATTACAATAAACTAATATCCAGATCATATTCATACGGAGCCCCTAAAGGGACATGGTGATGGGAGGAAAAAATATTTTTCGATGTTCTTTTGCTGAATCTTTGCGTCCCCCTGCAAACCTTTTGAGTTCTTTGCGAGGGAACACAAAACTTTGAGAGAATGCAAAATTTTTAAATACGTTTTCCCTCCAGTCTCATATTTTTTCCATCACCTTGTTCCTTTAGGGGCTCCGTACATTCACACATTTCAGAAGATAAACATTTTGTTTTAAAACAGATTTAATATATATATATATTATTTATTTAATATATTTATTAATATATATATTTATTCCTGTGATCAAGCTGAATTTTACTCCAGTCTTCGGTGTCACATGATCATTCAGAAATCTTTCTGATATGCTGATTTGCTGCTCAAGAAACATTTTTTTAAACAATTATTATCATTATCAATTATTATGTCAAACAAGATACAGGAAAGTCCTAAGAACAGCATTCTTGTTTGTTAGTAACAATGTAAGTTTTACTCTCACTTTTAATCAGTTTCAAAAGTGTTCATAGTGTTCATACAGAGGTTCCTGAATATGTTATTCTTAGCACACACTCACCTGTGGTTCAAACATCCAGGGAACGTCGACCCGCTTCTCCCCGTCTGATTTCTTGAAGATGTACGCTGAATAGATGGGGATGTGTTTTTGGGGGTTGTAGAAGGTGATGAAGCGAGGCTCGTCCACAAACCGTTGGCAGATCTTTTTTAGAGAAGTACTGAGGTAACCTCGTGGCGGAGTGCCCATATAAAGAAAATCCTTACAGCGCTCGACATGGGAGAAGTCCTCCACCACTCCAGCTTGTGCTCTTAATATCAAGCACGTCAGTGGGATCAACAAGGATCCAAACCAGAACCAGCAATTTACCAAGAGCTTCATTTTGTTTTAAAGAGCTTAAACTGTTGTCTTTCTTCTCTGTGAAATGTTCTTTGGATTGATGTAAGTAGGAGAGTAACACAGCAAACTCCTTTTTCTGTGACTGGCTTATTCGCTGTCTCCAATCGACTGTCTTTATCTCGTTTAAAATCGACTCTTCACTGGTAGGTGGAGAATAAAATGAGAGCCATTGAAAATGCTAAGACAGAGTACAAAGTACATGCAAAACCATGTTCAGAGAGTCTGATCTATAAAACTTGAATGTAAAGCATATTGATAAGACAAACTTCAGTGTGCCGTTATCCTCGTCTACATGCAAATCAGGAAGGTAGATTTGCTCACTGCTGACTGAGCCTAAATAAGACGTGATGGGAAAATGAATTTAAATTGAACTGACATCTACTTTTAGACAAACTTTTGATGCAATGAAACACTCAATACGCAAGCACAGTGAAAACAATAAACTGTCTCAGGGACTTTTCCTTGAACCAATATTCAATTATACAAAATGGCAGCAGTTACTCTAACAAATACCATCAAACAATAACAGTAGAGCAGACTTAAACTAAATGAGTACTCGCCTGTGAATTGTGTAAAAAAATCCAACAATTTGAGCAATTACAAACATTTTCAGTTTTCCAGCATCTTTTGCATATTTTAACCCTTTCCAGCAGTGACTGGATGATCTTGATTTTGATCCATCTTTTCACACTGAGGACAATTGAGGGACTGAAACACAACTATTAAAAAAAGTCCAAACAATCACTAATGCTCCTGCAGAAGGAAACACCATGCATTAAGAGCCAGGGGGTGAAAACTTTTTGAATTTGGTAAATTGTACTTATTTTGTCTTCCAGGACTTCGGTTGCTTCCGAAGTGCAGTACTAGAAAAAATAAAATCAATTTTTTAAACAAAATAAGAAAAATTTGGAGATCTTCATCCTGTTCAAAAGTTTTCATGCCCTTAATGCATCATGTTTTATTTCTGGAGCATCAGTGAATTTTTTATCCTTTTTTAATAGTTTATAGTTTGAGTCTCTCAATTGTCCTCAGTGTGAACAGATGGATCTAAAAATCATACAGTCACTGCTGGAAAAGGTTCAAATATGCAAAAGATGCTGGAAACCTGAAGAATTTTTAGGGCCTGGAGGGTTTTTCTGAAGAACATTGGGCAGTTTAACTGCTAAGGACAAACAAAGGACTCAAGAACAACCAACACAAAACAAATTTACGCTTAGGATCATCCAACGACACAGTATTCAGTAAGAAATCAAGGGTATGTAAACTTTTGAACGGGATCCTTTTAATAAATTCAGCTTTTTTGTTGTTGTCTTGTGGACAATATGTAAACATATATTTTATGTAAAATATCTTATTCAGAACAATACTAAATAAGAAAGATCATGCATTTTGTATGATCCTCTTATTTGGTTAAAATCATTCACATTTTCACAGATTCTGCAAGGGTTCAAGCACCACTGCATATGTGTGTATGTATATATATATATATACATGTATATAACCAAAGATATATTTGAATGGAATGATATAAGCTATGTGAATTCATATAACACACACTCTGCCCTACAGTGTGGCAGGATAAGAATGGAAATGATCCACAAAGAGTATGACAAAATCTGATATATGACTTTATTCACTTCTCAGGTAGAGTCTGCTGGGAAGGTAACAAAAATGTTTAGCCATCATTCCCCTTAAGAAATGTTATTTCTGAATGTTTTTTTTTAGCATTTTTTCTTGGTTTATGTGAACGTTAAAGGAACATTCCATTCTATCATTTTGAAAATGTTATGAAAATGTAATTTCTGAAAGTTTTCTGAACGTTCAAAACATGCATTTTGTAATTTATTAAAGGTGCAGTAAGTGATTTCTGAGAAACACTGTTGAAACTGTATTTGAAATCAGCAAAATAAACACGCCCCTAACTAAAAGGATCACACCCCTATCTTGATAGCTCCGCCCCCAAATTCACAAATACGCTTCAACACAGACACCTCCCCCTAATGAGTGATACGCCGCTCACTGCTGATTGGCTACAAGTGTGTTTTGGTGCTCAGTCCGATCCACTTTCAACAGCGTTTATCAAAATCGCTTCCTGCACCTTCAAGAATGTTTTTTCTTGGTTTATGTGAACGTTAGAGGAACATTACATGCTATCATATTGAAAATGTTATGAAAACGTTATTTCTGAAAGTTCCCTGAACGTTCTCTCAATGTTATGAGAATGTTCATCAAGTAAAAATAGCATTGTAAGGACATGAAGGTTTTCTCTCTACATTGCGAGAACATTCATTAAGTACAAAAATTACAAACAAAGTATGAACATTCTCAGAACGTTTTATGATAACATTATGAAAACATTCAGAAAATAAAAATAACATTATAAGGATGTTCCAAGAATGTTATTCTAAGAAAATTTTCTCAACATTATTATAACGTATATTAAATATTAATAACATTATAATAATGTTCCATAAACATTATTTTAAAACATTTTGTCTTAACATTTACATAACTTTTAAAGAAAGTTAGTGGACATTATGGCAATGTTCTGGGTTTGTACTGGTTGACAAATTTAATTTATAGTCCAAAATATTACAGCACATTGTTAGAGCACATAGGTTTCAATTATTAAATCTTTAGCTGTCTTTGCTCAGCTCTCTTATAGGAGAACTCCCTATAAGCCACATTAGACATTTTTCTTTATTAGTTTCTTTATATAATTATCTTGGTTCTTGCATTTACTACACGCACAGATGCACACACAAATCCAGAGTTCAATTTGCTTTCATTCACTTCCCAATGGTGTGCGTATTTTCTGAGACGCAGTCCTTAAAAAAGATGCTCATGTTTTTGTCCATGTCAGTCTGACTTTTCAGAAAGACCTCTAAAGCCTTCAAAGGCACTTCTGTAACACTGTGTCCCACTATCTCATTCAAAGCATATGCCGCGTAAGTGGGAAACATGTACCGTACGTCATAGGGAGAGTTTCGATCAAAGCGGGGGCAGCAATAAGCCGACCACAAGTGCTTCGGGACGGCCATGCGCTCCTCATTTTCTCTTCGGATGGTCGCCCCCGATACAGTCACACCGGTCACCACATAGGCAGACCCACGGCAGAAGTTATTCAGGCGGCGCCGCACCATATCAATGTATGTGGCCCAAGGGCCCTCTAAAAAGCCTGTGATCTGAGGTACCACGTTTGTGAGTGTATAGGTAGCTGCTTTGTCTTGGTTGTCGGCCTGGTGCTGGTCAGGGTTAAGTGAGCCTCGCACGAACTCCACCGCATCAACATAGTCTGCTAGCACTGCCTGGCTCTCCTCGAGCAGTTGGTCTGTTTCACCACTAGAGGGCAAGACTCTCATGTTCCCGCTTTCATCAGCAGAAACCAGCTGTGGAAGGCAGAAGAACAAGAAATCAGAAACCTCATGTTGACAGAAGATCAAATGCATTTAAACAGTATAATTTGGTTTTATGTTATGAGCAGTGCTGAGTAGATTACTTACAAATTATAGTCGGTTACTGATTCCACATTACATAACATAATCCATTACATTACACATTTAAGGAAATAAAGTCTCTGACTGCTTCTTTTTGATTATTTTTAGACTCGTTTAACACATTGATTTGAATAGGATATTCTTGTACCGTATTGATACAGAAATACAAAGAGGAAGAAAATATATTCCATTCTTTGTTATCAATAACATGAAGTGCATTATTACGTCAGGGGTTTCCTGACAGGGGTTCATGAGTTTAATGAAAAGCTAATATTAAATCAAACATATTTTAAATTAAAGTAAAAAAGACCTCAAAAGGATGCAGGCATCCCTGGATTGCATGTAAATATGAAAGGATTTGTGCATTTTAATGTGAATATATCTTAAGAATGTTAAAACAATAATATAAGCCAGCTGTAAAACTTCAGTGAAATGCGCTGACTGACAGCTTCTGTGATAATAAAAGGATAATACATTTCTCTATTTTATTCATTTGCATTTAGAAGAAAAGTTATTGTTTTTCATGAGACTTTGTAAGTAGCCTACTTCATACTTCACCTTGACAAAATGTATTTATAAACCTAGGGATTTTATTATATTTAATATTCAAAAGCGAAACGAGATTACAGGAAATTGCTAATATGAGCCAGAAAACGCCTCTCTGCTGTCATCTACTGGTTAGTGGTAATTAATGTCTTTTTTATTTTGAAATATCAAATGTTATTCTATCAAATGTTGTATTTCCTACATCTTAAAACTTTCAGTTTTACAATAGGGACAATCTCAGAAGAGTGAACACATAATGTTTTTGGTCATCACATTAAAAATAACATTTGAAGTGCTGGAATCCATAAAACTGGTTTATTGACAAGTGTGATAACCGCTTTAAAATATAAATACAACATTTAAAAGTCAACCATTGATGGTTTTGTGTCGATGACAGCTATAACAGGTCACTGGAAATGCCCAAACTGGCTTATCGAAAACCAGGAAGTAACCGAGCATATGGTCAATTAATTATTATTTTTTTAATAAAATGTAATGAGATCAAACTAAGGGTATCTGCTATAGGCTACCTGTGGCTCATACATCCAGGGTGTGTCCATCCTCCTCTGTCCATCTGACTTTTTAAAGGTGTACGCTGAATAAAGTGCCAGCCGGCGACTGTTGTCGTACAGAGTGGCATAGCGTAGTTTATCTCCGTAGCGTTGGCATATCCTCCTCAGATTCCCTCCTCGGATACCCGTGGGTGCTGTATGCATATAGAAGAACTGACTGCACTCCTTAAAGCTGTCAGAGACTGTGCCGCCTGCCAGACGCAAACCTGTCAATAGAAGAAGTCTCAAGATAAAAACCTTACAAAGAGCCATCAGAGATTGAGAAGTTGAGAATTTATCAGTCTATAACAAAATGTCCAGTTTTTTATAGGCAAAGACACGCCGAACCATCTGTTCTTCCATGGTGTTCCAAGCCAGACTGATAACATGAAGAGTGAAAGTCACCATATGCAAAGCATCACCTCTCTTAGCCTCCATATGTGTAAGCCTAGGTGTATTTGATCACTTTAACACTAGGAGGTGTCGAAAAACAGAATGAATGAATGAATGAATGAACAATCACAAATTCAGTTCATAAAGGAAATGGCAAGCAGAGTAGGCCTATGTCTATTGAAATAAAACTAAGTATCAAAATATTTAGTTTAAAATAGATGAACAATCCAGTTCTATGGACGTTTTGCCCTCCATCCATGTATATTTATGACTAGCCTACACACACGGTATTTTTACAACTTTTTTTTATTACATTTTCTACGCTCTTATACACAGTAGCCTTCCTCTAATAAAAAAATAACAAATAAAAATAGCCTAAATAAACTAAAAGGTTTTTGTCGTTCCGGTTGCATAGACTTGTCATTTACCAGAAATGCTATGTAATCCTTCTAGTTTAAGTTTCGTTTTAGCGGTAATTCATAGTTTCATTTCAAGTGTTAGGACCAAACCACTGAAAATGTGTTATGGTTGCGTTTTTGAGCAAATGTAAGGCGTAGAACCTTCGGTTATAGAATAAAATTAAGTTGTAAGCAAACGTAAGTATTCTTAAAACGCTTAAACTAACAGGGTATAACGCTATTGCAAAATAGACTAGTTGCCTAAATGGTTTAGTCTGGTGAAGCACGCGCTTTTTTGAGTATAAATTGGGTTAGACCCCGCCGCCCCGTCACACAGAGCTGGAGTTACGACTTTCAAACGCAGAGGTTTTCCTTCAGTTGATAAGTGGATAAATTGTAAGTAGGCTAATAATCGATAAGATTTGCTGAATCACCGTCTTTATTTGTCTATATTGTTATTTGTTATTGTGAATTGAATTCATCCTCGGCTAATAGAATCGTTCCCAATTGACAAAAGCATGCTGTTTATTCTGGTCATGATAATTCATGGAAGTGCAAAGAATTGCGGTCTGTTTTAAAGTTATTATTTCTTCCCTATCCGCTTCAAACTGTTTGAGACCCTTCAATCTGTTTATCCCTGTTGGTTAAGTTATAGGCTATTGGTCGTTTAACAAATTATTTTTGTGGTTTGTGATTCAGTAGATTTCTGGTTGTAAGTTTCATAGGCCTACATCATAGAAGTAAAATGGTTTGTGTAACACTTCCCAGTGTGCAATGAATAATTCACAAAGGGGGTTGCACATTTAAAGTGTTTTTATTCTGCAAAACAGGAATAAATCGCGTTTAGTTGCAGCTCTCATGGTTATCGGTTATCATACACCATCACTCACGGGAAAGTCTCGCTCTCAAACTCACGCGAGGCTTAACTTACACACTTTTTAAACATAACATTGTAAACATGCAAATATTCTATAGTTCAGCACGAACTAATTAACATATCTGCTATATTCTCTATAACAACACCCGTATAAATGACCATGGCATGTGAACTCATATTAACACACGTGCAACCTCACTAATCACCGCATAGCACGGTTAATATAACATATATATGATTCACACTCTATGCAAACACATCGGGAATATACACAAACATTAATACACAAGTCTCACAAACTTTACACCAGCTTACCTGCAAAACAGGAATAAATCGCGTTTAGTTGCAGCTCTCATGGTTATCGGTTATCATACACCATCACTCACGGGAAAGTCTCGCTCTCAAACTCACGCGAGGCTTAACACGTGAGCTCGGTTCCATGGGTTCCATAACCAACACCACGCAACATCGCCGCCACCTACTGGTGCACTATAAGACTGTAACATTTGTCAATATAATATACACAAGTTTTTGAGCCGTTTCCGCTCTACATCCTAAACTCCTCCCGTTTATGCAACCCACTTCCGTTCTGGCGGGCTGGTTATGCTACCTAGCTCCGTTGTGCCGACAAAGCACTGATATCGCAGTGACAAAGAGGATAACAATTAACTTACAACATGAATAAAAGTTGTTCGGGAACGACGTGTTCGGTAGTTGGTTGCAAACACTCTAGAAAGCACCTGAACGAGTGGTTAGATAGAGAGTGGTTAGATAGAGAGTGCTACGACCACAATCCAGCTACGAAGAGGTTGAATGTCGATGCGCTCCATTGTTTACATTTTTTCGCAAGCCTGACACCGACTGAACTGGCTGAATCTTTAGAATATTGCCTTGTGTTCCTGTCTACCAACACCCAGACATGATGTTCATTAAATACAGATAAACACAACAAATACTGCATGCATTGTATTTTTATATGATATATGGAAATGTTCACAGTGGTGTAATTGTGTGGGCTGCTTTTGTATTTTAATGTTTAATACCTGTTAGGATTAAATACGCAATCTTTCTTATTGAAGCCATTTGTTTAGTTTCCTCAAAACAATTAATTCATTCAGTGTTATTTATGTACAGTATGAGCTTACTATGAATGATGAACTGTGTTAAAAGACATTGTAGCACTCTAAATAAGTTAAAAAACTTAAACATACGTTTCATATATTTAAATAATATAATGTTTTTTTTATTTATTTCATGTTGATTATATGAGAAGGGAACCGCATCGAAAAACATTTGGAGTGGGTCAGACATAATTTTGACCACTTAAGTTTTGTAGAAAGCCTTTCTTTAAAGTGAATTTCGTTTTGCATAAATTGTATCTTAATTTTAATCAACAAGTTGCCTGGATTAATAGTCCTAAATAAAAGCAAATATAGGCTAGTAGACAAATTAGGACACGGAGGCGCCGGTTTTGTGACACTTCTCTTCTCTCGAACATCCCAGTTAACACATAACGTTCCCCTAACGTTAGTTTTTGGTTCCCGTTTGGTTATTTTTTTGGGAACCATATACTAACGTTAGGGGAACGTTCTTTTTAGGTTTCATTTTTATGTAACCATAAAACAACGTTCCCAGAACGACGCAGGGTGGTTACTTTTAAATAACCCAAAAATAACTTATAGAGAACGTTCCCTAATAGTTATTTTTAAGTTATTATTTTGCAACCATAAAACAACGTTCCCAGAACGTTGCATGAAGGTTATTTTTTGAATAACCTCAAAACAACTTATAGAGAACGTTCCTTAATGGTTATTTTTAAGTTATTATTTTGCAACCATAAAACAACGTTTCCAGAACGACGCAGGGTGGTTACATTTTAACAACCCAAAAATAACTTATAGAGAACGTTCCCTAATGGTTATTTTTAAGTTATTATTTTGCAACCATAAAACAACGTTCCCAGAACGTTGCATGAAGGTTATTTTTTGAATAACCTCAAAACAACTTATAGAGAACGTTCCCTAATGGTTATTTTTAAGTTATTATTTTGCAACCATAAAACAACGTTCCCAGAACGACGCAGGGTGGTTACTTTTAAATAACCCACAAATACCTTATAAAGAACGTTCCCTAATGGTTATTTTTAAGTTATTATTTTGCAACCATAAAACAACGTTCCCAGAACGATGCAGGGTGGTTACTTTTAAATTACCCAAAAATAACTTCACGTTCCCTAATGGTTATTTAATAAATGGTTATTTATAAAACAACGTTCACAGAATCTGAAAGCACTGAATAAAAAAATTGTGAAACTGACATTTTGTAGCTTTATCAAACGTTTTGGTGGTATAAAATAAATACTGCCAATACTGCGTTCAAATGAAATATTGGGCTTGAGTGTTCGTAAAAACATAAAAAAAATTCTGAAATTATAAAACTGCCACAATTGTCCCACTTTCACGTCCTGGACTCTGGAGTGGTGATTTGCACCTATGAACGGGTCATATAACTTCAAAATACGTTTTAAATTCATGATTTAATAATGAGATTTTTATTCAAGTAAGGTTCTAATTCTAGATGTCTATGTTTGTAAATGCTGCGTGACTTTGACGCATGCGCGTGAACATTCGAGTCGCCTTCAAACACTGGAGCGGAGATGAGTTGCCATGGAAACGGCGCGGCACCAGTCCAACAGACAAGCAGCAAAACTCCGACTCTCGCTGTTATTTTCACTGCTTTCAAGTTTCAGGTGAGTTTAATCTCTAAAATCACACAAATAATACACACAACTGTTCTGGACACTTCTCTTACTTGTAATTGACACGCTTCTGTTTAATATTTACTTTATAGAAATTGTTTACTGTCTTCGAAAAAGTCCGTTAGGCTAGCATCTCAACCGTTTTCAGAAAAGAGGTAACAAAAGGCTAACTTTAGCTTGAGCTTTTGTTTATGAATGTTTGAGCTTTTAATCGCATCTTATGTGTAGATGAGAGGTTTTAGTTTTGTAAAGATTTTGATTGGAAGTGAGCTAAAAACGTAACAGCTATGTATTTAAAATTAAAAGTACTGTTAATCGATGACGTCACTTACACGGCTGAAACTAACGTTAGCTCAATCAATGGTTATTAAATATTGATAAAAATGTTCTGTGATTTCAGCAGCAACAAAATAATCACCAGAAACACAATCCTTATTTAAATCTAGATTAAAAACACATCTATTTATCCAAGCATTCAATTTACACATCTTATAATCTTGCACTACAGTTATATGTGATGAAATGGTAAAAAGTGCACATGATCATCTTTTGCTTGAAATAATATGACAGCAGCTATGCTAATCTTTCTCCTGTTGTTTCCCTGTTTCTATCTCAGGATGCTCAGCAAGTTTACTAGAGATTGCAGCAGCTCCAGTTTGGATCCAGCCTTACTTGTGAAGACTTCTAATGACACCAACACTCTTGAAGACTTCAGATGATGACAAACTATAGATGGACATACAAAACTGCCAGATATTATCCTTATATTGCATTGGCCCGGTTTTACAGGCAGGGTTTAGATTAAGCCAGGATTAGGCCTTAGTTAAATTAGTATCTTTTTAAAATGTACTTTAGAAAAAAAAAACATTACTGCTGTGCACCTTAAAACAAAACAATGGCACTGAAATATTTTAAGATATGTCAGTGCAAGTTGCTTCCAGTTAAGACAGTTTTAACATGCATTTTTAGTCTGGCACTTAAGCCTTTTCTGTGAAACCGGGAAAGGTAAGGGAAGTGTTTTCATGACAGTTTTGCTGACACATAAACAGGAATATCTCAGTACACAAGAGTAAGCATTGTTCATTTACATATTACCAACATAGTAACAATAGCGGGTTGAAAATCTGCAAACTTGCCCTTTAGAAGTTGAAGGATAGCATAAATTTGTCTGTTTAACTGAACATGACTTTAAACTCATGACTTGTATTATCTTATGGACATTACTTTGTTGCCAGAAGATGGTCTCCAGTGAGTAGCAGTATACAATTATATTACTACACATAGTGAGCCTGTGAGGGAATGTGAGTCTGTTTCTCATCTTAAAATAAAGTTATTTTAACCACTAGCCTTTTGCTCATGTTTTGAATGTGATGCATAGCCATCAATCCATGATTGTGTTTTTTTTTGTGTGTGTTTTTAATCAACAATTAAACAATGAATCGGCAAAAACATGGACTGTACAGGTTGATTATTTATAGATTTACTGTTGTATTTTATTAAAGTAAAAAAAAAATTGTTGTTGAACGTAAAGAAAACTTTAAATCTGGCTACCTTAAAACAAACCATAAAAACTAACGTTCTGGGAACCAAAAACTAACTTTCTGAGAACCTAAAACTAACTTTCTGAGAACCTAAATCTAACGTTCTGGGAACCAAAAACTAACTTTATGGGAACCAAAAACTAACTTTCTGAGAACCTAAAACTAACGTTCTGAGAACCAAAAACTAACTTTATAGGAACCAAAAACTAACTTTCTGAGAACCAAAAACAAACGTTCTGAGAACGTTCTGGGAACCAAAAACTAACGTTCTGAGAACGTTAAGAAAACTTTCCTGGCTAACCAAAAACAAACCATAAAAAAATAACGTTCTGAGAACCAAAAACTAACGTTCTGAGAACGTTCTGGGAACCAAAATCTAACGTTCTGAGAACGTTCTGGGAACCAAAAATTGTTAGCTGGGATAATGCTGCTACGCCAGAGCGTCAACAAGCTTCCCCGTGCTTTAGACAAGCGTCCTCGACAGGGCGGCCAGAGCTTCGGCGGCGGTGTGAACGTACAGTAAGGAACATAAGGCCTATCTTTCATGATCGTAGTTCAGTGCAATAATTAAATGAAATGAAAATACATCAAACTTTATTTTCACTCAAACAGTACAGGCACACTAATAATATATAGCGCAGCATAAAGAGATAGCCTAATGTAAATTATGCATTATGTAAACAATGGACATCTGTTGGCATGATCTAAATAAGGCTAGGCTCTACATTTGCTTTCGGATAAACAAAACGATCATGTGTGTATGACATGACACACACAACCGACTTTCCTGTGCAGATATTGATATGCCTCTGACTCGGAGGCTTTCAGATTGGCGTGCGCGCACCCGTCCGGCAAAACGGCCATGGATTGCACGAAGTAGGAGCAAATGTACGTTATGCTGGGCCACGTCGTTATGTTATCCTCCCAGTTCTGCACTGAATTCGGGTGAGGGATAGTAACGCCATCTCCAGTCAAGTAGTAGAACCGTCCGTGTTCCCAAGCTAGCATCTTAATCGCTGTGTTTACACCGGCAGACGATGTGCAAACCACTTCCGGCGGAAATGAATTGCATTTGTGTAGAGTAATGGCGCCGCCCATGATTTGGCGCGTAAACTTGTCTATATTTAACACTACACATTATATTCTTGGAGTGCAATACTCAGTCATTGCGCTACATTTGCAAATAGAAATTTATCAAATAATTAAGAACGCTTTAAATCTAAAATACAGTCTGATATTATTTAATGTATAATAATGTATTATATTTGACTCTTCGTTAAGCCACGCCCGAAAACCGCACCTGGCCAATCGTCACTTAGCAACTGCAACTAGGCGCGGGAGGTCTGGCAAACTTTCGGCTTTCGAGCGAGGGAAACATGCCGAAGCGCGTGCGTATGATTGTGCAAATCTGATACCCGGTATCCTATAAGTTTGGACGGGGAAGTGGATTTTTTTTTCCTTCCCGAAAATCTCAAAGCCAATGGGAGAAATGATGGATCAAGCGGATCAAACAGTGTAGGAGACCCCATTCACAACTAAATGTCGACAGGATTAACAGGCTATTGCTTGGAAATAATGAGGGTTCTTTGTTCATAATGCATATATTTTAACGTAAAATAAGACAAATAAAGACAAGATGGAGGCTCACTGACATACTTTGAAATATATTTCAGCATTTTGTTATTCGACGGCCTACTAGGCTACCCCTGACTAACTTTAACCCAATCCGATCGCGGCTCTCCCGGTGTTAGTGTTATTCCACAAGATGTATAATATGTTTGATTTATAATTATTAGATTATTTTCACATTTTACTTACCCTGCTGTGCATGAACATAGCTGTTCCTCAATTTGTGTGTTTCCCATTTGAATGGTCAGCGAGGCGGCTGTTGCTTACGCTGGGACTATAGGCTTTAGCTTAAATTTTTATGAAATTATTCTCTAATCGGTTGCATATTATGTCGTGGATATATCCCTCGAATGCATACAGCAGTCCCTTTTGTCTTGCTCTCTCAGATATTTAACATGTTTGCCAAAAATTACTAATTATCCCATTGAATGTCTGACACCGGTGCATACCGGCGCAAAAGCTTGACAGGCGTAGCAACAGTAACTAGGGAGGGCGGGGATTAGCGAAGCCACCATTTTAATCACTCTACTGAATCATAATTTGATCATAATTATCATAATTTTATAATATGCATTTATTTTTACCTGATTTGCTCACCGACTCCCTAATGATTCGTTTGACGACTCATTTTTCAAACCCCGCCTTTGCGTGACGCTAATCTGCCGTGATTGGTCAGACGACCCAGTCAGTTATTTTTCGCCTTAACCCAAAGCTTAAACATATTGATAAAGCACTGCAGTACTACAATACGCTCTATTCTTTATGACAACTCCAATAACAACGACAAACATTTTACATATTTCAAAAACACACACACACACACACACACACACACACACACACACACACACACACACACACACACACACACACACACACACACACACACACACACACACACACACACACAGCTTGACCTAAGCTGCGAAAGCGTAACTGACACACACACACACAGACATCCCAAGTCTCCCGGAAGTTCCGGGAGTCTCCCGCATATTGATAGCGTCTCCCTGATGCCCGCGAATTAGTTCAAATCTCCCGGAATCTATAACGCGCGGCGCGTGCGAGACAGAACATACTGCGCGGATAACAAACATAGCGCGCGCACGTAAGCACGGTAGAAAGGGAGAGAGCGAGAGACCTTGCGAGTGTCTCTCGCTCTCTCCCGTGCGCTCGCTATGTATGCGCGCAGTATACAACAAACCCCCTGACACACACACACACACACACACACACATTGAGCATGCTACAAAACCCATTAAAAGCAACAATTATTAACAGTACTTACAGGTTGTGATTCGGAGGAGGAAGCCGATCCAAATAAACTTGGTACTAAACGTTCCTTCAGTATCAACCGACTCGCGAATGCGACTTGAAAGCATTTATGTTTGTAAAGGAATCCTCATTAAAATAACGCGAACACAGCTCAAGGTGGCTATACTTGTGTGGTATAGTTGTAAATATAAACTCTAGCCAGATTCTTCACATGCTCGTCCCTGGGCAGTGAAAAAAAAGTTCGCTTTTGATTCGCACTTCAGAACAGCTCGTCGACATGATGTTTTCACTGGTGTCTGGCGCGCGCAATGAGTGGGCGTGTCTTATTCAAATAATTTGTACAAGTGACGTACAAAAGTTAGAGAAAATGCATCGTTCGTCTATCGATTCATATCAGCGACTCAGAGTCGACTCTTACTTTTGAGAGACAATAACTTTGTATACGGTGAACTTTCATATTTAAAACTTTGCAGGATGTTTTCGTTCACTTAGATCTATGTTACACACTACATGAAGGGCAATTTTCAAAATTCCATGATAGGTACCCTTTAATCTGCATCAGATTTCTTATAGGAGTCTCAAACAAGTCGCAAGAAAAATGGACTGCTCCAGTGAGGATGAAGTAAGCACCACTTTTTCTTTTTCATTAGGCATAATTATTTGCAAATAAAATGATTTAGACATAAAGAGTTGCAGACACTTAGTTAGCATTTAGTCAAATTTAGTCTTGACAGACCTGAGTTTGCATCCCACTAATGCTTGAAAAACTTTCAAATCAAGGAATTTGAAGACGCCAGTGAACACCTTGAAGACAAACAAGAAACAGGAGCATGTGCTGTTGAGTCATATCACAAGGAAGATGTTTCCAAGTTACAACAAGGTAAATGTATCAGTTATACATATATGCATCTTTGTGCACAATAATGATTTTGGAATGTTGGCCACAATTTAAATGGACATGTTTACCTTATAAAACAGGTAAACACTGTAACAGCAACAGCTTTGATTTTTAACGGGAATGATAGCGAGGCTGAGGGATAGACATACATCTCTTCAGTGGGTTGTACTGTTATTTCAATAACAGTAAAACAGTTGTTTTTGAATTTCTACTGACGAAACACTGCAAAAACTCCAGGAAATATGAGCTGTAGAAAATTATAAGTGATCTTGGCATATATATCTATTACATTGGATGCCATTGGAAACATGGTTAGTCTATCCCTCACAGCCTCGCTTTCATACCTGTTATTACAATGCTCTGAATAAGTTTATCGTTTCTATAGTTTGTTTTAAAGCAACACCATGGAACTTTTCCTCTGCGTTCGCCCTACTGGTTGGAAACGAAATTGTCCATTCCCGCTGTCGTAAATAATTTAGCCTACCGTCGCACGCACGCTCGCTGTTTACCCAGCACCGGCTTTAGAATGAACGATGTCCACAGACAAGGTAGAGTATGTTACATGATTTCATGTAACTGCGACATCAGAAACGAAGAAAAACTAAATAATGACTATTGTAGCGCTTGACATAAAGCAGTCGAATTTTGTAGTTCTTTTTGTGGTCGGGTTACTACCTGATCCCCGAAGTTACGTAGTGCCAGTAAAAGCGACACAGACCCCGTCAGGCTATGGCAGAAGTGCCTTTCACCCTGTTACGACTTGATGAACCATTGATAAGATTTTGGAAACAATATTTTAAGGTAAAAAATGTTACATAGTGTTGCTTTAAAGGTGAATTTATTGCCATTGTCTTGAAGTTGGTACAGTTTTATGACTGAAATAAACATTTTCCTGTTCCCTTTCGATAACAGTTCACTCAACATTGTGTCAGATTGCAGATGGCTTGGAGTAGGGCTGCAATGATTATTTCAGTACGCAATTAATCTGTAGATCATTTTTTTTATTGATTTATTGATTAATCGGATGAAAAAAACTGTTTAATTACATTTTTATTAATCCATTATTTTAAACAATGTTATTCCACATCCTGCCCAATGCATACTATTTTAAAGCAGAAATTAAAACAAAAATTAAAACATTAAAAATTATAATAAACAAAAAAATAAGCACAAAATGTTAAATTGTATGAGGTGTATGAGGTGAACACACACATTCACTTTTCTGAACATTGTAATTATATTACATTAATGGGCTATGCCAACAACAGTGCCTTTACTATAAACAAATGTCTGTAGAGAAGCGCTTCCTGGACTCAAGTAAATAAGTTGGTAACACTTTAGAATACTGTATCTTACTTACTGCATAACTAATGGCCTAATTATAATTTAATAATTATAATTTTACTGGAGTAATATTTTATTGTGGTATATCTGTACTTTTACTCAAGCACTTGAGTTGTGTACTTCCACCACTACAATGCTAAAAAAAACTGGATTATTGACTACTGTGTATGACTATTCATTAGTAGTTACTTCTTAGTTATTTTTCTTGAACCTTAATTAATAGATAAATAATGGTAGTTCTTCAGGAGGTATGACAGAATTCATTCGTTATTGATTAACTAACTGTAACTTAACACAATCATAAAATTCTATTACATACTGATTAGTTAACACATCTTCCTTAGTAGTTAACAGTAGTGAAGAAGTAGTTAATGAAGAATTACCTACTAGTTCTTCAATAATTCCTTATTAGTTATGCAGTAAGTAAGATACAGTATTCTAAAGTGTTACCAATAAGTTTGAGGTGCTCTTTGGATAGAAAAAACATGTAGAAATCAACAGGAACATCCAAGGCACTCTCTTTAGAAAAGTTAAAAAGTCTCTATTTCTATGGCTTGGTCATAATAAACACTATTAAAACACTCCGACACGTTTCGGCATACAAGCCTTCGTCCGGGAGTCACTCAGCATTCTCATGTTTTGAACAACTTGGATCATGTACCCTTCCGGCAGCAGCTCTCTCTGTGTCCTCCGCTATTTTCTATATGAGTTTTGTCCATAGAAATGGGTTATTCACTACCGTAAAGCGACGTAACTGGCAGGTGGTTTCCAAGCACAGCACGCAGACACGACTAATCGATAATCAAATTCGTTGTCTGTTATTTTCATTATCGATAATAACAGATTTTATCGATTAGGCTAGTAATAATTGATTTATATCGATTAGTAATAATCAATTTTTATCCATTAGTTGTTGCAGCCCAAGCGTGGAGTCCCTTTCTCCAAATATACTGAAGTCATGAAATGCAACTACACTGATAAATGATGCCTCAGCGCGCCCAAATAAGAACACCGTTGAGTGCCATTTCATCAGAATGTTTCCCCTTCAGCGTGAAGATAATTTCCTCGCTGACCACAGAATAAGCCTACTTGCTTGCCACTTGAAGAGCCCGGCAGTGGACTTGGTGATGCTGAAGAGCGAACTCGGCTGAAACCGACACCTCTCCCCTGCGGCTATCCTACGAGCGTTTTAAAAAAGAGCAAATTTTAGCGACTTTTGTTTCAAAAAGTTCTGCCACGAGTGTGGCACTTGCAGTGCATTGCCTGCCCAACCGTGCAGAGTCTGCGCTCATTGAGAAAGATTGCTCTCATTTTGAGAGCATGAGTCTCGCCTCGCTGCACTCGCGGATCGCCTTCAAGGGATGCGACTCCACCCCTCCCGCTCCCCCGTTCTTATCCCTCTCCTCTCACAAGCCTAAAAGGAAGAAGCAGCGGAGTTGCTGGACTAAGGAAGCGGGCCAGAGTGATCTTATGTCGGCCTAGATCCCACGTGCCTCACTCTCCCCACAGCAAGAGGATTCCCCGGTGCTCTTCATCTTCCAAGACCAGTGCCCCTCTTCTGGTGCAAGCAGCATGGTCTTGTTCGGTTGTTCCGAGGAGGATGACAGCCTTGTCCCTGGCTGCTTCAGATACGGGGGAGTGGTCAATCCCTGCAGAGGATTCCGCCACCCTGCTGCAGAGCAGGCCGGATGATTCCTAGCCCAGACTGAACTCCGAGCTCATCCAAATCCTGTCCAAGACCGTTGAGGTGCTGGGTTTGGACTGATCAGCTCCAGCCAAGCCCTCATGCAGCCGCCTCAATTATTGGTTACTGCAGCCAGGGCGCTTCCAACAGGCCAGAGAGCAGCTCAGTTCTCCCGGAAGTTCACCATGAGGTAACTAATCATGGCGTGCCCCCTATTTGGCTCACGTCCACTCATCAGTTTTGTCCACCCTCAGTGCTGTTGATGGCGTGGAGCAGAGGGGGTTTGAGAAGGGTATGAGAGGCTGTCACTACGCACCTCTGTCCACCTGCAGCCCTCGACTGAAAGGCCCGACCAAGCTGCCCATCTCTCTAACCCCTGCAGGGCCACATCAACCCTGGCGGCGAGGGCTTACACTGCAGCCCGCCACCTTGAGTGCAACCTTTAGGACTCTCCACACAACCTTTAGTGTTGATGGTTGTGTGGAGAGATGGTCAGAGCGGGTGTGGGGTGTGAGACCAGGCTTTTCAAATATGCAGTAAAAATTGTATTTATTTATTTATTTATTAGTTTAATTGTCAGGGACCATGCACAGTTCAAGCCCTGTACCAGAGTTAGCTATACGGCTAATTTACATCTGTGGTCCCCGGGCAAGGAAAAGTAAAAAAGACAACATAAACACACAGTACTCACATAAAAACCAGAATACAAATATACAATATATAAAAGAGTCAATGATCACATATTTGATTCGCCTTCAGCCAAGTCTTTACGGACATTTTAAAACTGCTAAGGCTTGCACAATCTCTAATGTAATGTGGGATTAAGTTCCACTTTTCAACCACTGCAAATGAAAAAGCTGATTGTCCAAATTTAGTTTTCCTAAATTGAGTATAACAGTCACCTCTTACAGAAGCCCTGGTGACCCTTACATTATCTCTGCAAAAGGACACACATTGCTTGAGTGGGGGTGGTGCAAGATCATTTATCAATTTATACATCAGACACATGTCAGCAAAGCTTAAAAAACTGTCAAAGGTTAATAAGTTGTATTTTTTATAATGATACAATGGTGGTAGTATAATGGTACAATGGTGTAGGAAAATACATTCAGATCGTTGGCCAGTCGTTGATTCTCCACAGTGTTGGGGGATGGTGTCTTGTAGCTGGTGATGGCTTTCAGGGCCTTCCACACTCATGCAGGGTCGTTAGCTGAAAACTGGTTTTCAGCTTTTCAGAGTAGCTCCTCTTAGCCACTCTGATCTTGTTTGTCAGTGTGTGTTTTGGCCTGTTTGTACAAGGTGTTGTCCCCACTCCTGTAGGCATCCTCTTTGGCCTGGCAAGGCTGTTTGAGTTTTGCAGTGAACCATGGCTTATCGTTCTTATATGTTAAATAAGTCCTGGTGGGAACACACATGTCCTCACAGAAGCTGATGTAGGATGTTACAGTGTCATCCAGACCAGTGGCTGCAGCCACAAAAACACTCCAATCAGTGCAGTCGAAACAGACTTGTAAAACTGTTTCACTGGTCCATCTCTTTACAATTCTTACTACAGGCTTAGCAGATTTAAGTTTCTGCTTGTAGGCTGGGAGAAGATGAACCAAACAGTGATCAAAGAGTCCCAAAGCTGCTCTGGGGACAGAGTGGTATGCATCCTTTAAAGCAGTGTAGCAATGGTCCAGTATATTACTGTCCCTGGTGGGGCAGGTGATGTGCTGTCTGAATTTAGGCAGTTCGCAAGTGAGAATAGATTTATTAAAATCACAGAGAATGATAGTGAAAGAGTCCGGGTAACGTTGCTCCGTGTGTGAGATCTGATAAGCCAGCTGCTGCAATGCCGTACTTATGTACACGTCAGGAGGGATGTACACACTCACCAGAATAAATGAGGAAAACTCCCACGGTGAATAAAAAGGCTTGCAGTTAATGAAGAGAGCTTCCAAATTAGGGCAGCACATCTTCTTTAACACTGTCATATCTGAACACCAGCCATCGTTGATATAAAAACATAATCTACCGCCTCTCGTTTTCCCGGATAACTCGGTAGCGCGATTCAGGGAATCATCCAAATCTTTGTCTGCTCAAGATCTTGCAAATGATGCTGGTGCTAATGGAAGCAGCCTCCTCTGTCGTTCCACTAGGCCTACCTCTTACACAACCGCTTTAGTCCTGGCTCCGCAAGTAGCCTTTATATATATAACTCGCGCTGCATATTTAGTAATTTTGCCTCAGATACAGAATTATACATTCGCTTTAACAAGCAGGTTGTTCATTACCACGGCAACCACTTGCTTGTCATGCTGAATGTGATTTTCGTGTTTAAAAAGTAACTACACATAAGAGACGGGAAGATGCAGATAACCATACATTATTTTAAGGTTATTTCTATTCGTTAAAATATTGATATATGAACTGATGTTGTGAAGTAAGCTTCATGCTTTCCCCGTTGCGAACGTGCACTCCTCTAAACTGTAGCCTACGGGTGCTGCACTGCTAGTGACTGCTGCTCATTTCCCCCCCAAAAATATCATGTTAACAACAACCCTTTAGAAAACTTAATTCCTTTGTGGATCCTCTTGATCTGCTTTCTCCATGTTTCTTTGACTAATCTCAGTGTCTCAGTCTCACGGACGCTACACGTGAGTAAACCATGTTCGAGACATGTAACTTAAAGTGGGGCCGTCCACACTGTTTTATCCATTGTAGGCACCGCTCACGTTTGTGTTTTCGGCTTTGGGTACGGAAAGAACACAACTCATCCAGACAATCTCTCGGGGTGATCAGAGGCGAAAGGCCGGCGAAAGGTCAATTGTACTGATTGGGAGTGAATTTAGGGCTGGTTTCCAGGTGGTCACGACAGACACTTCCAACACAGGTTGGGGTGTGCTGTGCAATGGCAGGTCAGCGTTCGGCTGACAGTGGTCGCATACATAAACCACCAAGGAGGCCTGAGATTGCCAAGAGCCCATCTACAAGACGCCTCTGCACCCTTAAGTCTTTTCCGACTGGTGTGCAGTCCGGAATCATGGCCTGTAAAATGCGATGCCAATTCTGTCCTTTCTCCAAGAGCAGCTGGACAGCGGGCGGACCCCGTCCAGTTTATGTGCCAGCTATTGCAGTGGTACCACGTACCACTCTGAGTCAATGAAATGAATTTAAAATGAGTTTTTTAAAACGAGTCATAAGCCGTTTCGTTCTGACGTCAAGACGACACATTAGCTTATTGCCCGCCCACTTATTGCTCGCGCAAACACCAGGGAAAACTTGAACGCCCTCAAACACTACAGCTAATTCCTGTGAATACTGGTCGAGACGACGCTGTGCTCTACAATGTGAAGGTAAGCAGTAAAGCCAGTTTTTTTTCACTGCCGAAGGACAATCATGTGAAGAATCGGTGGTTAAAATTCATCTTTACCACAGCAGTATATGTTCCCTTTATTGTACTGACGACTGCTTCTGATTCAATGATTCATCTGATGAGTCGTTTGAGAATCATTGAAAATGGGGTGATGTGCAAATGTATATTATGAGAAAATGACATTTATTTTTTTACTTTTGATGCATGTAAACCTGTTGTAGGAGACTCCAAAACAACAATCTGTAGGCGCTTTCCGTTAGTTCATCCTGCCTCAAGTTTAGGCTGAATGACTGTAAAGTCATCCTTTAGTCGTGCCTAAAGTTTCCTCAACTCCATTTAGATTTCGGGCCCTTAGAGTGTATATTGACATCTGCACAGCAGCCAGCTGGTCAGTGCCCTCTACGTTTGCCAGATTCTATACCTGGATGTCCCCATACCCCAGAGATACTCACAAGTCTCTGAGCAAGAGTCCAAGTCAAGTCTCAAGTCTTTGAGCTAGAGTCCAAGTCAAGTGTTAAGTCTCTTGTGGATATAGCGACCCATTCAGGCTGCTTAGAACACTGCATAGCTATATATAAGGAATTCAAAGCATGTAATATGTTATTATGACTCCTTTAGCTATTAGCATACAGCAGTGGTCTCAAACTCGCGGCCCGCGGACCGATATTTTGTGGCCCCCTACTTGACATTAAAGTTTAATGTTAGTGCGGCCCGTCGTTGCGTGTGCCGCGTTTGGAAAAAAAAAAAAAAAAAAAAAATATATATATATATATATATATATATTATCCCTTATGGGCTACCATAGATAGTCTCATGACAGCTTACGGTGGGTTTGTTGTCAATAGTTGTCATTCCCGCGAAGTACAAACTTACTGCGCCTGGAAAAAAACCACGCGCCTACATTTGAAATAACGAACTTGAGCACGCAAAATATGTGAGCGCGATATGTGAACATGCCATGCACGAGCTACTGGTAGACCCCTGCTCTAAAACGATGTGAGAATAATCATTTTGAGCTTGTAATATGTGTCCAACAGGTTGATAAGAAGGTTTGCTTTGATTTGTGCAAAGTCAGTAATTTGCCTGAGACACTATACATTGTGTAAATAAATTCAATAAGGCTGAATTCACATATAGCGCCTAAAAACGCGTAGAAAACGCCAGGCGCGCCGCATTCTCCTTTTTCCAAAGCGCTAGGGTCGGTTGCACTCCGTAGGCGTCTGTCGTTGCTAAGCTACTGTGCGCTTGCGGCATTCTGAAAAGTTGAGATGTTTTTATCTCGATGCGGCGCGGACGCCCTTGGAAAAAACGGTCGCTTCCATTATGAGCGCGCATACCGCGCGCCTACATTTAAAATAACGAACTTGAGCGCGCAAAAGACGCAATATGTGAACAGGCCCTAAGAAGGGCAGACATGACTGCAAATATTTGTATTTCAAAAGCAATAATCGTTTTTCTAAGTATAAATAAAAGGAAATGTGCCTTCCTTTTGTTGTAGCCTATTGTCACAGTCTGTCTTGTCTCCGTCTCTTCACTACACTTCCCAGCATCCCTCTTGTCTACACACCTGCTTGTCTTCATCGTTGTCACCTGTGCATTGTAATTATCATCATTTGTGTCACCTGTTTCTGTTCATCAGTGTGTGTATTTAGTTTGCTTCTGTTCAGTCTGTCCTTGTCGGTCGTTGTATATGTTACCTGGTGTTTTGTGTCTTCTGCCTGCCTGTAACCGTTTGATTTTGGAATTAATTGAGTAAATGTTGGAATTGGAACTTTCTGACTCTGCCTGCCTTCTTCTACCCACACCACACCCGTGACACCTATAAAGAAAATAAAAAGAACATAAGCAAATATAAGTATCACAAAGTTGTGTTATAAGGAAAAGAAAAAGAATGTTTGTAAAATGAAGTATCACAAATATGTTGTGTATGAGGAAAAGACAAAGAAAGTTTGTAAAATGAACTTCAAAGAAGGAGAGCTCATGAAGAACCAATCATGTAGCCTACAGAAAGGAATGTTCAAATTCAGAGGAACAGTTTAGAAGAAACGTTAATAATAAAGATTGAGAAGATTGGATCAGTTGTGCTCCTTTTTTGGAATACTTGAATACTATTTTTTGTGGAATACTTGATGTGGCCCAGCCTGACCCAGACTCTACCTCCAGCGGCCCCCAGTTAAGTTGAGTTTGAGACCCCTGGCATACAGTATCAGCTTTGATTTAGGTATATAATCAGCGTAAACAGGCAACATGACAAAAACCTCAAGAATGCTTTACTTTTAAGTTAATATCTGTATTTTTCCTTGTAGCTTGAACATACAGTACAGTACACACCAAGGTTCTGAAGAAAAAGGACTCTATGGTCTGTTGCTGAATTATAATGAAAGGCCTTTGCTCCTATTGTGCTGGCTCTGTGGGGCCATAAGACCAGATATAGAAAATGTTGACATAGTGCAAAACATCACAGTGTATCTAAGTGCAAAACACTATTGCAACCAGGGTTTCCCATAATTTAATTTATATGTGGCGGCCCGCCACAATATCAACGCTGACCGCCACACATTGATTTTTGATTTATAAATAATTTTTTTTACTAAGCCTATTGAAAATCGTATTTGATTGCAGAGTGCCGTAGCGCATTCGCGCAGCACTACCTCTCGCGCTCTCTCTCCCTCATGGAACATTGCTGCACAAATCTGTCCAACACAGCACTGTCAATGTTGGAGACCCAGCTTTAAAAAAAGTTATTAGCCAGCATGCAAGGAGCCTAGCTAATAAGGAGAGCTAAGTTATTGTTAGAATACAGCTGGATTCTCGAGGATTGCACGCTGTATATAGCTGGTAGTCAATATCGATGCACGCGTGCAGATACCGCATATTTTTCATTGAGCGCTTCTTCTGTTTGGGCCATCTTGTTTGAAGTTTTTAAACCCAAAGCTTATGATGAATGGCACAGCAGCGGCCGGTGTAGTTGACATGTTTGTTTGTTGTCCTTTCACGTGTGGTCGCGCGCAGCCAATACGTAGTACGTGTTACATAGGCAGGTTATAGGTAACGGAGGGAGGGGAATAACAGCGAGCTCATCAGACATTTCCTAAAAATAAACATTGTTCACGAGTCCCGCAGCTCGAGTCCGAGTCGAGTCTGAAGTCTTTCGAGGACGAATCTCAAGTCGAGTCTGAAGTCACTGTGTGTGCGACTTAAGTCGCACTCGAGTCCGAGTCTCAAACTCGAGTCCCCATCTCTGCCCCACACTAAAGGCATGGATCCTGTCTGCTTAATGGTTAGACTATGGTTTGCTGGATGCACTCCCCTGGAGAGTGGTGCTTATCTGTGGTACATATCATGCCGACTTCCATTGAGGATTGCCGCCCAGCCTAAGTTTTTTCCCTGGACCAAGCACTACTGCCAGTAATAACCCCTGTCCAGTCCGCTCACTTTGTTAATGCCATCGGATTGGAGTTTCCATCCCTGGGCCAGCCTCGCAAGGCCTCTTTTCTGCCTTATGGGCTGGGACATTCCTGCACTAATAATAGTGTTGTTGGATTGCGTTCCCCATAGCATCAGCTACTGACGAAATGTCGAGTGAACCATTATATAACCGTTCGGTTACTAACGTAACCGAGGTTATGGTAGTAACTAAAACATTTTCTTTCTTAACACACATTTTTGGTCTTATTTTGCAAAACGCTTCAGTTTACTTTATTACAATTTTTTTTTAATCCCTTGTCATCTGACATGCAGAGATAACTGTTTGAGCATTAGTGAATGCATATTTATACCGATAAACCAATCACTACTGACAGTACTTTTTAATACTCTTTCCAGAAGTTGAAAATGTATGCTTCTTGTTTCCACAGACATTCCTGCACCAAGTGAAGTTTTAGTGCAGCTTATTGGGACCAGTTCTGTTACTCTTGCTTGGGATAGGCCAGACAACATATCTACATTTGAGTTGACCTACTATGATATCACCGCTACAAAGACCTCTACTATCACAAATGACACAGCCATAGAGGTGGAAGATCTATGTCCAGGAACTGAATACACTTTCTCCCTTGTTTCAATATCAGACAATGAAAAACAAAGTGTGGGAGTTGAAGTGACTGCATGCACCAGTAATTCTCTTTCTGTTTATCCAAGCAGTATGAATCTAGAATTGTTTGACAATATGTCTTTGAAATTGAAAAAGAACGTGCAACATAAATGTTTTAATGTTTTTAGGGCCAGTCCCACCTGAAAACTTCAAGGTTGAGAGTGTGGGCACAACATCAGTTACTCTTATTTGGGATGCATCTGGCTGTGAGGAGAACAAGTTTCATGTTGTTTGCAGCCACAATGGAAAAAGCATTCAGGAAGAGATAAAAGAATCAAGAACTGTGGTTTTCCGTGACCTAATTCCTGGAAAGAAGTACTCTTTTCACATTACAAAAGTACTTTCAAATGGCAACAGAAGCAAAGAAGCTGTCACATATGCCCAAACAAGTTAGTATAATATAGCAAACTTCCCTACAAACATTTACATGCCTCATTTTACTTGATAATTTTTTTTTTAAATTGTGAAATGATTGGAAACAATTGATGAAATGCTTGCTTTTTCAACAGAAAAAAACATCCAGAGCCTTTTACATGATTTGGGGTTGGAGCAGTACTACCCGAATAAGCTCTCACTCAGCTATGTGCTACAGATTGACAAAAGGTCAGTGACAGATGAGCCAGCCCAGTCTCTATCATCTTTGCCATGGCTGTTCCTGAAGAAACTGATGATGGTGAATGTGACTGCAAGAAGTGTCAAATATTCATCAGATGAGATTGAGGATTTGCAAAGCTTAGATTTGTACAATGACACATTTGATTTTCTGAATGATCAGAATAGCAGTGTAAACCCTTTAGATATAGTGACTGCCCTGTTTCTTTGTGCAGATGGTTTTCTACAACAGGAAATGGCCTCGAAAATGTCAATGTGTCAGTTCTCTGTTCCTTTACTTCTTCCAAATTGTGACACACAACAGTGCATGTACATGCTTTGGGCCATGAGAGATATTGTGAAAAAATATAGACCTCATTCCTTGTCAGACTCAAAAGGTTTTGTGGAGGACAGAATTGTTCACTCTGAGTTCCCCCTAGTGTCCTTTGTTAGACTTGGTGACTGCAGCATTTCTAAATCTCAGATCTTAAATAAATTGCTCAGCAATCCCCAACAATATCATGACACTTTTGTACATCATGACATGGACTGCGGAGACATTCCAAGAAAGATATCAAATGGATTAGTGGAGATGGGTTGGTATTTACCTTGTGGAAACAAAAACATTGATGTTTTTCCTGAACAGTGGCTGTTGCAAACTTGAGAGGTGACATCAGGACCTTTGAAACACAGTACTCTTTCTTATGCCAGACCTCCACTGCAGTTTTTGTGTTCTTTGACAATCTGGACACAAGCTACAATTACTCACCAACCAACATGCTAAAGCACAGTTTTTTTTGGGGAATAAGCAAAATAAAGCATTTAATTTTGAGCAGCTGAAAAGGACAGCCACTGAAATGAGTTTGAAGAAAACCACATAATTTGAAGACCAATCAAAATGATGCAAATTTTGTCAAAATCTGCATTCTGTAGTAAATCGCATAATTAATAATCATGGCAAAAAAGCTTGTCTGGAGGTAATGGACACTATAGCACATGAACTCGGAATTCAAGTTGATGAAGACATTCAAGATTGTCAGAAAGCAAAAAATAATGCACATGTCTTAACGACAAATATGCAGGAGACACTGCAGTTTAAGAAAGATCAGCTTCCCCTTCAAGGTCAAATCTGGAAAGATTTAGCAAAACTGGAAAAAGAGGAATGCAGACTCCGGAAAGCTGGTAATCAAAACATAGAGACATACAAGAGTGATCTCCAGATTAAAAAGACTGAACTCAGGAAACAACAAAGTAAATATGATATCTCAGGGCAATGTCCTGCTTTATTAGTGCACTAAGTTCGAGCCAGGAGAGGCCCTACTTCTTGAAGTGGATGCGGATGAACCTTGACAATCTCTCCCGAAAAAACCTCTCAAGCCTCCGAGAGCAGTACAAAGAAAAGTGTCAGAAATTTTCAGAAAACAAAGAGGAAATCGCACAGCTTGACCAACAGATCTCTAACAGTTCTTTAGGAATAGAGCACTTTCTGCGGGAAATGGGCCAACTCTATGAAGCCGCAGTGTCACTTCCAGAAAACGTAGAATCACGTCACAATGCTACACTTACCTCGGCTATGTGCTCAGCTGATGTTGGATGGCTTTCCTCTGGAACTGGTTGATGGAGATGCATCAAATATTCCCTCAGATGGGTGAGAGATGTGCTTTTGTATCTGAACTCTTCGGTACAGCCCAACAATAAAATCGTGGTGGTCACAGTTTTAGGAGTCCAGAGCACAGGGAAGTCCACCTTGCTGAACACCATGTTTGGAGTTCAGTTTGCCGTCAGCAGTGGAAGATGCACCAGAGGAGCCTTTATGCAGCTGATCAAAGTCACAGAGGACATCAAGAAAGAACTTGGTTGTGATTATTTAGTGATAATTGACACTGAAGGTCTAAAATCACCTGAACTGGCAAAACTAGATGACAGTCATGAACATGACAATGAATTAGCCACACTTGTTGTTGGATTGAGTGATATCACAATCATCAACATCGCAATGGAGAATTCCACAGAGATGAAGGACATTTTGCAGATTGTAGTCCATGCTTTCATCAGAATGAAGGAAATAGGTAAAAAACCCAAGTGTCCTGTTTGTCCACCAAAATGTTGCTGATGTATCAGCCCATGATAAGAACATGAGAGATCGAAAGCTTCTGCTGGAGCAGTTGAATGAAATGACAGAAGCGGCAGCTAAAATGGAGAACAAGGAGGAGTATAAAAAGTTCAGTGATGTGATTGATTATGATCCAGAGACTTGCAACTGGTATATCCCTGGCTCTGGCATGGAAATCCTCCAATGGCACCAGTGAACGCTGGCTACTCCGAGGCTGTCTATGACCTTAAAAAGAACATGATGGAAGTAATTGGAAATGCAAAAACAAAACATCTGGAAACAACATAACAGAATTTTTAGAGTGGACAAAAAGCTTATGGAATGCAGTCAAATATGAAAACTTCATATTTAGCTTTAGGAACAGCTTGGTGGCTGATGCATACATGAGACTGTGCACAGAATTCCACAAATGGGAATGGTCTTTCAAGAAGGATATGCACTTTTTGGTCAACTCAAGCTGAAACCAGAGTCTCCAATTTTGAGACATTCAAACTGAAATCAGACAAATCAGATCTGAAAGATCTTTTACGCAAACTGAAACAAGAAGCTGCACAAAGCTTGACACCTTGGAAAGACCACAATGGAAAATCTGTCCAAATACTTTGAACAAACAGAAGGTCATGTCTACCTTGTGGAAAAGTACAAAGAAGACTTTGTGAGCAGCGTAAAATGTCTCAGGAGGAAACTGAGAACTCTTTGCTGACGCAGCTTGAGGCAACAGTGGACATTAGGAGAGGAATGAATAATCTGGACAACATCAAGAAAACATTCACTGATACAATGGAGAAAAAAGTGTTGGGTCTACTGGAGGAGTTACGCAAAAACAACAGCTCAAAGAGTGATGCACATACGACTGACAAAGAGCTTGACAGATTTTTTGAACGAATATGGCAAGACACCATAAATGAACTGTCATTTACTGGATTGAAGAAAAAAAATATATTCGATTTTGTTTTTAGTCAACTTCGAAAAAACATGAAACAGAAAGGCAGTTCTGTTGCAGAGAAATTAACATCAGTTAATCTGAACAATTATGGCACAGGGGGGTTTAAAGTTGCCAAAGAGAACTTCTTCAAAAAATTTCTCAAACAAATGTTCAATGGCAACTCTGCAGTGGACCTACAAAATTTAGCAGATCATATCATTCAGACATGCTCTCAGTTTGTCCTGGACACAACTTCAAAGCATTCAGATTACCATGACACCTACATTCAGGAGATCCTACACATAATTGATGAGAGATTTATGTCCAACAAGAATATAGGGTTTTCAGAGGAATTTGAACTGTCTTTGAAACTGCACATTTGTGGGTTTTCTGCAAGAGAATTTCAAGAAATGCACAATTGTTTCATCAAGGAGAATGATCCACGTAGATGCCTTGATCAGTTTAAAGACAAATATCGCAATGATTTCAAGGACCTGTTCCATGACCGTGACCAGTGTCAGAGAAAGGCAGAAGAGTTCACTAAACTGTGCTTGATGCCTGCAGTTGAGGCATTCATCTACAACTCCTTGGGTCCAGACATCGTTGACAAAATGCTTCAGGGTAAAAATGCATTTCAGTTTAGTACTCGTGGATTTTTTCAGTACACACTCTTAAAGGAACTTGTGAATGAAGATAAGTTTGAACAGTATGTAAAATACATCAGCTCATATGAGCATTTTGTTAAGGGCTGGATATCAGAGCAAATCACCAAACAGTTTTCAAACGAACATGAAGTGTTTGAGTTGGAGGAACTTCACCTTAGAGGAACCACCAAGGAGATATTAGAAGCTGTCAAAATGGCACAGAATGAGACACATGAAAATGGTATCAAAGGATTCATACATTGCATATGCAAGAAGCTTGAACAAAAGCTAATAATTCCCAAAGATGCTCTAGAAACAGTGATGGTCCTAAACAATGCATCTCAAGAGCCATTTGCTGACTGGCTAACCAAATCTGTGGAGGAGATGGAACAGACACTGAAGGAACATCTGAAGAAAGTCGACATACAGGGAAAACTCTGCAAACTGAAGATTAAACCTCAGGATGAGCTCTTCAAGAGAGTGTTTGGATGTGGGAAACAGTGTCCATTCTGCAAAGCTCCATGTGAGGCTGGTGGAGAAGCTCACACTGATCACACAGCTTCAGTTCACAGACCACAGGGACTCGGTCGATACATATATGTAAAGAATGAAAAATTAGTGGCTAACATCTGCTCAACAGATGTCCACAGTGAAGTACAGTTTCAGTGTTTCCAGACTAATTATAACTCTCATCCTTACAAAAGATACAGAGAAATCTTTCCTGACTGGCACATCCCAGCAGATGCTAGCATACAGGCCTCAGATTACTGGAAATATGTGATGGCCCGGTTCAATGATAAGTTTGCTAAAGAGTACAATGCTCACCCTGCTGATGTACCCTTGATGTGGAAATCTATCACAAAGAAACAAGCAAAGGACAGTTTAAAAGAGTCTTTCAGCATCACATAAACAATTGTTCCATTTCACAACCATAAATTCAGCATTTTGGAAGCGCTCTCACACTCAGCCTACAAAATAAACACAAAATATACATTGGTAACATATGACCATCACCAAAACACAGACTGCTTAGTGATCGAATAACACTATTGATTACTTGCAATAGGTTTCCAGTAACCATCAATACTGCTTGCACTTGGGAATGGGAATATGGGTTAATCATTTAAAAGGTGAAATACAGTTTAACTAGGTGAAATAAAAATAAAATATATAACAACATGGTGAAATGTTTTTTGTTCTTTTTGTGTGTAATTTTAGTGTTTATTTGATAAAATATTTTCTTTTTTGTTGCCAAAATAATAAAATTTTAATCATTTATATCTTTATGATGATATACTACAAAAAAGATATACTGCATGAATACTTTTATGTGAAGAATTCTAAAACAATAAAAAAATTATTGTTTTAAATATGTATTGATATTGTATGGTTTTAATGCACTACCTAATGTAACCAATTAAACAAACCTCTGCTTTGGAATAAAGTGCTTGCTAAATAAATAAATGTAAATGCAAATGTAAAAACTTCTTCCTACTCCTTTTCAGAAATGATTATGTTGCTAAATGTTACTTATTGTTAACTGGAAGTTTTGCTTATTCAACTTATTAGTACATTTTTTTCTGATGTTTTGTTTGGTTTATTTTTTGATACGTGTGAAATAACATTTCTTCATTCATTCATTCATTCTTCATTCCAATGCTACAAAATTAATTGTTAAAAGATATTGATGTTTTTACTCCTAACTGACTTTTTCTGTAAAGCTGCTTTAAAACAATATCTATTGTGAAAAGTGCCTTACAAATAAACCTGAATTGAAATGACAATGATTTAGCTACTGTCTATTTACCCTTTGGCCCTGTTTACACCTGCTAATAAGATGCGTTTTGGTCGATCGGATCACAAGTGGACGATGCTAAATACAGGTGTAAACGGGGTCTAGAACATTTTGAGCTTCACTACTTACGACCACTTCCAGAGGTCGTCGAAAACACATTCGACCGGACCATTGCTTCCCTAGTGTAAATGCTCATGTGGTCGAATGTGTTCAAACAGCCATTAAAGACCGTCTTCTCTCCGTCTACTGACCTCATGCGTAACATTATGGGAAAAGGTGAGACAGACGGGATTTAAACTTTTTTTGCTGGAGACCCAAGTTTGGTTTGAAGACGAAAAACGCACCAAGCAAAATGTTCTCTCAACATTCCTTATTTCTAACACTTCTATCATTTCTAACACAGCGTTTTTCCCGTGGCTAGCGTATTTTTCCAATTGTTTGATGGGAGCATTGCGTTTTTAAAACGCCAGGAGCATAACGAGCTGCTGAGCACTCAGCGTTTTTTACTGGTCACCGGGAGTTGAAGAATGTTCAACTTTGGGTTAAACGCAGCGCTCATCACTGTCCAAGCACTGTCAGCGCTCTATCAGCCGTCCAATCACAGTGTAGGAGCGGCGGGACAAATACCACAACAACCAACTGCCACATTCTGCTTGTACAATGTCAACAGACGACAATGACAAGCATAATAAAGCAACAAAATAATTTAAAACAAGAGCCAGGGCAAATTATTTATCGACATTTCTATATAGAAACAATGCTTAAACAAAATATGTGAAATGAGACACTAGTAACACTTCCGCGGATATTCAATATCAATATCATAGCAATCAAAGCTTCTCAACTGAAACAAAACGCTTCGGTGGGAACATGGCCTCACTCACAGCGTTCGGCGTGGTCACTGCTCTCAATGTTCGTCATTTCCGGGAGCGTTCATTATTGCTCAAGCTTATTTTGTGCATTAGATCGAAAGATCTGAAAAAGCCCATACATTTACCCGCCTATAGACCCTCTACTCAAATAAATCAGGACAGAAGTGGTTGAAAGTGGACAAAAGAGACGGATTAAAACACACCAGGTGTAAACGTGCATGTGTCTTCGTCGTCTTCTTGTGATCCGATCGACCAAAACGCATCTTAATACCAGGTGTAAACAGGGCCTACGTAGACACGTAGCCTACAATCCAGGGATGGATTAATGCACAATACCCCTTTCGCTAACATTCCACTTAAAGGGATAGTTCACTTTGAAATACATTTTTGGTATGTTTTTAGCTTACCTCAAGGGCATCCAAGATGTAGGTGTCTTTGTTTCCACAGTATTTTCAATTTTGATATTTTTAGGTCAAACCGTTCTTGTCTGTCAGTCATATAATGCAGGTATATGGGGTCCACCTCAAAGAGCAGACACAGAGAAGTCCAAATTAAACATGATTAAATGACTCGTAAATGTAAGTACACATTGATGACCTAAGACACGAAACGAGTGGTTTGTGTGAGAAAACTAACAGTATTTATATCGTTTTTACCTCTTGTAAACACAGCCACGTCCAAGTGATCTGAGGGCGCGGGCGCTTCGGTCTTTTCCGGAAAGCGCCGGAAGTGATCTCTCGTGCGTGTGAAATCAGTGTGAACGCCATCAGCGTTTATCACAGGTTCAGTTTAAAGTCTGTTTAGGGAGAACGGCGTCGGCCCCTAATTTAATAACAAATGTAAATTTCGATGAAAGTGAATCAATCAAAACTAACTTTAGCTGGAAATAACATTATTCAAAAACCGCTATAAAACCAAACCAATCTCTGTTACCTTAAAATATATGTGTATCTCTGTAAAGCTGCTTTGAAACAATCTACATTGTTAAAAGCGCTATATAAATGAGGATGACTTGACTTGCTTTTCATTTGAACTTGCGACACAAACGAGTCACCAGTGATGTGTGGCGAATAGCTGAACATGTTGATCTCCTGACAGTGTGTTGACCCATTCTGTTGTCCATCAAGGTTTCTGTTGGAAATTACACTTCAGGTACAGCAATTTAATGCAGTTAATTAATTCACTACTTCCAATTAAATGAGTCATTTAGATGATTAGTAATTTGATTAAAAGGAAACAAGAGTCTGATGTCTGGCTATGAATTTCTTTAATGTTCCCCAGATCAGAGTCACAGCATACAGTGTGTAGTAACATCTAAAATAAAGAGAAATATCATCACCTTATTATATATATTTTTACCTTTTCATTTTTTTAAATCCATTATTAACATGTTTATTCTTCATCAAGTGTGGCGTTCTGATTCTGAACATATAGTAAAACAGGGCAACAGGTGAAATTTGCTTTAGGACCCAGTAAAATATTTATTTTGTTAGAGAAATAACATGTGCTTCATTTATTCAGTAATCTTTAAACCACCAGGCTTGACATATTGAGACCTTCTTGCGCTCTTTATGCCATCTTTATTTGGCCATTATTTTCTAGACACTTAATTCATTAACAATAGTATATACTTCAGTAGTAAAAATGTAATCACAAAATAATACTTTTTACCAATTTTAGATATTTGATGAAGTCCTGGTTGAATTTTGATAAGAATTTAATGCTACAACAATTTCATGGCAGAAGAAATACTTCTCATAACCACCATGGTTTCCAGTGCTTCCAGTCCATATATCTCTATATTAAAGATTCGAACAGCTGGTCATACTTGTGCAGAAATATGAGTGACATTAATATGCTACATGATACACCATCTCTATGCTCAAATACAAGAGCAATAAATCACCTCTATCCACAAATCCCAAAACTAAATGAAGCAGCAGAAAGTGAATTTAACCTCCAACGAATGGGATTCATCAATTTTGCTGGTGGCTGAATTACAACTTGCACCTGTTGTCCTGGTCACATCTTATATTTCATTCGACCAGAAAACAAACAAAAAAACAAAGGGGGAAAAAAAAACATTAAACAAACAAGTAACTGAATATTTACAAATATTTTCAGTTGATTTGTTCTCACACTTAAAAATGTACAGTTAAATTCTATGTATCCTCCTCTCGCTGTACGCCTATGAAGACCCAATGAATGGCTCATAATGGATGTAGAGTCTTTATTCTGGATGTACCACAACATCACACTCTAGTGGTTGAGCGTACAAAACCAAAACAAGAAAATAACAAAAGAGTCTCAACTCATCTCTTAAAACAGTATTGATTATTAGGATTGAGGTTGTTTTGTACGCAGCTCTAGTCAACTCCTCATAGTTTCTTTAAAATAGAGTTTAGATATACCTACAACCACACAAAAGTCCACAGATGGTACATATCCACAGGTCCAGTCTAGACTCTCAGTAACCCAAGCTTGTTACAGTCTCCCGTTGTTTAGTGTCCAGTTGTTGCTGTCGTCCATTGGGCTGTAAGTCCACAACACAGAATCATGACACACTGAACTCCAGTATGCTCACTCAGCTTGAGTCTTTAGCACATGGCGTTAGTTCCTGCTCCGTGTGTTTGGCTGAGAGAAATATTGTGGGTCTCTCAGAGCCAACAGTGAGACAAACACAAACCGTCATCCTCCATGACACAGACAGCAGTGGCAGAAAAATAAGACTAACAAGGCATGAACAGACGAAGTGATCGTGTTAATCCCGCACTGAGCCATTCCTTCTTTAACCTGAACATGAAACCATCATGTAAAATTTGTTTATATAGATCTGGTTCGCCACAACCTCTCTTTGCTGTGCTTGTCATAACCGAAAAGGTCAAGTGTGCACTGCAGTGCAGACAGATGTGTGACGCGTCGAGATGTGGGTAAACACACCAAACTGAAATTATGAGGTGCTTAGGCGCTTCCAGCCTCTTCCTATAGCACAACATACAACTGTTTTTTATGTAAAACGGCCTAAAGCCAGGTAGGTTTTCATGGAGGAATGACAAGAGGGCCACAGATATGATTTTTGTGTTATGAAGATTGAAGTTTTCTCTTTCTTTGTGCCTCTGTGATAGCCTGACTACGTCAGACTTCCTACTTCCGCTAATTTCATTTAGCTCCTGTAGTCTACGAAGCAAAGTGAAGTAGCAGAGTCTGGTATTACCAGGCTACCTCTGTGACCCTGTTTACACCTGATATTACGATGTGTTTTGGCCAATCAGATGCTAAATACAGGTGTAAACGGGTCTAAAACGTTTTCAACTTGTCCACTTTCAACCACTTCCAGAGGTAGAAAACACATTAGCCCGTATTGCGTTCATAATGTAAACACTCATGTGGACGAATGTGCTCAAAAAGCCACAAAAGACCATCTACTGACCTCATCCGTAACATTATGGGAAGCGCTCTAGCCAGACGGGATTTAAACTTTTTTGGCTGGAGACCCAAGTTTGGTTTGGAGATGAAAAACATATCAATGTTCTTTCTCCATTCCTACATTTCTAACACTCACAGCGTTCGGCTGATCTTATGGCTGTCAGAGCAGAAACTAAAGCTGATGCTCTCCGTCTGTTTTTCTGTCGTCTCCAGTCGCAATCATATGTAAATTGTGCAAGCTTATTTGTCCATTAGATCGAAAGATCTGAATAAAGCCTATACATTTCCCCGCCCATAGACCCTCTCCTCGAAGAAATCAGGGCAAAAGTGGTTGATAGTGGAAAAAAGAGACGGATTAAAACACCAGGTGTAAACGGGAATGTGTCTCTCTCGTCTTCTTGTGATCCGATCGATCTTATTACCAAGTGTAAACAGGGCCTATACATATACTCTTTATCTCGCACATTTACATTAACACAAATGTACAGGGCACCTGGCAAGAGACATATTGGCAAGAAAACACTCTTCATGTGTGTACACGCACCAATACACAAAAAAGATGCTGATTAAACTGGGTTGTCAAATACCAAATGATGTAGAACCAAAAGAGCAAGGACAGAGATAGAGCGAGAGAGGCCGAGACAGAGAGAGAGATGGGCTGAGGCCATCATTTGTATTTGTCTCTGTGAAAAATAATATTAAAAAAAGCTGAATATTGGTCACAGGCCCATGAAAGAGATGCAAAGCTACATATGCGTTCGCCATTTGCAGTATTTATGCAACAGTCCGGACCATCACAGATGTCTCAGGTAGAGCACTACATGGTTGATGGTCAAATAATAGCACCAACTATATATATATATATAACCATTTGAAAGAATATTGCCAATAGATCTCTTTCTGGATGTGTCCTATAGAGAGGTCAGACTGAGGACGTTACAGTTTGAGTAATGCTGATGAAAACACCACTGGGGAGAAGTTTCTGCAACCATTTTAAGCAAGCAAAGTTTAAAAAAAAAAGAAGCAAATAAGCAAAATGCTGTGGGAGTTTACAGCTCAGTGTCCTTCTTGGTGCTTTAAAATATTTCATGCATAGATCCCCCAGAGCAATCCATGTAAATATATATTTATATCATTCTTTTATATATTTGTCTTTATATTTATACATACAAAAAATCTTCCTAAGAAACAACACGTTGCCAAATCAAATATGTGTGATAAAATGACAGGGCAGAGCGAGAGAAAAAGAGAGGAGGTTGGCACTTTTGTTTTTGCCGTCTGTCAGACGCTGTTATTTTCTCTCATTCCCTGTGTCTCTTGTTACAAGGTATGATTTAATACTTGACACAAGACTGCAGGTAAACACAACATATCCAGCTTCTGTCTTATCGAATGCCCCTACGATTCATGTAAAACATAATCCAAGGACACAGATCACATTCGGACAGAGCCTTTCGCTGGTAATGGAATAACAAAGGATGGTAAAAAGAAAGGGATGGATGAAATCTGCACTCTGCCAATTCAGTGGGAAAACGATTCATCATTTCCCCTCATGACATCAGATCAGCTTAGTCAATCATCGACGCAAATCCTTAAGGACATTGTGGAAAAACAAACAGCAAGTTGAATCGAAGACGATGGCTCGTCACTGCCGGTCGAATCTGTTGCTCACCGTAGAGTCTATAAACAGAGCTCCTCTAGTGTGTACAACTTCTACCAAACCATTGACTTTGTCTATAAGAGCGCCAACAGGATTCGCTGTCGCTGTTCTTGGCACCGTAACCGAGAGCATCTGAAGTTCAGGAGCTTGAAAAGGTGGACAGAGAGAGAAAACTGGATACGTATGAGAGCTGGTCCTCTCGTTCGGTGGCACTACTATACACGTGTGGTGGAGTGAGGGTGGGGTAAGGTGTTGTTGTGCCCAGTGGTTGTGGGGAAGGTGTTGAAGGCATGGAGCGGTTGCATGCCGGTGATGGTGCTAGGAATCATGGTGATAGTATTAGGGGTCATGAGCGGGACATCGTCGGGCGCCCGCCTCAGCGCCAGCGTGTAGTCGGGAGGGCATGCGGGACGTAAAATATCATGCGGTCGCAATGGCTCCATGTCGTGGTGGGAGTCGTGCTCCGAGTGCTTCATTTGCAAGGACATGATCTCTTCCTCCTGGCTGTGTGCCAAGTCATTAGAGGGAACGCCTCGCTGCGGGGACAACCGGTGCCGTCGCATCTCGTGCCGTTTGTCGCGTTTGTAGTAAAGCGCGGCGAAGGCAAGGATGTTGAGGAAGAGCAGCGACGCACCGACGGCGACCGTCACGCTCAGTTCTGTCGAGTAATCGCGGGTGTCGCTCGGGAACGGAGGGAATCGAGGCGGCTCTGAACTATCGGCGTCCGGCTCTGAAGGGAAGGTTGGGATGGGATGGCGTGTGGTACGGGGTCCCTGACCCTTCCAGTGTGGGGTACGGGCGGTACCCGGAGGGAGTCGGGTCGTGGCCGTGCTGAAGACCTCCTCGTGAAGGTTGTGGAGGTGAGGAACCAGCTCCAGCCAGAAGGCAACCTTATTTGCTCGGTAGTTGTCCCGGATGCGAGGCTTCAGGCCAATGTGGAGATACTGCTTGTCTTTAGAGTTGAACTTGGTCCAGATCACTTCCTCAAAGCGGTTGGGCTTGGTGTGGATGAACTTGGTGTCCTGAGGAACAGGCAAGTTGGGATCCCTAGAGACAACAGATATCTTTTGTCAAAAGGGTATTTTAATGTATTAAACACCGAGGATGAGAGACATTCAGAGCCAATTTGTAAATGCTTTTGAAATTCTCAAAACACTATCAAATTGCAATTTTATAACTGCATAGATAATTGCAATTTCATTTAGGGCGATAAACCGATATACATCTATACGATCTGGTGCAGCTTAAAAGTCTGCATGTTCTGCTTGAATGAGTGGCACAGTTCTTTATGACAAAATGGCAATTAAAACAGCTAGATAGTAGCGCTGCACAATTAATCAAATTTGTAATCGCGATTACAATTATGGATCCCACAATTATGTAATCGTTCAAAGGCACAATTACAAAAAGTCCACTTACATTATTCTGTGTGCTTAAAATGTGTTTTTTTCTACAGCTTATCTTAAGGTTTTTTCCCCATTGTTTTAATTTTAGTTAGTGTAACATTATAATTATAATTAGCATTAAACCATAGAAAAGCAATGAAAGTTTTTCAGGAGAAGTTTTCAGCTGGTTTACTTTGATATAACAATATGGCATGCAGTCGCTTCAAACAATGGCATAAAGGTGTTAAAAACATCATTCAATGTAAATTGTGATAATCGTAATTAATAATCGTAACTATAATTTCAAGGCAATAATCGACAATTATGTCGACAACATAATCGTGCAGCCCTACTAGATAGGCAAACAAACAGACAGACCGACATATAGAATGACAGAACAGACTAATAATAATAGATAGAATAGATAGAAATAGATAGATAAATACTAATAGATAAGGATAGATATAATAGATCTAGATAGAAGATCGATAGATAGATAGATAGATAGATAGATAGATAAGATAACTAGATAGATAGAGAGAATAGATAGATATATAGATTCTAAGATAGAAGATCGATAGATAGATAGATAGATAGATAGATAAATAGACAGACAGCCATACAGACAGATAGATAGAAGATATAGACAGATAAGATGATAATAGATATAGATTCATAATGGAAGATATGATAGATAGATAGATCGTAATAGATAGTATAGACTAGATAGATAGATAGAAATAGACAGCCATACAGACAGATAGATAGAAGATATAGAAATTCTAGATAGATAAAGATAAAGAAGATAGAAACTAGAATAATAAGAGTTCTAGATAAGATGGATAGATAGATGATATGGCATAGATGAGATAGATAGATATACGTTAGTATTGAATAGATTCTAGATAGATAGATAGATAGATCTAAGATAGATAGATAGGAATACTAAATAGATTGATCGTAGTTGTTAAAAACTAGAAAAATTCTAAAGACTAGAATGTAAAAACGAATAAAACTAGAATAAAACGCACCCGTCTTGGCAAAGTTGGTCCAGTAGGTCATGACCACAGCGCTAAGCATGACATCGTTTTTGGAAAAGTTGCAAGGGAAGAGGTCAGTTGCTCCGATCATGGGCACGCCGAACACATACGGTATCTCGTCCCCGTGAGCCGCGTCCGCCCACTCGGGCCGGGTCTCAGTCTGGCAGTGGTGGTAGAACGTGTAGAAGTAGACGGAGACTGGTAGTCCGCGTGGAGTTTGGCAGTAGCGATGGCTGGCGCCACCCACTGGTGATCAGTGAATAATGCCAGGAGAGTCTTGCGCCGCATTTCCCCATTGTCTCGGTCCGCCCAGTCTGTGTACATGAACTTAATAGTCTCCCTCAGGATGTCTTTACCTACACAAACACAGACAGTAATTACAGTGAAGAAAAGGCAGACAAGAAAAAAACAAAACTGGGGTGGCAGACAGGAATAAAGTAGAAAATATGGAAACATTGATTCAGTGACTGAGCATTTGGGAAATTCACATATTTTAATGTGTATGTGCATATGTTTGTCTAATGAACTTGAAAATGTCAATGAATGCATGTAATTTCAAATATATGTCACATCCAAATGAACTTTAAATACCAGGCATAAAATCCTCCATTTGACATGCATGTCACATCAAATATGATCATTGCTGGTCTTTTATCGCCCTCTGGTGGAACAAGTTAACAACAGCACCAAACCAAGAGGAAGCAGTACAACAGTAACAGACATTTAATTTTACATTGCCCCTCATTATAGGCTTTAATTTCATGTTTTATATCATAACATTCGTTTTTTTCACAATTTAATATGAAGTCATATACTGATATACCTCAGAAAAGAGCCTACCTTTAGGGTATCCATAAAGGTTATCCACAAAGTTGGAGATTGTGTAGTCGAAGGCTGCAGCGGAGATCCCCTCTTCACTCTCAGTGCCGCCATCATCCACAAACTTCAGACCCTCGCCTTGATTCACACCAATCAGAAGGTCGTAGTTCAAGAACTCCCCCTAGTGGAGAAAGACGTTTACCTCCAGATTGATACTATATTAGTGAGGACACTTTCATTGATTTGATATCAGGATAAAGATATTTACTATGGCTTTAAAAATCTTAGTTTTAAAGGGTAGATTATAATAGCTGTAAATGTTTCATCATGTATCTTTAATTACTCATTCCTATTTTGAAATGTTACATTCGCCAGAATTTCAAAGGCAAATTGTGTGAGGCTTGTTGCAACCTAGACTTTTTAAATTTCTCACTTTAAAACATTTATAAAAGGTATTAATGTCAGATACATTTTCTTTTTTCCTAAGATCTAAAAAAAAAATCCCTTTTTTTCAATAAATAAAAATAAATGCTAAATGCAGAGCAGCAGTGACAGTTTACAAAATATATATTTTTTTTTACATTTTTAAAAAAGGCCATTTTATTTTAGTTTTATGAATTCAAAGTGAATTGTTCTTAAAAGCTTGACACATAAAAATGTCATTACCATCACATCATCAACATAATATCAAAATGTCTACATCACATTTTTTTTAAAAGATTTTAATGGCCTTAAGTAAATCACCTGACATCACTGTATAACCCAAATCTGCATTTCAAAAGCATATGATTTTCACAGAACGTAGTAGATCTGATAAGGCTACGTTTAAAGCCTTACTAAGATCTGGTAAAAAAAAAAGATAGTTTGGGTGGTTAACTGAACAACCTAATCTTTTGCTTGGAAAGTGGCGATTCACCATGGAAAATGTGTAATAATAAACTACCGGTAAGCAACCACCAACCCAGCTGAGCTGATCTGGAAATCACCTGCTGCATCAGGATCTCAGGGTCGTCTGGCACCACGTCTCCGTCCATCACGGGTCCAAACGCAATATGGTAGCGGGCCGGCTGGATGTCCTGGTCCACCAACTCTCTGAAATTTTTCCTGCGGAGACAGTCCACCAGGTCTGCGGTCTCCCCATATGTGCATCCCACTTTCCGGGCCAGGATCTTGGTGTACTTCAAGGGCTGGTAGCTGATGGACCAGCTGGAGATCGCTGAACCACTCTGAGCAATGGCTCTCTGAAACAGGCCTGGAGAGGAGCGAGAGCAAGCTGTTAACTACATACAAGAACACCTGCACACATATTACACCTGGGGCCGGTACCATGAAGCCGGTTTAGGTGGCTAGCCAGGTATGTTTTAGCTTAGTTTGCGCCAACCCTGGGATTGAGGCACCATGAAAGTGGTTTGGCTTTTAGCAATGTTCATCGCCATAGTAACTAACGCTCCATGGCTGACCTGGCAAACCGAACTTGGACCAATCAGCTGTGAGCAAAGTCACTCCACCTGCATGTTCTACTCCAAATTAAAGGTCACTACATAGCAAATGATTTTCTTTTAGTAATGCTTTAGAATAATAATTTTGTATGATATAGATATTACTTATGTTATTATTACACCCTTATTTGATCACACATGTACAATTTTAGTTGATCAATTATTATTACGCACAGTTTAAATGAATAAATATATAAAGGTAATAAATAATACATGTCAGCTTAAGGCGAGACACGGCAGGCAAAAACATAGTTTTTTTTTCAATGGTCAATTTTGAGATTTGGGATATTTGTCTTCAATAACATGTCTTCTTTCAGACTTGTGGTGAAAAAAAGTCAGAAATACACATTTAGGTCTTTATTTTACTACACTTTGTCTGTTTGCGTCTGTAGATTTATCATAGATTCTTTAAAAGTTGTCGTTATAAATCATCACGCAGATCTGCACCCTGTCATCACACACACCGTTAGAAAGCTCTCCTCTCTCCTGTACAATGCTGTCAGATCCAAAAATGGTCATTTCCTTTTATCAGCAACCAATCGTGAAAGTAAAAGGGAGATTTAACTCTAAATGCGCGATCTCATTGGCTGATGCTAAATCTTTAAAGCCAGTTTTTCTCAAAATTACTTTTCTCTCAAACTCCAAGTCTGAAATCTCCACTTCAGTAGCACATATATACACCAAACTTTACAGTCGTGTACCTAGTTATATTATGAAGACATTTACAGAGGGATTTGTAAATATATTATTCCTAGCCTGATTTATATAACATTTTATTCCAAAAAACATGGCGAAAATCATTTTTAAGGCAATTGGCAGTATATTCTGATTTACAGGATAACAAAAGTAGATATCCATAAATCCCTCTGTAATTTTTTTCTCATCTAATATGTGAACACAATGAAAAAAGAATTTTGAACCTGGCTTTATCCAATACTCAGATTTCGTTTTTTAAAATATATGCAAATGTGTGCATATTTAATTAGATAATGCCTCATTTGCATATTTAAGCATTAAATTACAGAAAACTTTCTCATCTGAATGTAGGTAATCAACTGGGAAAGTTTCATGGTGATATCTGCTAGTTAAAAAAATTACCCTATTCACCTGTAGTGTCTCGCCTTAAATGTTCAATCAACTGTATAAACTAACTTCACAACTTTTACTTGCACTGATATAGCAAGACTTTTTCTTTTAATTGTCCCCTTTGTAGACAGCTATTTCCTTCTTGCTGTGTAAATTTGTTTAAATTCATAATACCTGCAGAAGAGAGAAGTGAATAGCGCTGTAATCACAGTTTCCCTCTTTCTCAGCATGTGATTGGCTGTTCACTACTGAAGTCACTCCTAAACTCAGGATCAAAGCTGAGTTGACAGCAGTGTTGCCAACTTAGCGCCTTTGTCACTATATTTAGCGACTTTTCAGACCCCTTTAGCGTAATTTTTTTTAAAAAGCGACTAGCGACAAATCTAGGACTTTTTTAGACAAACCTCAGTAACTTATAATCACAGAGCTTTCACCCAGTTCCTGAACTCTCTCAATTCAGATATTTTTAACATATACAAAATGTAGTCATTCATTACATCATTACTAACGTTACTTGTTCTATGATGGTCAGCATCATGCTACCAACAAAGCCTGGTTAGATTGAACTCGAAACTAATCCTGTAACCCTGAGTTTGTTCAACTGCCATCATGGTACAGGCCCCCGGTGTACACATTCTGGGTAGTTGATGCATGTTGAACATGTCCATTAACATCAACATTTTAGCTTGAAATGTATTTGTATATATAATGGAAAGTGTCATGAAACTGATGGTTCTGGGGTGGGAATTTTTAATAGTACAAATATCAACACATATGTAGTGGTCTCACAGTTAATATAGGGTCATTAAAGCAGCATGCTAACTAATTATAATTAGCAAACTGTTATTTAACTCTTTCCCCACCAGCGTTTTAAAACAATAACAAAATAAGTTGCCAGCCAGCACCAGCATTTTTGATAATTTTCGCAAAAATGTCCCCTAGAATATTGAATTGTCTGATTATCTGAACATTCAATTCAATTCACATTTATTTGTATAGCGCTTTTCATAATCAATATCGTTTCAAAGCGGCTTTACAGAAAGTGCATGTAATGTAAACATGCAATATATCAAAAGAAAGAACAGAGCCTTTGCTTTTAAACAACAAAAAACAATAAAACCTGTTTTATTCTAGCTTCATGCATTCTTTTTTTCTTTTATCAACACTTGAATGTGGGTAAGTTTCATAAATAAGCAACATTTTGAACAAAAAAATGTCAAAGTCTTCGTTCGGATGGGATTCAGAGCGATGATCAAACACAGATGGAGCAGATGGAGTCCGTCAACACCCCTAAAGCTTCACAGTCCTGGTTCTCTTACGAGAGGTTCTCTCGTATTGCGTAAGCTAGCTTACGCTACGGGAAAGATTCCATCTTTCTGAGAAATTGAAGCCAAAAATTATCCTATAATTTTGTATCCATTGTCAACGCAGTTCAGCTGCAGCAGACCATGAGAAGGCTAGCTAGCCGCTCATTGGTTCGCTCACGGAGAACTGCTTAAGCCTATGAGGGAGCGCGGATGAACCCGCGACCAATGAGAGTCTGACTCGCTCTCATTACGTCACCGCCCCCGAAGCGGGCGTGGAAGAGGCTATAAATACCCCGAATAGGCTGAATAAATCTGATTTTTCATCCTTCAGCGACGCACCTGCATCTGCTGATCCTGAGAGAGAAGCCGCCGTCGTCGAAAAGGCACCTTCTAGCGAGCGTTTGGGAGACTGAGGAAGCCGGCCGTCTTCGCCACCTTCAGCCGTCCTGTGAGCTAGCGCCATCCGACGGATTGTATCCTTTATACAAAAATGCTTCCTATATATTGTTGTATCTAAAAGAGCGAGCGTCTTTTTCAAGATGTCTCGTAAATTTTCTGGCGGCTTTTGCCGCGCTCCCCTCGAGGCTGGGGACCGCCACCTCTTCTGCGCTCTCTGCCTCGGATTGGAGCACGCCGATCTCGCCCCCGCTGTGGCGGCTGCGAGCTCTGCGAAACTATGCCATTGTTGACCCCGCGGGCTCGACTTCGGCCACTAAGATGCTTCCGTGCCGCCTCTGACTTCGCCGCGGAGAAAGAAACGCCGCTCTCAGAGGCCGCCGGACCCCCAGCCGGAAGCGTTCATCCCGCCGGAGCCTCTCGCTCCCGCTCTCCATCTCCGCCGCTTCCGGACATACAGCTGCCGCCGAGTGGCCGCTCTGTTGCCTCCGTTGACGCCGCGGACACCAAGGAGACATGTTCGCTTCTCGCTTCAGACGGTGAGGATTGGTCCGATTCTCACGCCTCCTCGGCCCGAGAATCAACCGGGACCCGCGCAGCTACTTCCACCAGCGTTCGACTCCCGCCGCTAAACGGGCTGCGCCCTTTCTGCCTGATCTGCACGCAGAACTCACGAAGTCCTGGAACGCCCCGCTCTCTGCTAGAACTCGCTCTGACTCTTCCACCCCGCGTCGCGTTGTGGACGGAGCCGCAGAGAAGGGCTTTATCTCCATTTTCCCTGTAGAGGACCTGGTCGCCGCACGTCTATGCCGCCCTCCGCGAGATGGCGCTCATCACCTGTGCTACCCGCTAAAGCCTGCAGTCCGACTTCAAGCTTTCAGCCGCCGGCCAAGCAGCTTCTGCACCCCATGTCTACTACAGAGTGAGGTACTTCGTGAATGGGACGAGAGCGGGGGAAAAAATCCCCCTTCAGTCGCGGATTGAGGAATGCCTGCGAATTTTGTTCTGCCTCGTCGCGCTAGCTCCTCTGCAGGCCGCTCACGTGACCAGCCTCCTGCACGAGCCCCACCCTAGCGCCTAGCTAAACACAGTCAGACTTCTCAGCGACACCAGGGCGGCCGCCCTCGCTCGCTCTGACAGCCGCCACAGACCGCCGCCTCCCCGGGGGCCTCGGCAGAGGATCGCGCTGAAAACTGATTACTCGAAGTCTGCCTAGCGTGGTTGAGAAAAAGACGGCGCTCTCCCGCCGCGGCCGGATCGCCGTCAAAGTTTCGCCCTCTGTTAGTCCCCGCTCACGCGGCTACTACAGCAGTGTACCCCGCCATTACCAAGCCGGTATCCCTTCCCGCTTGCATGAGCACAAACGCCGTGTTTACGGCGTCCCAGAGAAATCTCAAAAAGAGCGTAAAAGCCTCTTGTGTAGAAAATGTGCCCACAACACTGTGTTCACTCATACACAAAACGCCGTGTTTACGGCGTCCCAGAGAAATCTCAAAAAGAGCGTAAAAGCCTCTTGTGTAGAAAATGTGCCCACAACACTGTGTTCACTCATACACAAAACGCCGTGTTTACGGCGTCCCAGAGAAATCTCAAAAGAGAGTAAAAGCCTCTTGTGTAGAAAATGTGCCCACAACACTGTGTTCACTCATACACAAAGACACTCCTGTTCCCGTGTCTCACACAGGGTCCACTCTCATAAAGCGGTCCCAACCCGCTCGAGTTTCAGAGTACATAAGCGCGCCCACGAACCCGTGCGCGCGTCCCACCTCTGTTACACGGTCCATAAACTTGTGTAGAGAATGTGCCCACAACACTGTGTTCACTCATACACAAAGACACTCCAGTTCCCCTGTCTCACACAGAGTCCACTCTCATAAAGCGGGCCAAGCCCGCTCGAGTCTCAGAGTGTATAAGCGCGCCCACAAGCCCTGTGCGCGTCTTACTTCTGTTCACTCTGTTACAGGGCCCATAAACTCCCCTCCGAGTGTACGTCCCGCTGTTGTAAACACTATCAGCGCACTCACGCAGCCCGCGAAGTGCAGCGACGGGGACCATGTAGCCATTCACCCCCTAGCGTCACGCTTCAAAGCGTGGGAAGCAGTGGGTGTTAAACACAATAAAGCTAGGCTATCGCTTACAGTTTTGCCGCCGCCCTCCTCGCTTCCGAGCGCGGCTAGAAACTACCGTGAACCCAGAAGCAGTGACGCGCTGCTCCGTTCAGAGATAGCAATTCTGTTGTGCAAAAAGGCTATAGAGAGGGTGCCTCTGGCTATGAGCGAGTCGGGGTTTTACGGCCGTTATTTTCTTGTCCCCAAGAAAGACGGCGGTCTCAGACCAATATTAGACCTCAGATCGCTGAACAAAGTTCTCATGAAGAGACCGTTCAAAATGCTCACTATCAGAAAACTCCTCGCGCACGTGCGCCAGGGGGACTGGTTCATATCACTAGATCTGAAAGATGCATACTTTCAGATCCAGATAAATCCCCTTCACAGGCCATTCTTACGTTTCGCCTCGAAGGCCAGGTTTATCAATACACCGCCCTACCGTTCGGCCTATCCCTAGCACCCCGTACGTTCACGAAGTGCATGGATACGGCGCTCGCCCCCCTGCGGAGTCAGGGGCTGCGAATACTGAACTACTTGGACGACTGGCTGATTTTGGCACAATCTCAGAGAGAGTTACTGTCTCATCGTACAGTTCTCCTCGACCATCTGAAAGTTTTGGGCCTCTCTGTCAACTGGACAAAGAGCGTACTACAACCCAGTCAGACTATCTCCTTCTTGGGTATAGAGCTGGACTCGGTCACGATGACGGCGCGTCTGTCAACGCAGCGCGCGCACCGTGTGCAGCGTTTCGCCGCATCTTTTCAGATGAACAGACTCACGCCTTTGAAAACATTTCAGAGAGCGTTGGGCTGTATGGCCTCAGCCTCCGCGGTGCTCCAGCTGGGGTTACTGCGCATGCGCCCGCTTCAGCTTTGGTTGAGGAGCCGTGTGTCTCACCGAGCGTGGACCACGGGCCACCAGCTGATAAAAGTACACGCAGACCTGTATCACAGCTCTGCAGCCATGGTCAGTGGTAGAATGGTTTCAGCGGGGCGTTTCCATGGGGACAGTTTCACGCCGAAAAGTCATCTCGACAGACGCCTCCAACACGGGTTGGGGAGCGGTCTGCGAGGGCTCACCGGCCTTCGGCCCCGGTCAGCTCAAGAGAGCCTCCTACACATAAACTGTTTGGAGAGGTTGGCGGTCGAGAACGCGCTCATGCGCTTTCTCCCGCGCATTCAGGGCCACCACGTGCTGATCCGTTCGGACAATATAGCCGTGGTCTCTTATATAAACCGTCAGGGCGGAGTCAGATCCAGGAATCTTTTCCAGCTGACAGAACGCATCTTAGTTTGGTCTCAGTGTCACCTGCTCCCGCTCAGGGCGACGCACGTGCCGGGACATCTGAACGACGGTCCAGACAGCCTGTCCAGGAACCCCATTCCCCCCGGGGAATGGTCCCTGCATCCTCTTACAGTCCAGAAACTGTGGCGTCTATTCGGCAGAGCAGAGGTGGACCTCTTTGCCTCGGCGGAGAACACCCACTGCCCAATATTTTTCTCAAGGAGCGAGGACGCGCTAGCCCAAACCTGGCCCAGCCGCCCGCTTTATGCCTTCCCTCCGGTCTCTCTGTTACCACAGGTGCTTCAGAGAATCAGAGAAGCGCAGCACTCGGTGCTCCTCATAGCCCCGCACTGGGAGGGTCAGACTTGGTTTCCGGAGCTCACGCAGCTGTCACAGACAGCGCCGTGGCCCATTCCAGTCAGAGCAGATCTCCTCTCCCAAGCTCGCGGCTCGATCTGGCATCCCCACCCAGAGCGCTGGGCGCTTCACGCGTGGGTGATCAACAACTACCCGTTGCTTTGCCAGAGGGAGTGTTAAACACGATCATACAGGCTAGAGCGGCTTCTACCAGAAGGCTCTATGCGTCAAAATGGTCTGTGTTCTCGAAGTGGTGCACAGATAGGGGTCTGGACCCGCGGTTATGCGAGGTTCCCTCCTTACTAAATTTTCTCCAAGAGATGCTGGACAAGGGCAGATCCCCGTCCACTCTTAAGGTATATGTGGCAGCCGTCGCGGCGTTTGCTGAACCCCGACGCGGCCAGTCACTGGGCAAAGACGGGCTGGTAGTCCGCTTCCTCAGGGGAGCTAGAAGGATGAATCCCCCGCGCCCCCCTTCGGTGCCGATTTGGGACCTTTCCATAGTTCTTGATGCTATGAAAGCTCCCCCATTCGAACCGCTAAGCACCGTGGACCTAAAGTACCTGTCGCTAAAGACCGTTTTTTTACTCGCGCTCGCGTCAGTAAAACGGGTGGGAGACCTGCACGCGCTGTCGACCAGCGCGTCCTGTCTTGAGTTTGGACCTAATGACTCATTAGTCGTTCTCAAACCTAGGCATGGCTATGTTCCCAAGGCGATTGGCACCCCGTTCAGGGCACAAGTTATATCCCTATCGGCTCTGCCTGCTTCCGATAGCGAATCAGATTCTAATCTCCTATGCCCGGTCAGGGCTCTGAGATTATATGTCACTCGCACAGCTCCGATCAGACGATCCGAGCAGCTTTTTGTTTCGTTCGGCGGGCGCACCAGGGGGTTGGCCGCCTCGAAACAGTCCCTATCCAGATGGATTGTTGATGCCATTGCAGCAGCATACGCATCGAAAGACCTGCCATGCCCTTTGGGCATCAGGGCTCATTCCACTAGAGGCATGGCCTCATCGTGGGCATGGTCCAGTGGGATTTCCATTCAAGACATTTGCGTGGCAGCGGGATGGGCTTCCCCCTCCACCTTTGTCAGATTTTACAATCTGGAAGTACCCGCCTTGCAGGCTAAACTACTAGCAGTCTAGTATGTTTCAGCTCTTCTGGTTGAGCTGCACTATAGGGGGTTAATTCACACAGATCGAGTTCGCTCTGTCCCTCTCTTTTATGTGCTTATGTACTACACAATAATCCGGCCCGCTCCGCTGGCCGTTTGTCACAGATACATATATTCATTCCCACTTTCGGTGTTCCCCGGGATGCCCCGCGGGACTAATAGTGGATGCTTAGCACGCACGGCGTTGACCATGGGTTCCCATAGCGTAAGCTAGCTTACGCAATACGAGAGAACCTCTCGTAAGAGAACGAATCGGTTACCTAACGTAACCTCGGTTCTCTCTAGATGAGGGAACGAGTATTGCGTTCCTGGCCGTGCTTGTGCTACTGGCGATGTTCGCTTCAGAATTGAAAAAACCAGATTTATTCAGCCTATTCGGGGTATTTATAGCCTCGTCCACGCCCGCTTCGGGGGCGGTGACGTAATGAGAGCGAGTCAGACTCTCATTGGTCGCGGGTTCATCCGCGCTCCCTCATAGGCTTAAGCAGTTCTCCGTGAGCGAACCAATGAGCGGCTAGCTAGCCTTCTCATGGTCTGCTGCAGCTGAACTGCGTTGACAATGGATACAAAATTATAGGATAATTTTTGGCTTCAATTTCTCAGAAAGATGGAATCTTTCCCGTAGCGTAAGCTAGCTTACGCAATACTCGTTCCCTCATCTAGAGAGAACCGAGGTTACGTTAGGTAACCGATTCGTTTTGATTTATACTTTTATGCTGTTTAATGTTATTTTACATGTACATAAGCAAACGTGTCTCGCTTCTTCTTCGCCTGTGTTTTAAACCAGAGATGCTGTGCTCTTTCAGAAGATGCACAATAGCGCCCCCTACCGTAAAACACTGAAAACATGGATTGCTGGAAAATTCCGTTAACGTCGGGGAAAGAGTTAAACACTGAAGGACATGCCAATTTTACAGAAGTATTTCACGTCAAGTGATATGATGTTGTACTGTAGTATAGTTATTTAAAGGCAGTGTTGTATTATCAGCATATTCAGCTTGTTAATGGGATGAAATTATGTCAATTCCAACAGTGTCAGCTGGAACTGCATCAAAGAAAAAACACAGAGGGAAAAAAGAAAGAATATGAAGACTTGGTTTGGCACAAACAACCTCTTTCTGTGATTATCGAGCTAACGCTGTGCAAATTCCATCTTGCATTAATAACAGTAAATCTATTATTCTCTCGAAGCCTTTTCCCTTACAAACACTTAACAAACAAAGCCTTTTTCTTTTTTACTCAAGAGAAGAGTAGAAACATATTACCGAAGGGCTCTTCTTCTCCTTGTTCTGCCCTCCTTCCTCTCTTTCTGTCTTTTTAATTATTGAAGAGCACGTTACCTTTCCCAGGGAAATCAATACGGAGCTAGTGTAGCTTTGTCTCTGCTAACACGCCTGTGCTTTTCTCTTCACAGCTGCTTCAAACAGACACACTAACACATATTTACTTTAGTGGTGCTCGGAAAAGTTCATTTCTTTCTTTGCTCCACTTCAGTGAACTTTATCTGTTCTCTTAACACTTACCCACAAAAGGTCTTCTTTATTTGTTTATCTGTTCCTGTTGGCTTAAGATGACATGACTGTTTTCTCCAGGGATAACAACTGTCATGACTTACCTGCTGTGATTGACAGATGAGGGCTGGAGGACTGATGTTAGGTGAGGATGACAGTGATGATGATGATGATGAAGGTGGTGCGGGTGAAGGTGGGCTTTTTTGACGAGCATTGCAAAGAACAGAATTGGACAGGGCGGTGAGACATTTTGTGAGGTAACACACACACACACACACACGCACGCACGCACGCACGCACGCACACACACACACACACACACACACACACACACACACACACACACACACACACACACACACACACACACACACACACACACACACACACAACACACACACACACACGCACACACGCGCACACGCGCACACGCACACACGCACACACACACACACAGTATTAGTCTGTTAAAACATTAACATGCATGTACACACACACACACACACACGTGGTTTTGTACCCTCGGAGTGGTGGGACAGGATGAGCAGGTTCACACAGGACGCTCCGGCCCCGGAGCCAAAGATAGTGATGCGTTCGGGGTCGCCACCGAAGTGTCCGATGTTCTCGTTCAGCCAACGCAACGCCTGGATCTGATCCAGAAGACCATAGTTCCCTTTGGCAGACTGATCTCCTGTGCTCAGAAAACCTGCAGTCAAGAGAAGGACAAGAGGAAACATACAGATCAGAGTTAACTAAACTAAAATTGTTAAAATACAAGATATAAAATAAAATATAAATATGGACCCTTTTCACATTTCCAGGGTTCTTAGAAGTGTGCAAGTCGTCATATGTTTACAGTTTTTCTCAATTGTTTACACACAAATTCTGGTACTTGAGACACAATGACCACAACATGTACTCATTCACCAACCCCCTGAACCAATTCTGCTAAACTACAAGCACAATTCCTGCTTTACACTCAAATTGCAGTTCTAAAACACACGTTTTTTCAAAACACTACACACAATTCTCTGCATTTGGCACAATTTTCATGCACAAAATCTCTTGCTTTCACAAGGAACACACTGCCATTCAGATCTGCACACTGACTCGTCGCATGGGCAAACACACGTCACACAGTTTTACAATTAGCAATCAGAGCTTTAGCATAAAAGACCGAAGAAGAGAAGATTTTATTTTTTTTTACTGTAGCTAACTGCATACAGTACATTTTTCTGTTGTTTTGTATGTAGACCACTGTATGTGCAACTTTGTGTTGGTTGGGATGTACGAAATGTGCAATCTATCTTCCATTGTTTTTGTGGGAATATTTGTGTGTTCTGGGTATAAAAACAATATTCTCAAATATTTTACAACACACTTATGTATGTACTGTCTGTAGTAAGTGTAACACTGAACAAAAAAGAGTCATTATGATGAATGGAGAAGAAGTGTTTTCCATTCATCACAGTGTTTACATTGAGCACATCAGTGTTCAACTGGTTCTTATAAATGTCTATTCATATGATGGTTTGTGTGTGTCATTTGAAAACAAAATACCATTTTGAGAAGAAATAACATTGTTTTGAATGTAAAGTTTCATTTTGCAGGAGAATTGAGGGGTTTTGCCCATTGTGTGTGTGTTTTTGGATTTGTGTGTAGAGTTCTGAGAATATGAGGCATTCTTTCAGAAAATGTCTGTAAACAATCGAGAAAAACGGTAAACTCCTGTGGTTTTGAATGGGAGGTGACAGCAAATATAGTTTTTGGATTCCCATTTGCTCCAATAGAAAAGAAGAAACACATGATAGCATTCCCACGACTTTCCAAAAGAGGTGGAAAATATAGAGAGATTGATAGTGGCAGTCAGAAGAGAGAAAGATGTCACATTTGCCGTCACTCCCTCACAGCAATGTTCTTTCTCTTTGTTTAGGTAATTTACTGCCACGGTAATATAACACAAAGTATAGCGTCATAAACTTTACTAGATTTGTGATGTTGATACCTGTGTAAACGCATCATCACAGTCTGTGAGAACAGTCCATTAGATGAGAAATGTAAAGTGCCCCAATTATGCTGTTTTAAAGATTCCTCATTTTTTTGTGTAGTCTCAACAGGTTTACATGCATCCAAGGTCAAAAACACACATAATATACATTGTACATCCCTCATTTCTCAAAGATTCAGTCTCTCTCTTCCTCAGCTCTTGATAAACAGTGCTTCGAACAGTAACGATGGCGTTGGTTTTATACCGTATCAATTCCAGTGCGAGTCCTCGTTCTTTTGAAGAGCATCACAGTGTATTCCCAGCGCTGAAAACAGCGTCTTCTCGACGTGAACAACACAAACCAAACTCTTCCAGTCTCAGCAACAACTGCAGAGTTTGAGGGTCAAAGTTCACAGACAGCCAATGAACACCATAGACTGGCATTATGCAAATGAGTTTCATTGTTACGTAGTTTTATAACAGGAAGAGAGACTGGAATTACCGACGACTCGTTTCAGCAGTTCAGAATCGATTCTTTCTTTTAGGAGACAATAACTTTATTTGTCGTACACTTTGATCTTTAAAACTTTGCAGACTTCAAAACTAATACAAATGACAATGAAATTACTAAAACTTAAACCAAAATTAAAATGAAAACTAGAAGTTTAAAAATAAAGCTAACTCATACTATAATAGTATATAAATAATTCTATAACCTGATAGAGAGTGTACATCTGCAATAATGCCGTCATTCTGCCATTGTTTAGCAGTAAATCATCTATAAAACTGAAGTGAACTGCTGGACAGAAGCACAGCAAAGAAGAGAAGAGGAAGGTATGAAAAATGATGGACTAAAAAATCCCACAAAAACATGTGATTTGGCATTTAACGACTGATCTTATTTAGTCTGCAGCTTATAACAGCAGTGTAAGAATGAAGCCTAGTTTATGTGTGGCGGTATAAGAAACAGAGAAGAAGAAGAAAGAGTGAGAGAATGAGTGGGTGCTCTAATTTGGAAAAACTGTTTCATCTGCCTCCAAGTCACCAGGAACTTTACTGATCAAAGTCTGACACACACACACACACACACACACACACACACACACACACACACACACACACACGCACACACACGCACACACACACACACACACACACACACACACACACACACACACACACACACACACACACACACACACACACACACACAACACACACACACACACACACACACACCACACACACACACACACACACACACACACACACACACACACACACACACACACACACGCACGGAAGCATATGATAATATCTCCAGAGCGCATGTACAAATATTCCACTGGAAATAAAATGGATTTGTCGAAACCATGCCCGGTCAGTGAAGGACTTGCGCCTCAGAGCATGTAGACGAAACGCAATAAACGTGTTCATGTTATCTTGCTTTCGGAGGCGATGCTGCGGGAATGCAGTCGTGTGAGACAGTTCTGGGAGGGAATTATACAGAATCATATATACACAGTTATACCGAATCATTTACTATATGAAAATTGCATTTCAGATGCTGGTACGTCCAGTTATGCCGTCCCATCACGCAAAGTCATGTCTTTTTTTCGAAGCGCATAAAGGAATTGATCTGATATGTGTTTCCATCATAGTTGTGTATGTTTTCTACTTTTCTAGATAACAAAATGTATCCGCCTCAATTGAGCACATGCGCTTTTCAATGCGCATTTTTAGAATTGATTTTTAGAACTCATCCAGCATTTTTTATGCAATATCCCAAAATGTGCATTAAAAACAGATGGAAACCGCTAATGATGGCAGCGCGCCTTCACCATAATGCTACATAATGAATGTTTTTTAAAGAAGTCTCTTATGTTCACCAAGGCTGTATTTGTTATTACAGATAAAAACTGTAATTTTCTGCTTAATATTTTTTGTGGAAACTGTGATGCATGTTTTTCTTGGATTCTATAATGAATAAAAAGTATAATGAAGAACAGCATTTATTTGAAATAGCAATATTTTATAGCATTTGAATATCTTTACTGTCACTTTTGATCCATTAAATGTGTCCTTCCTTGCTGAATAAAATCTTTCAAAAAATAAATAAAAATGACATTCATTCTGACCCTAAATTTGGAATGAAACTAATTTACAGCTTTCAACCACTTTGTGAGACTATTTTCATTCTTATTATAGATTCTAGAAAGAATGAGAAGTAGCGACCCGTAGAAGGCGTCTTATAGAGAGAGAGGATGATACGCAAACATTGAACTCTGAAGTGCCTTGATGTCTTCCTACATCATATACTGCCTGTGAAAGTGCATCTTTCAGCTTTCAGACCGCTGTATTCTCACTTCTCAAAAATACATGAGCAACTCTTCTTACTCTTCTCACCTACGACCTTCTGCCGGATTTCTGTGAATATCATCAGACTTCCCGAATTCATAAGTGAAGTGTGACAGTCTGCGGTTGAGGAGATAAGAGAGGTTAGATTATGCTTGTGGAAGGACAGTTAACAACGTAGATTTATCTATCACACACACACACACACACACACACACACACACACACACACACACACACACACACACACACACACACACACACACACACCACACACACACACACACACACACACACACACACACACACACACACACACACACACACACACACACACACACACCACACACACACACACACACTTTATTCACAATATTTCACCTTGTTGTTCAGTATTGGCCTTGCAGGTTGATGTTTATGTTCTCAGGATCGATTAGAAGATTTACTAGCTGTCAAAGTCTACGTTCCCAGTGCCAGTTTTTGGGATTGACAACCGCATTTACTACATTGACAGTGACTATATATATATCTGGGTGGAGAACGGAGCATTTGAGTCGCGCAGAACTCAAAACTGACGAGAGCCGTTCCGGTGGAGAACAGTGACTGGATCTGAAACCTTCAGACGACACTGCAGCTCATATCTCCGTCTCTGTAAGTTACCGGAAACGGAAAAAACAGCCATGAAAACACGGTAGACTATAAAAGTAAAAACAAGTAAAAATGTTTCATTAGCAAGTTTTAGCATGCAGATTTTTTAAGTAAATTTAACACAAATAAGCAATAATAAAACAGTGTAAACACAGCTGGGGAACCTTATTAATTATTCATGCCCCAGTGTCTCTGTCGCTGAAGGTTACCGAAAGCGGAAAAAAACAGCCATGAAAACCCGCGACACACGTAGACTCGTTTTGTGCAGCTCAGTTCCCTTTCGAACGGTCACTTCGTACGGTCACTCCTTTTCCTCGGTTTTACTGAACCTTATGTAAAACGCATTTGCAGCTGCACAGCTGATGCCCTGAGCGTCTTGCTCGCTCATAGGCTGTGCTGCAGCAACTGCATATCCAATGGCGAGGACGACTCTGACGCGCGACCAATGGGGTCACTCCACGTCAGAGCCCGTCATAGGGGCGAGCCCTAGGCTATATATGCCCCTGAACTCGCCAAAATAGCAGATTTTACTCCTTCAGCGACAAACTATACGTCTCTGACTGTTTTTCACTGAGCCTTCGCCGTCGAACAAGCCCTTCAGCCTGAGCGAGCATTATTTCAGCGGATTACGTCTCTCAGCCGTTGTCCCCTGACGCCGTCTCACCTGTGGCTATCCGGCGAAATCCTTATTCTCCGAACTATGTCTCGCTGCACCACTTGCGTGCGCCATCTGCACAAGGCTGATCACCACGCGAGATGTATATTGTAGAGACTCGGGAGCTTTCATTAATTCTCTTTTATTGAGTCACGAACTCGCAACCAATTCAAATCCAGAACAAAGGGACCTAACTTTAACAGACATTCCTAAAAGGCCATGTGGTCAGCCCTCGGAACCTCTATCTCCCGAACTGGCGTCTTCAAGTCTAGAGAGTACACCCTAAAGGTGTCACCTACGCTGACAAATTGTCTTAAGTGTTCCCCAAACAGCGGTTTCTTTCGCTTGAGACAACACCCAGGCCATCTTCTCCCTCCCAGCGGAAATCAGGGGGGAGAAGCGCAAAAACAGATGCTCCTTTGTCTGTTTCCCGCCGAGCGCAACACGCGTTCACACCCACGTCCCCGCACACACGCACATACATATGAACTCTGATTTCCTATCTGTAAATCGTTACTAAAATATATTTGCTGTTTTAAATACATGTAAAAGAACTGTGAGTGTGCAAACTTGTATTACGAATGTTTTCAGGAATGTACGATCCTTATGAGTGCCTGAATGTGTGCCTCCAGATGTAACTCTGTAATAGTACGTCTGTGATGTGAAATGTTTGATATCGTTGTAATCCTACAAATCTGATCCATCTATTAAGCTGTATATCCATATCGTGAAATGTATAACTACATGCATATGCTATTACCAAAGTAAGCTTAATTTTCTACTTGGTCATAAATTCATATTACCGCTGATCTCCACCCCAATCAGGGGGCGTACGCGCTCCTCGATATGGGATGCTATCATTGGCCGGCGCGCCTTACCCAGGCGTGCCCAGCTCATCTTTAAATTCTCCAACACAGAGACAATCGCTCTCTCTGTCCGTGTGTATCCTGTTCCTGTGTATTCTTTGTAATCTTCGTATTTTATTTTTAATGTTCCTGTTTTACTTTAACTTCGTTTCATTTTGCGCATAGCTAGTCTGTTCTTAGTGTTCTCGTCTCCCGACTGAGACCTCCACGTGCGTTTCGTAAGTCTTGTCAGCACTCCGGTGAAAAGACTCTCTTCACGCATACAGAACTAAGCCAGAACGTTTGAATCTCCCGCGAATCAACCACGCTTGGAGTCAAAGAAACCCCCCTCCATCTCTCTGGACGCCGCCCGCACACCAAAAACGTACAGGTCTGAATGCAAAATTTTGTTCAATACAAAATTTAGACGTTGTAAAGTATATCTCCTGTGGCTGTCTCTAAAGGGTTTACTCTAAACTGTGCTAGCAATTGTATTTTCCTTGTGTTTTCTTTTCTTATTGTTTTATTTCATTTTGTTTAATCTATATCCTGTTACATGTAGTCTAGTTCATTCATTAAACCTCATTTTATGCTTTATTGACTCTGTGATTGTTGCTCGTATAACAAAGCCTCTTTAATATAAAAGATCCTAGCTACAATCTGATAATCGTTTAAGTGCACAAAACATTGTCAGTTAATTTAAGCTAAAATAGACCATAAGTCATTTGCATCCTCCAGCCTAAATACACGGCGGACGTGTGAATGAGCGAGGAGGGGTCAAATGCTTTGGTATTGTTGAAGATCAGCCATTCCTCTGTGTAGGATGTATATTAATAATTAACCATAATTCGTTGTGTTTAATTGTTATATACTTACCCTGAACAGACGGGTACGCTGTACACCCCTTTGTGGGTAATTTATTAACGTAAGGACCCGGTTCAAACTGTATTCAATAATTTGTTGATCATAGATTAATAGTTATTGAATATCTATCCCCAAACTTAAAATTGATAAAGAGCTTATGGACCGAAAACCCTACAATATCATGCCTGGGACTCGACCACGCGGAGAAGGCCTTCTCCTCCGGCGGATGTGCGGCCTGTGAGAGCATGCCCATTTCATCGCTGCGGTCGCGACTGGCTCTTGCCAGGGACGAAGACGCCGCTTCGCCCGCGCCTCCTCCATCGACTCTTCCTCAACCTAGGAGGAAGAAGCGCCGCAGTCAACGACAGCCCGAGAGCATGGAGCTAAGCGATCGCACGCCGGCCACGTCCCCGCGTGCCTCGCTTTCTCCCGCCCGGTTGTCTCCGGTCTGGTTTGAAGTAGATCAGCGCCCCCCCCACGTGGCGGGCCTCGTCTCCTTCGGCGGGCCTAGTGATCATGACACCCTGTCCATCGATGCTTCTGAGGACGAGTGGCCGGGCTCGCTTGACCCTGTCACTGCTTCTCAGTCAGCATCCAGCGCGCCTGCTACCAGGACTAACTCCGACGCGGAGATGCTTCGGATCCTGACTCAGGCAGTCGCGGACCTCGAGCTCGAGTGGGCCGCGCCCGCCGAGCCTCCTCGGAGTCGGCTGGATGGATGGTTTTTGCCAGGAAACCAACAGGCCCCTCGTCATAAACCAGCGCCGTTCTTCCCTGAGGTTCACGAGGAGCTTACCAAGTCATGGCGCACTCCCTATTCCACACGAGGCGCCGCAGTTTTCGCGACTCTCTCCTCGGTGGACGGTGCGGCGGAGAAGGGCTACGAGACGTTGCCGCCTCTCGACGAGGCCGTAGCCGCTCATCTATGCCCAAACATGGCCGCTAGCTGGCGGACCAGAGCCGTGCACCCCAACAAGCCGTGCAGAAACATGTCAGCCCTCCTCGGACGCGCGTATTCCGCTTCCGGGCAGGCTGCTTCAGCCTTGCACACGATGGCCGTGCTGCAGGTCTACCAGGCCAAACTCCTCCGCTCGATGGACGAGGCGGGCCCGGATCCGGAGGCCTTTCGGGACCTCCGCAGCGCGACGGACCTGGCCCTGAGGGCTACCAAGGCTACAGCGCAGGCGATCGGGAGGAACATGGGGAGCTTGGTCGTGGCTGAACGCCATCTCTGGCTGAACCTCACCGACATCAAGGATTCTGAGAAGTCCAAGTTCCTCGACGCTCCGGTTACCAGCACCGGTCTCTTCGGCCCAGCGGTGAAGGGGTTCGCGGAGCGTTACACCGAGGCGCAGAAGGCGTCCCAGGCCATGCGACACTTCCTGCCTAAACGCTCTAGCTCTGCGTCGAGCAAACCCAAACCCGCTTCATTTACGCCTCAGCCAGCGAAACCGAAGCAGCAGGCCTCTCAGCCCCGCCCTGCGGCTGATGCCCAGCGCCCGACGAGAGCTGCGAAGCGCTTCCCGATGCCCCGGCGCCAAGGCCCGCGGCCCAGCGCTGCGCCCGAGGCAGCACCGCCGAAGTCGTCCTAGCAGGCGGCACAAAGAGAGAGGGCGAGTGTCCCGCGCTAGCCGGACCACCCTCGAAAAAGCCAACGAGACTTCCCACAACCCCCTGTTCAGTTCAGGTGGATGGGGATTTTATTTCTGTACACAGGCCCGCAGTAAGTGTGTCTTTACAACCAAACGCCGTTTTCACGGTGACCCAAATAAATCACAAAAAGAGTATGTTTCACAAGCACAATGCATGGGTTCACGGTCCCCCTCAGATAGGTGGCCCCTCCCTGTGATAACACTGACTTCCCCACACGCAAATGCCTGTACAGTCAGTCAAGCACTCGATGTATGCACAAATCACATTATAAGGGTTTCAGATTCTAGCCTGGCAATCTATCTCCGGTGTGTCGAGTTGGGTCATAAACATTATAAAGCGAGGCTACTCGCTCCAATTTGCTCGCAGACCCCCGAAGTTTCAGGCGGTCATCGAGACCTCGGTGAGAAGCGACGTGGGTCACGTGCTTCGCACCGAAGTGCAGAAATTATTAGCAAAAGGGGCGATAGAGTTAATCCCTCCTGCGCTGATGCAAACGGGTTTTTACAGCCGTTATTTTCTGGTTCCGAAAAAAGACGGCGGTCTCAGACCCATACTAGATTTGAGACATTTGAACAAGGCGCTCATGCGCCGTCCCTTCAAAATGTTGACTACCAAGCAGATCCTCGCACAAATTCGCCCGGGGGATTGGTTTGTTACGATGGATCTGAAAGACGCTTACTTTCATATTCAAATAAACCCTCGCCACAGGCCATTCTTGAGATTCGCCTTCGAGGGTCAGGCTTATCAGTACACGGTTCTGCCGTTCGGTTTGTCTCTGGCACCCCGCACGTTCACAAAGTGTGTGGATGCGGCGCTCTCTCCCCTGAGACAGAGAGGAGTGCGCGTGTTGAATTACCTCGACGACTGGCTGGTGCTAGCACAGTCGAGAAGCGAACTGATAGTTCACAGAGATCTGATTCTCGGCCATTTGAAATGCTTGGGTCTCACGATCAATGTTTCAAAGAGCAAACTATCCCCCTGTCAGAATGTGATCTTTCTGGGCATGGTTTTAGACTCAATGACAATGAGAGCGCGGCTCACACCGGAGCGCGCGCGCTCTCAGTGCGAGCGCTCGCATCCTCGTTCAGAGAACGGGAGCGCGCGCCTCTGAAGAAATTTCAGAAGCTACTGGGTCTCATGGCAGCAGCATCACCGGTGCTTCGCATGGGATTGCTGCGCATGCGTCCACTGCAGCACTGGCTGAAACGCCGGGTGCCAACATATGCATGGCAGTCAGGCAGCTTGCGCATCAGAGTGAATCACGGTTGTTTAAGGACCCTGGTTCCCTGGCGGGAACCCTGGTACCAAGACGGTGTGATAATGGGGACCATTTCCAGAAGGAAAGTGGTTTTTACGGATGCATCCAACCTGGGTTGGGGGGCATTGCACGAGGGCACGCCTGCCTCCGGCCTCTGGTCGAGCACGGAGCAGAGCTTACACATCAACTGTCTGGAAATGAAAGCAGTTGGTCTGGCCCTGAATGCTTTTCTGTCAAGCCTCAAGGGGCATCACGTCTTAGTCCGTACGGACAACATGTCAGTGGTGGCCTATATAAACCGCCAAGGGGGCGTCAGGTCAGGTGGCCTGCATGCTATGGCGAGAGATCTCCTCTTGTGGGCGCAGAACAATCTGAGCTCTCTGAGGGCTGCGCATATCCCGGGCGTCCAGAATTTGGGCGCGGATATGCTCTCACGGGGCAACACTCCCCTAGGCGAGTGGGCCCTGAACCCGCAGACGGTCAGTCTGATATGGGAGGTGTTTGGCAGGGCCGAAATCGACCTGTTCGCCTCGAAAGACAACACCCATTGCAATCTGTTCTTCTCGAAGGACAGGGACGCGTTGGCCCACGCGTGGCCCAACCGTCCCCTATATGCTTTTCCCCCTGTCTCGATGATTCCGCAAGTCATCAAACGGGTCAGGGAGACCGGGTGCCCGGTCCTTCTGGTGGCCCCTCTCTGGAGGTCCAAGCCGTGGTTTCCGGAGCTGGTTCAGATTTCGGACACAGCTCCATGGCCTGTCCCCATGAGGAAAGACCTCCTCAGACAGGCGAAGGGGTCGTTGTGGCATCCGCGACCCGACCTGTGGGCCCTTCATGTGTGGCCCTTGAACCGGTATCCGGGGGCCTTCCTGTGAAAGTGTTGAACACTATATCTGAGGCTAGGGCCCCGTCAACTCGGCGCCTTTATGCTTCAAAGTGGGCGGTTTTTTCCGGCTGGTGCTCGAAAAACCGTCTGAATCCAGAGTCATGTGACATATCAGTGGTTCTCTCATTCCTACAGGAGCTGTTGGACGCGGGTCGCTCCCCGTCCACGCTCAAGGTGTATGTGGCCGCTGTTGCAGCTCACCATGTTCTGGTAGCCGGTCAGTCACTGGGAAGGAATGACCTGGTTGTGAAATTTTTAAAAGGTGCTAGGAGGATTAACCCCTCCAGACCTCCTTCTGTGCCATCCTGGGACCTATCTACGGTCCTAGGGGCTCTAAGGGGTCCGCCCTTCGAACCGCTACAGTCAGTTGATCTTAAACTTCTCTCGCTAAAGACGGCCCTCCTGTTGGCATTGGCATCTATCAAGCGAGTGGGAGATCTGCAGGCTTTTTCGGTGAGCCCGGCATGTCTGGAGTTTGGTCCCGGGGATTCCAGGGTCATTCTCAAGCCCAGGCATGGTTATGTACCCAAAGTGCTCTCAACGCCGTTCAGAGCGCAGGTGGTGACATTGTTAGCCCTTCCCCCTTCCACAGAGGATGGGGAGGTTAATTTTCTCTGCCCTGTTAGGGCGCTGAGAATCTATCTGAAGCGTTCTGCGTCGTTTAGACAGTCAGAACAGCTTTTTGTCTGCTTTGGTGGTCGGTCCAAAGGGGACCCTGTCACTAAGCAGAGGCTGTCTAGATGGATAGTAGAGGCCATTTCTGTGGCTTACGCCGCAGCGGGCCAAAGTTGCCCCTTAGGTGTCAAAGCCCATTCGACCAGAGGCATGGCCTCGTCGTGGGCGTGGTCATCGGGTTTTCCCATTCATGATATCTGTGAGGCGGCCGGCTGGGCCTCGCCGTCCACATTTATGAAATTCTATAATTTGGAAGTACCCTCCCTTCAGGCAGGGGTGCTTTCGGTATGATTATGGCCCCGACAGTGTCTGGCCTTGTCATTACTTGTTACTGTGCATAATCACATTCTCTATATGTATGTATATAACCCGCTTCTTGCCGGTTACAAAATTTTCATTTTATAAACCCGCTAAGGCTGGTGATGTTCATGTTCTTGACCCTGTCAGGAATTACTGATGTATTCACCTAAATCCGACGGTGTCAGGTTTAGTGTATGCATATATATGGTTTATGGCTTGTTCTGTTTGCTCAGGGGTTCCTGAGTTGCAGTGGCAACCAGTTATTCATTGCGGCGTTTTGCATAGCGTTCCCACTGCGTATAGCTACGCAATACGAAGTGACCGTTCGAAAGGGAACTACTTGGTTACTCACGTAACCTCAGTTCCCTGAGTTAGGGAACGAAGTATTGCGTAGCCGGCCGCACTATTTTAACTGGGGTTTGTCGCTTCAGTCGTATAAACCTGCTATTTTGGCGAGTTCAGGGGCTTATATAGCCTAGGGCTCGCCCCTATGACGGGCTCTGACGTGGAGTGACCCCATTGGTCGCGCGTCAGAGTCGTCCTCGCCATTGGATATGCAGTTGCTGCAGCACAGCCTATGAGCGAGCAAGACGCTCAGGGCGTCAGCTGTGCAGCTGCAAATGCGTTTTACATAAGGTTCAGTAAAACCGAGGAAAAGGAGTTTTCCCACTGCGTATAGCTACGCAATACTTCGTTCCCTAACTCAGGGAACTGAGGTTACGTGAGTAACCAAGTAGATTGGCTCTCTTACACTGTACACTAAGAAAAAAACGAAGTAAAAAATTGGCGAGTTTTTTTGCATGCAGATTTTTAAAGTAAATTTAACATGGAATTAAGCAATAATAAAACAGTGTAAACACAGGGAACCTTATTAATTATTCATGCCCCAGTGCATGATGGGAACACCAGTATCAAAAAGTTGAGTAGGTTTGACTTAATTTTGTAAAGTTGATTGACAGATAACTAGTTCTCCAGTCCGAGAATGCGGTTGTGAAAATGTACAGTGTTCGGTCATAGAATACGGTTGTCACTCCGTTAAATAACCGTACTGTGTGTGAACATATCCATCAACCCCGAAGTTAAACACGCATCATAAATCTGTTGTGTCTTCATGAAAACGACCCCTGAAACAATTTTGTCACTTTTTATTGAAAGCATAAGAGGCGAATTCACTAAATAAGTTGTGCCAGTTTAACATGATCAAATGATGGAGCCATCATGCCTTTGTTATTTGCATAATTCCTTTAGAAAATTGGGTGCTAAAACAACTCAAACAGTGAAATAAAATGTTTGAGTGAAATAAACGGTGCGAACAGCGGGACACACTTCATTCCCAGTGAATTGCTCCCAAAGTGTGCCATTATTATGACAATTTTTAATCAATTCCAGCCCCCTCAATACACTGCTGGCATGCAGTCCACATCCACACGCAGAACGTGGAGAGAGAGATTTGGATTATTCTATTATATTGTTGTATTATTATATTGTTAAGATTTATTACGTCACCTACAGTAGATTTCTCACCGCAGTCAAATGATTTGCAAGTACAATGCAACCTCTTGCTCAAACATGTCCGTTGGCCTCAAATCTCTCTGTGAACCTTAAAATAACAAAGTTAAATTGTTTTTTGGCCTGAGTTTTGTGAGGAGCCATTAAAACCACTACAGCCATTACTGAGATTTCACCCCCTAACATCTTCAGCTTTAGATTTATCATCATTATTATTATTTCTGGGCTCTGTCGGCCACATTATCCTGGAGAACTGTGTCTGTGTGTGTGTGTCTGTGTGTGTGTGTGTGTCTGTGTGTGTGTGTGTCTGTGTGTGTGTGTGTGTGTGTGTGTGTGTGTGTGTGTGTACTGCCATCAGTAGTTAAACGACTCTGTAAAATTGCCTCTAAAAGAATCCTCAGCAGAAATTTGGAATGGAAAATAAGATCCCACTTTTCTGATTAGCTTTCTGTGTGTGTGTGTGTGTGTGTGTGTGTGTGTGTGTGTGTGTGTGTGTGTGTGTGTGTGTGTGTGTGTGTGTGTGTGTGTGTGTGTGTGTGTGTGTGTGTGTGTGTGTGTATATGTGTGTACATGTGCACAATGCCTGAACCACACTGAAAACCTTAGGTGACATTTCATAATGGCTTTAAAGATATCGTTTGCTTTTACAATACAGCACAACCATTTATTTTATATAACCATAATGTTAAATTATACATATTCTGTCTTTTGACACTTGTGGAGCATTTTCTAAATGCCTGGATTTAAGCAGAAAAAATAATGTATTGACCGTTGGGTTATTCATTCAGTAATTTTTCATGTTATCATTAGTTATATGATTAACATATTTGATAAAATAGTAAACTCACCATTTCTATAGATGCAAATCCTTTTATTTAAATTCTGTTAACTAATTGAACATGTGGTGATTTTTAAAATAATTTTTATTCTACTTTGAGCAGATGTTTCTGTATTTGCCATATCCTCGGGTGCTACAATATGAAACTTCTGACATGGAAAAACTGACAATTCATTAAGAAATATTACAGGTGTTCCTTCATTTCTCCCTTTCTCTCATTGAAATACTTCAAACAAAACATGTTTTCTTGGGCTTTTCAGTTTGTTAATTAATTTATCACTTGATGCCACTTTCCATTAGTCTTTTGTAATCTCCCGTTAAATAAGCCAGTTCATTTAAGCACATCCTCCTTCAGGAAAGGACAACATTATAGGCGGTAAAACAACAGCGTAAACTAAATATTAGTGATGCATTTTGGTCTGTTAACTCTTAAACACTGCTTTCTTTCTGATACAACTACTTGGTATGAAAATACCTACATTAAAAAAACATAATAAATCAAGCCATCACCGTTACGTTAGCGAACTCTCAATCACTCTCAAAGCAATGTCTAACTTGTCCTGTCAGATTCATTCTGTTCGGCATCCAGTTTTCCTGTACAAGAGTTGAATACATGTATAAAGTGCCTGAAGCTTAACCAGGGCATATTTTCAAAAGTCTGTTGTAGCCTTTCACAGAAATTCCTCCTTGACTCAAGAACATTCAGTTTTTCAAAATTTTTAAAGTTTTAAAGACACCGCATAACAAAAACTGACCCATATTTTGCCTCCTACACTCTTAAAAGTGAAGGTTCTTTATTGGCATCTGTGTTTTAATATCCATGAAGCCTTTCCATAACATAAAAGGTTCTTTATAGTGGAAAAGGTTCTTTAGATTTTTAAAACGTTCTTCAAACGAAGGAAAAATGGTTTAGAGGAATAAAAATGGTTCTCTTACGAGAGTATCTCTCGTACTGCGTAATATCTTACGCTATGGGGGAAAACTCTTTTCCTCGAGATATTGAAGCCAAAAATTATCCTTAATTTTAAACATGCAAAACGCTTTGCAGCAGCAAGCAGACAAGGGCGAGACGGCTCGCGCGCCCATTGGCTGCCCTGCTGGAAAAGCTGCAGCCTATCGAGGTAAGGCACTGCGTGACGTAATGACGAATGGGAACGCTTCGCGCCCATTTCGTCATGTCCCGCCAGAAGAGGCGTGGTCTCGCCCTATAAATACCCCCTCGATAGCTGAATTTCCTCTGATTTTTCTACTCTTCACGCGAAGCTCACGCATCGCTGGATCCAGAGTGAGAAGCCGCGCCGTTGACCTGTAGCCTTATCAGCGGGACGTGCCATTCTGAAGTCGCTGGCCCAGCCGCCTTCAACCGCCGTACCTGCTGCGCTTTCCGGCGTACTATATCCTTTTACTCTGCTAAGTGTGTGTGTTTGCTTACGTGACGCAACACCTATTCTCTGTTCTAAAAGAGCTGCGTCTTTTTAAAGATGCCTTTCTGTGGCTCGTGCCGCTCCCAACTCAGTGATGAGGACCGTCACGTCATCTGTGTGTCCTGCCTGGGTCACGAGCACGCGGCTATCGCGCTCGCGGATGGTGGATGCCCGCACTGCGAACTTCTGCCCATGGTGACTCTGAGGACTCGCCTGGCGTCGTTCTCTGAGCCCGCGTCTCAGCCTTCTCTGCCGCGCCGCAAGAAGCGTCGCGCCCAGCGCGCTCCCGAGCCTTCTCCAGCCCGCCAAAGCTCGCCGGTTCGCCCGCCTGCTTCGCCGGCTTCACTTGAGTCGCTCCCGGACGGACAGCGCCCGCCGTCTGCCGTCGCTTCCGCTCCCGAGTTGGACGAACCCGCTGAGGTATGCTCTCTTGTGGCTTCTGATAGCGAGGATTGGGCGAGCTCTGTGGACCTCCCCCCGCTGACATATCTAGCCAACCCTCTGGAAAGAGACCCGGCATTGAGGCTGAGCTGATGCGTCTGCTCACCCAGGCCGTGGAGTGCATCGGCCTCGAGTGGGAGGCGCCTGCTTTGCCGCCGCGCAACAGACTCGACGGGCGCTTTCTCAAGAAGGACGAAGCCCCGTCTAGGTCTAGGGCCGCCCCCTTCCTCCCTGAGCTCCACGACGAAGTCGCTAAGTCATGGACTGCCCCTTTCTCCGCCAGGATGCGCACTTCCACCTCTGCGGCTTTTTCCTCTGTCGTCGGCGCGGGAGATAAGGGATATCTCTCCATTCCTCCTGTGGAGGCGGCGGTCGCGTCGCATCTCTGCCCGCCCTCTGCGGGACGGCGCGTGCAGACGACGCTTCCCTCTAAAGCCTGCCGGGTGACGTCATCGCTGCACGGGCGTGCTTACACAGCCGCTGGACAGGCGGTCTCAGCGCTGCATACTATGGCGATCTTGCAGATCTACCAGGCCGACCTTCTCCTTAAATTGGACGAGGAAGGGCCGGGCGCTGTCAGTGTGGCGGATTTACGAGGCGCTACGGACCTGGCTCTTCGCGCCGCTAAAGCCGCTGCTCAGGCCATGGGGCGGAATATGGCCTCTCTCGCCGTTGCTGAGAGACATCTGTGGTTGACGCTGTCTGAGATGACGGAAGCTGAGCGCTCTGTATTCCTCGACGCGCCCATTTCCCCTGCGGGCCTCTTCGGATCTGCCGTCAAAGATTTCGCGGACAGATACTCTGAGGTGCAGAAGACTTCGCAGGCCATGAAGCACTTCCTTCCGAAGCGCTCGAGCTCCGCTGCAGGTCGCTCTAAGCAGCCGTCTGCCCGCAGCTCGCAGCCTCGGCCGGCATCGCCCATAGCCGCCGCTTCACAGCGCCGCCAGTCCCGGGATCAGAGACCGCGCTCTCGCTCTGCTGGACGCCGCCCCGCTCAGCGCGGGCCCCGGCCTAAGATTGAGCTCAAGCCCGAGGCCTCGAAGCTTTCCTAGCCCACTCTAGGGAAGCGACGGTGTTCGGATCCCGCTGCGGCCGGTTCCCCACCGAAACGATTCGCTCGTTCAGTTCCTTGCGATGTGACTGTGCCAGTGTATTTAGCAGTGAAGCAGCCGGTGTCTCAGCCCGCTTGCCTGCACACAAAAGCCGTTTTTATGGCTACCCAGATAAATCCAATAAAGAGTGTATTTTCTGGTATACCGGCCACGGCCGATGGTGTTATGAGTGTTGTAAGAATGCCCACGCCCCAGTGCCCATTCCCACACCCAGACACAGCCCGCCACGGTGCGAGGCTAGCACACATAAATCTGACTCAGGTCGATTGTGCACACAATGTAGTCAAAGCGCCCATACAATGCCCGCTCACGCTACATGCCGCGTGTCCCTTGGTTTCTGTAAAAACGAAACCAATACACGTTCTATCGGCTCCGACCGAAAGCGTGTACAATGCAGTAGATGTGCCCGTAAGTTTGCGCCCACATCCCCCCGCAAGCACGCCGAATCCCACGGGATTCGCCCCGCTCACTCTCGCTGTGCGTCCCGCCATAGAGAATTTGAGCGCGGCCAGGCTGCCCGCTGTGTTCAGCGCGCCCCCCGCCTCGAACGCCGTGAACACGGCGTTGTGTTCCCAGGGTACCGGGGCTCTCGAGCCGTTGCCTCGTCACGGCCAGAGCCCGGTCTGCATTCTACCTCTAGCTATTCACGCAGAAGCGTGGTCAAAGCTACCCGGGGTATCAGACTGGGTGCTGAACACTATAAAAAGAGGCTACTCGCTACAATTCGCACGACGTCCCCGCCGTTATACGGCGCGCGTCGAGACTACGGTGAGAAGCGATGTATCTCATCTACTTCGAGCCGAGATAGCGAAACTGCTGAGCAAGGGGGCCATAGAGCCCCTTTCTCAGGATCAGAGCGAAGGGGGCTTATACAGCAGATATTTTCTGGTACCGAAAAAAGATGGGGGCTTCAGGCCCATTCTAGATCTGAGACAGCTGAACAGAGCGCTTGTGAAACGCCAGTTCAGGATGCTTACGACCAGGGGAATCCTCGCGCAAGTGCGCCAAGGGGACTGGTTTATGTCAATAGATCTGAAAGACGCCTATTTCCAAATACAAATAGCGTCCCATCACAGGCGATTCTTGAGATTCGCGTTCGAGGGCCAGGCATATCAATACACGGTCCTGCCGTTCGGCCTGTCCTTGGCACCCCGTACATTTACGAAGTGCATGGACGCGGCTCTCGCACCCCTGAGGCTTCAGGGCATGCGAGTTATGAACTACTTGGACGATTGGCTGATTCTAGCTCGATCTCGGTCAGAGCTCATAGAACACAGGGCCACACTGCTCGAGCACCTCGAGAAGCTGGGCCTGACAGTCAACTGGGAAAAGAGCTCGCTGTGTCCCAGCCAGAGGATTTCTTTCCTGGGAACAGTGTTAGACTCGCTGTCCATGACGGCACGCCTGTCACCAGAGCGCGTACTAAGTATTCAGCGCGTCGCGGAATCCTTCCGCCACGGCTCTATAGTCCCGCTCAGACAGTTTCAAAAAATGCTGGGCCTGATGGCCGCAGCATCCTCTGTACTCCAGCTGGGCCTGCTTCGCATGCGCCCACTGCAGAGGTGGCTGAAACCACGGGTCCCGCCCCGGGCTTGGACCACGGGCCGGTGTTGCCTCAGGGTCGACCGATGGTGTGTTTCGGCCCTGGAACCCTGGAAAGTAACCAGCTGGTATCAGACTGGTGTGAGTCTGGGGACCGCCTCAAGGGTGAAAGTGGTGTCTACGGACGCCTCCACCACGGGGTGGGGAGCGCTGCTCGAGGGCAGACCGCTGGCTGGCCTATGGTCAGAGCGGGAGAAGCTCCTTCACATAAACTGCTTGGAAATGATAGCAGTCAACAAAGCGCTACGGCGTTTCCGTCCCCTGATAAAGGGCCACCACGTCTTAGTCCGGTCGGACAACACGTCAGTGGTGGCGTACATAAATCGCCAGGGCGGCGTCGGGTCCACACGCCTTTGCAGGCTGGCGGAACCCCTCTTGGTCTGGGCCCAGCGCAACCTCCTTTCTCTGAAAGCGGCGCATGTGCCTGGGCACCTGAATACGGGTCCAGACAGGCTGTCCAGAGACAACGTCCCAACAGGAGAATGGTCGCTGCATCCGCAGACGGTCCAGCTGCTGTGGGAGACGTTTGGCAGAGCGCAGGTGGACCTGTTCGCGTCCCGCGAGAACGCTCACTGCCCAGTATTCTTCTCAAAAAGCAGGGACGCGCTGGCCCATACTTGGCCCAGCGGTCCCCTGTATGCTTTTCCCCCCGTCTCGCTCCTGCCTCAGGTGCTGGAGCGGATCAGGGAAAATGGATGCCCAGTGCTGCTCGTAGCTCCGCTCTGGACGAACCAGGTTTGGTTTCCGGTCCTGATGCGGCTGGCCAGCACTGCCCCGTGGCCTATACCATTGAGGAGAGATCTCCTCTCTCAGGCAGAGGGCTCGATTTGGCATCCTCGCCCGGATCTGTGGTCCCTGCACGCATGGGCCATCAACGGGTACCCGCTAGCCTCCCGGAAGGAGTGCTAAACACGATCGCGCAGGCTAGAGCTCCGTCTACCAGACGGCTCTATGCCTCGAAATGGTCGGTGTTCTCTACTTGGTGTCGAGCCCGTGGCCTTGCACCTGTGGACTGCGGAGTTAAGGAAGTGCTTGCCTTCCTTCAGGAGCTGATGGATAAGGGTAGGACCCCATCCACGCTCAAAGTTTATGTGGCGGCCATAGCAACGTTTGCTAAACCGGTGTCTGGCCAGTCACTAGGGAAAAACGACTTGGTCGTGCGTTTCCTACGAGGAGCCCGGAGGATAAACCCTCCCAGGCCCCCTTCAGTCCCGGCTTGGGACCTTTCCACGGTCTTGGAGGCCATGAAAGGCGCCCCGTTTGAGCCGATCCAGCTGTCGGACATGAAGCACCTGTCCCTTAAGACGGTGTTTCTGTTGGCTCTCGCTTCAGTGAAGCGTGTAGGGGACTTGCAGGCGCTTTCTGTAAGCGCGTCATGTCTGGAGTTTGGGCCTAACGACTCAAAGGTCGTACTCAAACCGAGGCACGGCTACGTGCCGAAATCCCTCAATACACCGTTTAGGGCCCAGGTAATTTCCCTGTCTGCCCTTCCGGTTCTCGATGAGGAGAGGGACGCGAGTCTCCTTTGCCCTGTCAGGGCGTTAAGGGCTTATGTGTCCCGCTCGGCCGGTTTCAGACAGACCGAGCAGCTTTTCGTGTTGTTTGGCGGCCGTTCTAAGGGACTTGCCGCTTCAAAACAGAGCCTATCCAGATGGATAGTGGATGCCATAGCGCTGGCTTACACTTCCAAGGGCCTGCAGTGCCCATTGGGTGTCAAGGCGCACTCCACAAGAGGCGTGGCCTCGTCGTGGGCATGGTATAGCGGGGTCTCCCTGCAAGATATCTGTACGGCTGCGGGCTGGGCCTCGCCGTCTACATTTATCAAGTACTATAACCTGGAGGTGCCCGCCTTACAAGCTAAGCTTCTGGCGGTCTGAACTTCGGGCTTATTGGCCGCCATGCGGCTTATGTGTACCCCTACGGGTCTGTACCCCTATGGGACTTTTATGAGGGAGTGATGCTTCTAGCCTCTCCTCCTCTACTCTGTGTGAGTTGTGGTGATTGTGCACTAGATGCGCCCCGGCCTTGGCCCCGGGACTCTGGTGTCGGATCCCTGTCCGCACGGCGTGTTGCATGGTGTTCCCCATAGCGTAAGATATTACGCAGTACGAGAGATACTCTCGTAAGAGAACGTACTCGGTTACTAACGTAACCTCGGTTCTCTCTAGAGAGGGAACGAGTACTGCGTATCTTGCCGTGCTTGGAATACGCTCTGGTTCGCTTCGGCGTTGAAAAATCAGAGGAAATTCAGCTATCGAGGGGGTATTTATAGGGCGAGACCACGCCTCTTCTGGCGGGACATGACGAAATGGGCGCGAAGCGTTCCCATTCGTCATTACGTCACGCAGTGCCTTACCTCGATAGGCTGCAGCTTTTCCAGCAGGGCAGCCAATGGGCGCGCGAGCCGTCTCGCCCTTGTCTGCTTGCTGCTGCAAAGCGTTTTGCATGTTTAAAATTAAGGATAATTTTTGGCTTCAATATCTCGAGGAAAAGAGTTTTCCCCCATAGCGTAAGATATTACGCAGTACTCGTTCCCTCTCTAGAGAGAACCGAGGTTACGTTAGTAACCGAGTACGTTCTTCTATGGCATTACTTTGGATGCTAGTTTCCGCCACAGAATAAAACATTTTAAAAGATAATTGCGACTTTTTAAATTGCGAGATATAAACTCACAATTGCAGGAAATAAACTCGCAATTCTAACTTTTTTTCTCACAATTGTGAGTTTATATCTCGCAATTCTAACTTTGTAACACGCAACTGGAGTTTATACTTTTAATCTCACAATTCTGACTTTTTATCTCAGAATTGTATGTTTATTTCTCGCAATTCTGACTTTATAACACGGAATTGGGCGATATAGTCAGATTTGCACGATAGAAAATCGAAATTGCTAGTTATAAATTCAGAATTGTGAGATATAAACTCGCAATTCTGAGGAAAAAAGTATTTTTTTCCCTTCGAATTAGACTTTATAACTCGCAATTGCGAGTTTATATCTTACAATTCTGAGAAAAGATGTCAGAATTGCGAGTTTATTTCTCACAATTCTGACTTTATATCACGCAATTGTGAGAAAAAAAGTCAGAATTGTGAAAAGATTAAAAGTCGCAATTACCTTTTTTATTTTTTTATTCTGTTGGCGGAAACATGATTCCATACATTGCTGCAAAAAACAAACACAAAAAAAACAAAACATGTTTGCATGTGCATTAAAATGGTGATATAAATGGCGATGTAAAAACAATGTACCTAATTTTTTTTTTTTAAATTATGAGTAATTTCATCAGCAGTAATGTCACAACATAATGTGTGGCAGTGGTTAAGTGTGTTTGTTGCTATTATTGTGTAGTTGCTCACAGTTTTTTGCTATGATTCCCACTGTGCTTGTAGGGACAACACACACACACACACACACACACACACACACACACACACACACACACACACACACACACACACACACACACACACACACACACACACACACACACACACACACACACACACACACACACACACACACACACACACACACACACACACACACACACACACACACACACACACAGAGAACAGATGGAGGAGATAGACACATGAGATGCTTAAACTGTTTTCTGAAGTAGCAAATGGCATGAGTCTTTTTTATGTTCCGTAATTGAACAAATAAAGCTGGGCTCTTATATCTATCTTATTTCTCTTTTTGATTCTTTGTTTCTCGCACTCCTCTTCATTTGCTCATTGCTGTCCCCTCACACCCCACTGTCCCTCCTGCCAGGGTAATGGGGGTGAAAAAATAGGGTGACTAGTGGGCATTTGTATGTCCGCACTGATGATGGAACTCGCCACACACACACACACACACACATTCACACACCACCACCACACACACACAACACACACCACACACACACACACACACACACACACACACACACACACACACACACACACACACACACACACACACACACAACACACACACACACACACACACACACACACACACACACACACACACACACACACACACACACACACACCCAACAACACACACACACACACACACAAAACCACACCACACACACCTCCACAGGTGCTCTAACTGCCAGTGGGGCCGCCACAGTCTGTGTGCAACATCAGGGCTTTAGAAAAGAGTAAAGGCATAATGCATTTAAACACACACTCCAGGTAACAAAAAAAAAACGTATTTAAACACAGTGTGCCAGACTAGCACCGCTCGAGAACAGATGTGCCCGCTGTATTAGTAACGTGTGAATGGGTACTGTTCAAAACTGAATTGAGAATGCCATTTAAATTTCAGTTCAGCTCCTGAATTTGAATGGAGATTGATGCCGAACTGCAGATCATAGTTGAATGCAAGAAAGTGAATTACAATGATTTGAACTAGAATAGCAAACTTTCTAAAGTCAAACTTTAAATATTGGTTTAAAAGTAAAAACAAACCCTTGAAGTTGGAGGTTTATATGCAGAAAAAATCAGATAGAGATAGATAGATATAGACAGAAGATAGATAGATGATAGATAAATAGATTTAATTTTCAGCCTAAACCTTCAGCTTCAAGGGTTTTAAACATTATTCTAAACTTTTCCAGACATAGGCAGATATCTCCCTCCAAAACCTTGAACTTCAAGGGTTTTAAACAGCAATTTTTGTGACTCAGTAAATCAAATACATTTTATTTTGAGATGAGAGGACTGTGGGTGGAACTGAGGATGGTTAATGATTAATAATTAACATTCTGGCTTCTTTGTGTTTAACAGATGGCGCTTGAACCATAAATACCATCTCTTAACATCCTGACTCTGTCTTTCTCCGTCTCCTCTGAACTTTTGTGCATTACTGTCACATTTTGTTGGGCGAAGTGAGAGACTGACCCTGTGTGACCGCTTCCCTGAGAGTGTCCGTACACCATCACGCTTCAGTGCTTCAGTGGTCACATGACCTCCTGCGATCCCACGCTGCGTTTCCTCCCACAGCGCAGAACTTTCCCACCTCTTTCTCTTCACTTTCACGGCACTCAAACACATCTTTTCCCACTCATGCCCTGCTTTCTTGCCTTGCAGCATAATTAAAAAATGCAAATGATATGATAAACTACAATTCATTTAGATGCTGCAGATTGTGGCCGTTTGTGTCGAATCGAATGTGGAGGATATTTGAATAAATCTGTGTGATATCAGCTGTGTGTGCGGATAAGCATGAAATGAAGAGAGCCAGGAATACGACGCTACATCTGTTTGGAGTAAAAAGGTGGAGGATCTGGAAAGTTAAAGGGTCAGATCTAGGGGTGTAACGGTACACAGAAGTCATGGTTCGGTATTTACCTTGGCTTTGGGGTCACCGTTCGATATACGAGTTTTATATCAATATAAGTTCACTCAAAAAAATAATTTTTGCCTCTTGTTAAATTTAATTAATTAAAATAAGCAAAAGTAACACGATTGTTTAATATTTTGTCACAACTTGTGTTCAATCAACCTAATATATTTAAAACTGAAGTTTATTTAATTAATTTGTGTGAAAACTACATGAATAATTTTTGTTGACAACTCGATTCGTTCACACCGCCAGCGACACGCAGCGACATGATCCCATTCATTTCAATGGAGCGCTGGCGACATCTGGCGACCGAGCGACAGTGACCGTTGGTGACAGAATGTGGGCGTGTTAAGAGACAAGCGACAAAAGTTGAGAAATTTCAACTTTATGCAAATAAGAAGTGATTTTCGTGAGCGACAACCAATAGGAAAGAAGACTTTCAGTGGAGCTCACGTCACCGTCTCGAGTGCAGGTGAGATTTCACTGTTTTATATGATTTGACTGTAACCACATACATGGATATAATAAAATGATGCATTGAAAAGAAACTGTCGACAGTCTCAGTAAGTTTAATTCATACATTTATAGTTCGAGTGTTGTAAATTTATGATGCAAGTTTAGCACTGCTGCAGTTAATTTTACAGTTTCCAATGCATTATGTTAACTATCAGGGACAAGAAAATTGATTATTTGTCAAATTCGAATGACGTTTTAGTAATTTATGACAGAATGAGTGAGTTTAATTTGTTGATTGATCGATCGTTGATCTAGTAAATGATTTAATCCACTGAACACTGCTGTGGTAATATAAAAACACTCTCCCAACAGCATACTGTTTCTTTTGAGCCTAATTCCTAGTCAAATTAAAATAGTATAGTTCACTTCTGATGGTATTTTGTATAGATATGGCCAGACGTGTAGTCTACCAATAACAGTAGAGCGACAGCATTACGAACGCCCACAAGCGACTTCACAGTACAGAGACTAGCGACATGTAGCGACAAAATCGCTGGCGGTGTGAACGGGGCTTAACTAGGCAGCGGATCTGTAGTTCCCAGCATGCTTTGCAAGGGACTGCATTAGGAGGGTAAATTTAGGGATTAAAGTGTTATTTTATGTGTTTTTCAGTAAATGAAAAGATGTTGTTAGTTAATGTTAGTATTTAATGTTCAGTTATGTTAGAAACTTAGAGGACTTTCTGTAATGTTTTTGAATTTTGTGGTTACCATTATGCAGAAGAATAAGTTCTAATATTACTAAGTAATAAGTTGTTTTAATTAAATTGAATGCTAGTAGCTTCTATCATTGGAATTAATTATAGAATCAAATTAACTAAAATTATAATGTTGCCGATTTTAGGCAGGACAAAAATTAAATTTAGTTTACTTGATAAAACTTTATCTAGAAGGAATGACACTTATTTTAGTAGTCTTGACTAAATGAATTTAAGTTCATACAGCAAGATTACAACAAAAATTTCAAACAAATTAATTTTCCTCAATTTAATTAAGTTGGCTCAACAACTTATTTTTTTTGAGTGTACGCTTTGGATGACGGAATCACGGAAAGATGAGCTAGAAGGAGAAAAGTGCGATCTACATCTGAGTCTACTTCACCTTTCCACGAGGAGACGGCGAGTGAAGCGGCACCTGAGGATTCCCATTTCCAGGACACACATATTTCATCACTGGACTTTCACGACACAAATCGCCACAATGATTTTGTATCATTAGCCGCGTTTCCACTGCCGGGCTAGGGCCGGGCCAGAGCTAACAGCGAGCCGAGCCGAGCCAGTGGCTAAAGCACCGGGCTCGCGTTTCCACTGCCGGGCCAGTAGCCCTGCAGCGCTGCCCTAAACCCCGCCCCTAACACGCCTTTCTGGATCAAACGTCATTCAACCCAACCCATTTCAGCGGGTATTATGAATTTATTAATTTATTAAGTTAGGAAGATAGCATGTATATTAACTCACCGGCCGTGGCTGCAATAGTGTCCCGATTGTCTCGCGAGTCGCCACTAACAGAGGGACAGTGACCCAGCACACGGTGACCCAGCACACTGTCCATCAAGTCGAACCATGGAAAGTTCCTTCTCTGAGCTCCGCTTTGTCCATTGTGCGTTTTAATCACCTTGTACAATTCTGCGCCCGCAACTTTTTTATTTTTTCTTGAATGCTTAGCTTAGAAAGTTCAGCATCGATGTATTTTATAACGTCCTCGTTTCTTCACACGCCGTCATGTACCCTTTCTTCTGCCCAAATGCTCAGAAGAGCTTTGGTATCTTCGACAGACCAGTACATGCGATTCTCCATTTCGAGCAGCGATTATTTTGCGCGATATAAAACAGTGAAATGTGCATCTTGCTTTAGATCAACGTTCCATAACACCGATAAACTCCGCCTTCTACCTTGAGCACGCCTCTAGCCCGAGCTGGCCCGCTTTGGCCCAAGATATTCGATGGGCCAGAAATCCTGGCCGTTGGCCCTGAGTAAGCCCCGCTCAAGCCCCGGAAGTGACAGTGGAAATGCGACTGGCCCTGGCACGCACTAGCACGGCTCGGCCCTGGCCCGGCAGTGGAAACGCGGCTATTATAACAGTGGAAACAACTTAAAATACTCCATCATCTGTGGTAGGGCTATTCAACTGGCGGCCCGCCAATCATCTCCATCCGGCCCGCCGGCACCATCCTCTCTCCTCCTCTTTTCCTGGAGGTGCGGCTAATTTAGTTTGATACGCTCCGATTGACCTGAGAAACGTTTTACGTGCGAATATTTCAGCTGATATTATGCATGTCCCGTATTTCTGTCGACTGGACCAGCGATACCAATCATTCGTGAATGAATCATTCTTTTGGTTCGATTGTTTCGAAACACGCTTGTATAACGGTCTGAAACTATTCGGATTGGTTCAGAGCGATCTGTCACTGAATAATCTGAAGCGGTTTCTCGGTCAGTACTGTAACAACAAACAGCGCTGTTTTCAGTTGTTTCACTTGTTGTTTCAGCACATCACATTAATGATAATATGAGAACAAGAATTATTTTGCATCACAGTAATGAGGATTTGAGGGAAAATATATAGGCTTTATTTTATTTAAACAAAATATGTTTTCTAATTTCTGTCTTTTTTTGATTTAGAAATAAAAAACTGGACATTAAAGGTTCCACGACTTTGGCCATTCTTCACATGCGCTGAGCCAGTGGTCCATCAGTACGCCCACAATCTCATATAAAGCCATATAACCCTGCTCTTTGTCTGTCTCTAAATTCCTCCTTTCTTTGCCCTGAAAAAACCTGCCAGTCAAAATTGCCAGTGCTTCAATGATGGAAGTGAAAGCGATGGACTCATGCATTCATAACTCACTCGCACTATAAATAAATGAATACAATAAATTATACATTAATGTCATAATGTTTTTCTTCATTATTGGGAATATTTCAGCAGGGAAAGAGAGAGAGACTCGCCACAATGCCTGGACTCCTGTTGAGCCTTTCAGAATTCACAAAACTTTCATAATATTTTGCAACTGGCTGACATTTATAAATGATCATCTATAAAAACAAATGGCTCATAAATACAGATTAGAATCGCACAATATTTCTATGGTAATACTTTACATTGTCAAACTAGATGAGAAAGAAAGAGAAAAAAAATCTGCTTCGCAGGGAGAAAATGTGCTAGACGATAAAGAGTCTGACAAAGAACTGCCTGGTGAGACAGGAAGATCGACGTGTAAATCTGCGTTTTTCTGAAATAAACGGTAACACTTGAAGGGGTGTGCATAAGACTAACATGACACCTTCATAATCATGACATTACATATGTCATGAATATGAAGGAGGGTTTATGCATGTTTATGACAACTGTGTCTTTCGCTCAATTGTGACATTTTGAATGCAAATATGACATTGTTTGAGATGTCTTTGTTATGACATCTTGACATAAACCATAACATCATAACCTGTCAGTGTCTTTGTCATGACAACTTGACATTAAATTAAGTTAAACTGTCATGTGGTTGGTTTTGACATTGGCTGTCATGAGGCCATTATAACTGTGTTATGAATATTTTTCGTGACCTCAACTACGGTGGTACAAATTGAATTTGTCATTAAAAAGTTATATTGGCTTCATGACAGCCAATGTCAAAACCAACCACCTGACAGTTTAATGTAATGTTAACCAATAAAGCTAAGTGGTTTCTTAAGTTTGATAATTAATTTGCTATGTCATGTTTATGATAGGGTGTGTTGTCTTAGTAATGTCAAGTTATCATGACAAAGACACTGACAGGTTATGATGTTAAAGTTTATGTCAAGGTGTCATAACAAAGACATCTCAAACAATGTCATATTTGCATTAAAAATTTCATAATTGAGCGAATGACACTTAATGACAGTTATCATAAACATGCATAAACCCTACTTGTGTCATGTCATGATTATGAAGGTGTCATGTCAGTCCTATGCACACTCCTTCAAGTAAAGTGTTACCAAATAAAGTATACCACAATAATAGACTAATGTGAAAAAAAAATCTATTTAAATTGCAGCATAGAAGTCAGAACGGTTGCAAACTCGTAGCCAATCAGCAGTAGCTCCTTTTCAAACACCATCTCTTAAAAGTAATTTACCAGTAAAAACTGTGTGTGAAAACTCGTGCATACACACTTTACTCTATAGGTGAAGGGAAAGAGAGATTGAATGTGCATAAAGTTTTTTAAGAGTGTTTTTTCAAAATACTGAACACATATCCTGAAGTTTCTTTAATGTGTTTCTTACTTTGTATTAGTCTCTCTTTCCCATTCTCTCATTATTCTGCAGGGTTTGTATAGTTTGGCTTCTGGGAGACACTTGAGTTTTTCTGTTTATCCACTGTGTGTGTAAGGAACAGCGCAATGCACCAGTGCTACCTGAAAACACAGTTATACACACTTTCTGTCTCTATTTCTCACAGACAAACAGAAGCAATCTAATACAGACACACTCAGAAGACTAAACCCCAATCTTTTCAGGATCGACAGCGACACACAATAATACTAGTATCTGTGTGTGTGAGTGCAAGAATGAGACCTTTAACTTCAGTTACACTTTTTCAATAGTCCACTTCAGACATTCAACTAACTTTAAGTAACTTTTGACTACATGTCAACTAATTTTCATGCAGGATTAGTAGACTGCTGTGGTTAGTAGAATAAGACAAGTTGTAAAGTTACTTATAGTCATTAGTATGTTGGGGAGAACAAAATAAAGTGTTAGCAGATATTAAGCAGAGAGTCTATTAATACTCTAATGAGAGTTAGTTAACAAAGTTACTTATAGTTAGGAGTCTAAAGTGGACTATCAAAATAAAGTGTTACAGTAACTTCTTTCCATTTCATCGGAAAAAGATAAATAAAAATGGCCTCTGACAAGATATAATCTCAATCTGATGGCTGAAAAGTGTCCCAAACCCCCCAAACACAAGACATTTTAGACTAATGTTCAGTGATCTAGCATTAGTGATTAGTGTTAACAGTAGCAGCGTTTCCAATACAGATTTGCACATATTTTCTTAATTTTGTTTAAAAACTATTGCGAAATGACGCCGTTTCCATTAACCGATGTTATGCAATTTAAACATAATTTTTTCCTCTCGCGATAAGCCATTCCAAAAATCAGAAGCTAGTGAAGTATATCAGTAACTGTAAAGTAATAGTATCAGTGCCATAATGGTAACAATGATGCAACAGTAACACTGCCAGATACATTTCCGGGGAAAAAAGGGATGAGTAAGAGATGGAAAATGCAGAGGCTCACTGGGAGAATGACAAGAAGAACACACAGGGAGGAAGAGACAGAAAGAAAGAGATGTTCTCATATTTATTTGATGGTGGAGCAGAGGCTTTTACTGGCAGGTGTAAAGAGCCCTCTCCTCTGTTAGAGAAATAGCCCGCATAGACAAAGAGCTACACACACACACACACGCACACGCACACGCACGCACACGCACACGCACACGCACACGCACACGCACACACGCATGCACGCACGCGCACGCGCACGCACACGCACACGCACACGCACACACACACACACACGCACGCACGCACGCACGCACACACACACCACACACACACACACACACACACACACACACACACACACACACACACGCACATGCAACACAAAAATAAATACAATAGAATAAAGAGACAAATGAAAAAAAGGGCTCAGTTGGGTCTAACAGCAGTTTTAAGGTAAGAAATACTACAGAAATGAAAGTAATCAAATGTAAAATAACACAGAATACTTTTCATTATAAAAATTAAATACAGATTAATGCTTACAATTAAAGTTGCAAAAGTTATTCAGTCAAGGGCAGCAAGTGATATTCTCTTCAGACAGCAGCAGGTTTATTAGGCTGCTGTCACTTTAAGAGCTTATGCACGGATCCAATATACTGTTACACAACATGCCTTTTGTTTCTCAACTATGTCCTTAAAACTGACTGTATTTACCTCAATACTCAGCAAGACTGGTATTTTGATATCATTTTGTATGTATTTGACCGTTTAAAGCGCAATAAGCCACGAAAAATAATTCAGTTTTGCAATCGCGAGCTATTTAAAAGATGGTTTTACGAGAGCGTCACTTATATAGATCAGTGGTGCGCGCACTTTTGGTGTGAGGGCGAAACATGCAATACATAGTTCCTACATGACGTCAAAACATACGGGCATTTGCCGACCCGGCGCCATTTCTGTGGGCATGTTGTGGACAGAATACATAGACTGTAAAGGCAGAATATTAGAAGAAGAAGCTGAAACGAGTTAATTTCGTGATAAAAAGTGAAAATGGTCATCTCCTGCTGGGTCAATGGATGTTCAAATCGTGCCGGAGGTTCAGTTAAATTTGGATTTTACAGTATACCCGTTTTTAGACTTCATGAATGTGAGAAGACTAAGCTTTTTCAGAACAACGACGGAGGTTATTGCTGGCGAGGATAAAAAAGTTAACATTTTGCAGTTTGAATGATGTCCTGTATGAACATAATGACCAGGTATTAAAAACAACATTGTTTCCAACATTGTTTTCTCTCTTTCTCACTCAGACTCACACACATTCCAGCATTGCAATCTCAGATTATGTCCCTAAAGAACCCGCGTATAAAGTAGTTCCGCATTACATTAATTAATTTGCACGCGAGTTTTATTTACTTTTATACCGCGTATATTCATGCACTGAACCGTGACGCCCGTACAGTTTCAGTTCAATATGAATACATGTACCGTTCCAACCCTATTCTACACTGTTCAAATAAGTACATGCATATTACAGAAAGCACCGATGACTGTTTTAAGGGGAACATAGGAATTAAATTGAGCATGCTATGGCTTTTTAATAGACAGATAGTCTAGCATCATGCTACATACATTCGCTATGATGACTACTTTTCCATTGATTGCACTTGAGCAAACGTCACCAACCCAACCCTCGACAAACTGATTGTACACCTCCAGTGATTTCCAGGCTCGGAATTGCTCACATGTGTAAAAAATACCAGATAATGCTAACGTTACACACTGTATGAGGCAAAGCTGCATAATCAGTGCTCAGTTAGCGCATACGGATCCACACCATTTATGACTGAAATTTTCGCATTGTACCTCTCTCTGTCTTGTGTTAATAGTGTCTCTTTATAATCTCTGTCACTTTGTCTCTTCATGATTTTCGTAACTTTATAAACAGAAAGAAATATTCGAAATTTGCTTGTAAAACTGTGTAAACACAGCAGCTTATGCCCTCAAAGATGGCGTCTCCGGGAAAGTCACGTGACATGAATTGGCCTGTGGGAACTATGTATAAGGACTAAAACTATGTGCAATACACACACTATTCAACCGGAGAGAATGAGAGGAGTTTGGTTTGTGTCAATTCGCCGTCTGAGCGTGAACATGCAGCTGGTATTGGTGTATCAATACTGCAGAAAAGCAGTAGTAGAACCGTTTCAGATATTTCAGTACCGATACAGATTGAAATATCTATATTTTTGACAACACTACTGTGACCTTTATTTTTTAACAGAATATATGATATCTCCTCATACACATTATCTCCCACAGACTTTCTTTGATGGGGAAGGTTGTTGACTCAAATTAAAGGCGCAGTAAGTGATTTTAGCAATAATCAGCAATAGGGGGCGTGTCCACTCATGATGGGGGAGAAGAGAGTGAGCCAATCAGCTGTAGGGGGCGTGTTCACTCATGATGGGGAGGAGAAAGAGTGGGCCAATCAGCTGTAGGGGGCGTGTTCACTCATGATGGGGAGGAGAAAGAGTGGGCCAATCAGCTGTAGGGGGCGTGTTCACTCATGATGGGGGGGGAGAGAGTGAGCCAATCAGCTGTAGGGGGTGGGTCCAATCATGATGGGGGAGGAGAGAGTGGGCCAATCAGCTGTAGGGGGCGTGTTCACTCATGATGGGGGGGGGAGAGAGTGAGCCAATCAGCTGTAGGGGGTGGGTCCAATCATGATGGGGGAGGAGAGAGTGAGCCAATCAGCTGTGGGGGGCGTGTTCACTCATGATAGGGGAGGCAAGAGTGAGCCAATCAGCTGTAGGGGGTGGGTCCAATCATGATGGGGGAGGAGAGAGTGAGCCAATCAGCTGTGGGGGGCGTGTTCACTCATGATAGGGGAGGCAAGAGTGAGCCAATCAGCTGTGGGGGGCGTTTTCACTCATGATGGGGGAGGAGAGAGTGAGCCAATCAGCTGTAGGGGGTGGGTCCAATCATGATGGGGGATGAGAGAGAGTGAGCCAATCAGCAGTAGGGGGCGTGTCCACTCATGATGGGGGAGGAGATAGAGAGCCAATCAGCAGTAGGGGGCATGTCCACTCATGATGGGGGAGGAGATAGAGAGCCAATCAGCAGTAGGGGGCGTGTCCACTCATGATGGGGGAGGAGATAGAGAGCCAATCAGCAGTAGGGGGCGTGTCCACTCATGATGGAGTGTGTTTGTTTGGGTTGATTTCCAAATATCAACTAGTCTGGGTTTCCCCATGCTGCCTTCCCGCAGCGCGATTTTATTCACGCTGAAAGGCAGTATGGATACCATGGTCCGGATTTTCGCCTCATTTAGGGAACCAATCACAGAACGGGGAGGGAGCAGCAAGACGATGACGACATCTATGTGACACACCGAAGCAGTTTGTTTATTTCTATGGATTCAACATGGTAGCAGACGCGAAGCTATACAAACGGCAATAGTCACTGAACGTCATTGTTTACACATAAATATCTTACCCATCGTCTTCTTCCTTGTCTAATTTCTGTAGCTCTACATAGGTCATCTGGTATAATTGAAACGATTGGCTATGAGCTACGTACAGGCGCATTTGATAGACATTCTTAGCACCCAATAAACGGCGCCGGGGCATTCGTAAACCACGCCTCAAATACGAGAAAATGGACATGTGGATCCCAGACCCAAGTCTCAACGAGAATTGGGTCTGGCATTAGCCAGGCTAAATATCAACAGTGTTTCTCAGAAATCGCTTACTGCTTCTTTAAAGGTGAATAACAGAGACATAACGCCAGCAGGGGTCACTCATACTACATTAAATAAATTAATACATAATACATGGAACTGGTTTGACAGTATATTGTTTGTTTATATTGCTAAGGGTGTTGCGCAGTGATACAAGGGTCTGTTAGATGAAGCGGTCACAGCCAATCAGCATCAAGGACCGGAACTACTTGTTTTATAATAAGAGTTTCACAGTTGCTGAAAGGCCAGTCATGGCAGCCACAGTTCACTGTTGCCTGGCAACCTTCCAAAGCTGCTGCAAAGAGACTTGCCTGTTCTGTGACGAGGCAATTCTTGTCTGTCTACATCTGTCTCTGTCCTTCTCTCTGTGAGTGTGTGTGTGTGTGAGCAATACATGTTTCTCTCTAGAATGGCACACGTGTTTGATTGTATGAATGTGTTTGTTGGTCCCTTTGTTTGTCATGAATTTGCAGCTTCAGGTAAGCAGCACATAAAGAGATAACAGAGGAGATTTAGAAAGAGTGATAGAAAACATGGAGAAAGATTCATCAAGATGGAGGAAAGAGTAAATGTGATGAGCGGTCAGTCCGCAGGAAGACGGCACCGGGGGCGATTGAAATAGACAAAGATAAACACAGAAAACAAAGAATGAGGGACACAGGGGGAGACTAAAATACACAAAATGTGATAAACATCAAATGGAGAGGGAAAGGAAGAGTAAATAAAAAAGGACTATAGCTGGGTTCACATATTTTTATGAGAATATTGGGATATAGCATTAAAATTGCAAGATGGAGTCACCAAAATGTGAATTCAATTTCCAAAACGCACTTAAAAATGTATACAGCAAGTTGAAGTGGATTATGAAATGCTAGAGCCAGAGCCAAAACATCATTATTATTACAAACATTTATATAACAAATTCTTAAAATAATTTATTTGAATTTATTTATTTAAATTGATATACTTATTTTAAATTAAGTCAAAATGATTTAGTACAAATAAAATAACCGCTAGGAGTGGCATTATGACATTTTATTTCACAATAACAATATATATGACGATACAGTTATTTTGTGTTATTTTATCTAATGTCTGTAATTAAAAATAAGTAAAAAAGAAGCAAAACAAGCAATAGGACAAATACAATATAACTAAAATATGAATTTAACAAATTAAGTTTTGGTACAAATAGGTTTATTTAACATGCAGTTAGAATTAGTACAGAAATTTAATAATTAAACGTATTCTTATTAAAGCTGAAACAAGTCATTCAGTCGAGAGCAGTACGTTATTTTCTCTTTTGTTTGATTCACATTAATGACAAAGAGTAGCAGTTATTTTAGGCTGCTGTCACTTTAAGACCAAACGCACAGAGCCATTATACTGATACACACTGTTTACTTTCACTTGAGACATAACCGGCTGTGTTTACATGAATACTTTTTTACATAATTGCATGTGTATTTGACCATTCAAGTGCAAGAATTCGCGATCGCATGTTGAGAGACGCGGCTTTCATTGCTGATTGTGCTTAATAACACTTTTTAACATCGAGTACGTCCCAAATTCGTGATGGCCTTGTGAGAGGCAGCTTTCTGTGCGTGCACTGTGATGGTGTGCAAGTCAGCACGAGCACTGCATCGGATATTTTACGCTTATAACTTTTTAACATCCCGCTTCTTATATTCTCATTCAAGCATTTCATCACTGCTCATCACATGGAGTGTCAATAGTGCTATATATTTACATAACCACGATATAGCAAAATCTCTAACGATAGACATTTGTGTGACTGTTTTTAAAATGAACAGCTAAATACCATTTTGTCAGCTACAGCTATATGCTGTTAAATTACAGTTATATACTGTAGCTGACAAAACGGTATTTAGCTGTTAATTTAAAAAACAATCACATACCGTATTTTTACGGTATAATGCTGGCAACCACAGCTGCCAATAGTTTACCGTTTTTTACAGGATAATGTTTTTTTAAAGTGCATCCTCATGCCACCCACCCTAATAACCGTTATTATTATTTAAGCCATTTATTATCTAAAAGAACAAACTTGGCACAAACTTGGAAAACACAGCTCTCAATCAGAAGAAAAATGAAAAATGTCTCAATCAGCTCCCTAGTTCAGTAGTCAGGGCACTGATCAGGGAGTCGGACATTTTAGAGGTGTCTCAATCACAAAATCCTTCCAGTGCACTGAATCATTCACTCCCTAAAATACACCATGAAAATAAGGGAGCATCGATACACACTATGTTCCTTTAACGGACGTTCTGAAGCACGAAACAATCACGTGAGCCAACTCACACACATAATGATCTTTATGTTAAAAATACGTGTTAAAAAACAAACCGTTTTTAATTCTATTTCAGCATAAACATATATCACTAGACAGGTAATGAACATAATCTATATTCATTTACAGCTGAATTGGTATGTAACAATCAAAGTATTTTATCCTAATGTACTTTTAAATAACAAACTAACATTGTCAGAAATACATTGTCTTGTTCATAAATGCCAGAAGAGACATTGTACAACAAAGATGTTGTTATCTCACTATCAGTGTCCCAATTGTGTAGCAGATGTGCATTTGTGTGCATTATACACTGTTTCACGACAAGGGAGCTGATTGAGACGCACCCCTAGTGATGTAAATGACAAGCAAGAAACTCCACAGCAAAGATTCTGGCATAGATTATACAGTAAAACTGAGCATCACAAATGCGGCTCCTAGATAACTAAATCTGTGAGTCTGTGACACCATTCTGGGCTAGTTTATTAGGATGTGACAGACAGTGTGTGTGTGTGTGTGTGTGTGTGTGTGTGTGTGTGTGTGTGTGTCCTTCTCTTGAGCTCCATCTATCATTCTCCACACACACACACACACACACACACCACACACACACACACACACACACACACACACACACACACACACACACACACACACACACACACACACACACACACACACACACACACACACACACACACACACACACACACACACACACACACACACACACACACACACACACACACAGAATAATATTGCATTTCGAAATGATGGATCTCACTTCATGCTTTATAAAACCCACAACCTCTTCTTTATGAAAATTAAAAATTCAACATTTTCCCCATCAATCTAATATTTCAAACCAGAGACTCATTACTTCTCTAATTAGTACTGTGAATATCACATTTTCACAAAAATATTAAATTACGCTCTGATTGTAATGAGAAAATGATGATACGATCATTAAATATGCTGATGGTACTGATTATTCCAGGATTAAAAAGGCTTGATATGTTCAATACCCAATCAATGTGTGTGAAGGAGAGCAATATAGACGCATTCATCCTCCCTGCTCCTTATATGCGTGTGTACACATCTTACAGCACTTTCAGAAACAGCTTTATTGCTATTATTATTATTAGCTAGTGAATATGCATCTCAGTGTTGAGCTGAAATGGCAGGTTTGGGATGAATAGCTGGAGATTGGCGGCCATGATCTAATCTTGCCTCCTAATTACCATGCTGCAGTCAGACAGCTTCATCCAGCCAATGGCATCGCAGCCTACGATCATATTCATAAGCTGATTTAAATATGGATTAATTTATGAAAAGGCTAAAAATCCCCAGGCCGTAGCTCATCGGTCTTAAACGCTGACTTGCTAGAAGTGATTCCAGATGATGCATTAACAACTTCTTAGTCAGTCGTGTTGAAAAGCAGCCACAATGCATTTCTGTGTTTGCGATACTCAGCGAGAGTAATGCAGATTGACAGGTTTGTAGGAGGCTCAGTACTTTCACAAAATTGAAAAAAAAGCGAATGACAGTTCGATCATCACTGTGAAGGCAGGAGCACTCGAACATGAACTCCATAGATATTCAGTAAACAAATGTCAATTTCTTTCAAACATTTGCGGTTAAACATGCCAATTTTGGAGCGTACTGCAATCCACTTTTGAGAAGTTGGATAAGATGAGTTATGTGTGTGTATGTGTGGCAATCTCTCAATAAATCTTACTTGCCGACCAGCTTGCTGATGCCTCCACATTAAAAGCTGCTGATAATGGAAGTTGGATTGAAAAGATTTCTTCCTCTCTTTTTTTGACATCCTACTCCACTTTTTACGATAATCTTTTACAGTCTTTCTCTCGTGCTATCATCCATCAAGCGATAAGTAAATCTCAAGCACATCTCAATTCTCTCAAACAGTGCATCAAGGGCATCTTTGACACCGAGACAACATTTCAGGAACATTTACATTGCATAGACTAACATCCCTCAGTCTTAAACAATGGACTCAACAGATCTGCAGTCCTCGTTCTGAGGAGTATGTGTGTGTTGATAAGAGAGAAACACACTTTTCTGAATAATATCTTATCTGTGATGCCAACGGGAGGAATGAAAAAGACCAAATGCTCTGATTAGTTACTGCAGACTGTGTTTTTGTACAGCAACTCTGCCATTACAGAATGGAACAGAGAGAAAATGAAATGGAAAAAGAAACAAAAGAGGAACAAAAATGAATGCAGAGTCTAACAATAAGAGTAAAATGTGGAAAATGGGGAAGAATGAGACATAAAAAAAGCAAATGAGGCAAGTTAATGAGTTGGACCAGTCATGGTTGCCCTCAGACAAAGAGGAAGTTGCAGTGGTGTATGCAAATGCTGGTAATAAGACAGACATTGATTTATCCATACGTGGAGGGGCTCTGCCCTGACATGCTCATTCCTCATTGAACTTCTGTCAGAGACTTCAGGGACATTGCAAATGAGCGATATTGCGGTGAGTCATAATTCACTTCACACCGAGAGTTGACCCGGAGCATATGTAGCATGCAGATAATCACAGGTAATGCAATTTTCAATTAGATTTTTGCAGAGGAAACACTGGTTTCTGGCTTATCTAGAAGAATCAAAGACTTACTATGCACAGAGCCGCGGTTAAAAGAACTTCAAAGCGATCGACAAATATCAAACACACGGACTCAAATCATTAGGGGGAAAAACGCTTTAATCGAATAGGTGCTGATGTGTGATATTTTAGCCCTGACTCCGCAGCCCCTTAGGTGTCTTTTGGTAAATAAATCACAAGTTTAATCCCATCTTCACAAGAGCAGCTAAGATCTTTCCGAGCCAAATCAAGGCTCGTGTCCTGCCGGGGGTCCCAAACTTCAGATGGGTGAGTTTTCACATGATTGGTTGACCCGTTCTGCCTCAAGGGATACATGTGCATCTCTGGCCCTGTTTACACCTGGTATTAAGATGCGTTTTGGTCGATCGGATTACAAGTAGAGTTACGGAACAAAAATATATGGGAATATACTGCTAAATAAAATGCAATATATTACATAATACATTTCCATATATGGGAAACTAGTGCTTATATTTTTCTATATACAGAACAGTTCTATGACTTCCAAAGTGTGGACAAACTTTTTTCTTTCACCCTCAAAAAAATGTCTTTTGTGTTCCACAGAACAAAGATATGTTTGGGACAAGATGAGGGCAAGTAAATGACAGCATTTTAATTTTTGTCCTTTCATCAAGACAGAAATGCACCTTCTCCTGAGACCGGTGCTCATAAATACTCCAAGTGATAGATTCTCACTGAACCTTTAAATAATATATGTATTAATTGCATTAATTTCATATGTGCTATCACCTAATAAGTGTTACCCGGGCGGTGGTATTTAAACTGGCACAGCACATTTGCACATGACATTGTGTGAGCGCCCGATTTGGTTCTAAGAAATGAGATGTGGATGACAGCAAGCTAATGAGAGAAACATCTGGGATTTGAGAGTGTGAAAGGGAAACTCTTGTTCTCTTCTTAGGGTTCGATTGCCGGTCTCTGCCAAAATAGCACACTCCATCTGGACCGAGCTGTCAGCCAGGACAATCCAATGTGTTTGTAGAGGAAGAGTCGGTGTGAGAGAGGATATCCAGTAAAGACAAATGATAATGTGTCCTTATGATAACTGCACAAACATTTCATTAGTTAAACACACAATTGCATTTAAATAGTGATGCTCTGAGAGGCGGTTAATCGTAGGGACAAGTAATTAGTCAGCGACCCAATTCACAACATAATAAACTTAAAAATATATAATTTCCCTAAAATAGACCTGTACTATTGACGTGAGCTGGTCTGGCAAATGTATAGCATGGAAAACCAAGGACAGAACAAAGTGTACCTAGAAAAGAAAGCTTTTATCGAAAATGTAGTCATAGCCATAATTTAAGTAGTCATGAATATATTTGCAACAATGTTGTTGAATTAAATATGTGAAACTAATAATTTAAAACCTGTTAAAATTACCATTTAATAAAGCAGCTACATTTTCTTGACACAACACTTACATTGCAAGTTAGGCAGACACTTGCAAATGCACAAAATAAAGAGTATAAAGTGTGTCCTCAAAATTAGGCTACATACTGCCTAAAAGAAGTCTCTGTTTGGATTTAAATAGGCAAATGCTTAAGAGACTGTGACTGGATCATTATTACAGTGATTATTATGTTTCTAGCATGTTGTATGTTTGGCAACAGTTCTTCTAACACTAATTGATGGAGTGTGTAGCTTTTCATTTCTTAAACAACCATGTAGGAAGACACATCATGGTCATATTCCAGGATGACAATGTCAAGAGGCTCAAATTGTGAAAGAATGGTTTTTGAGGAGCATGAAGAATCAGCTTCACACATGTATTGGCACCTCTGAGTCCAGACCTTAAATTTACAGTTCTTTCATAAATTACCTAAAATTGTGTCCATTAATGAATAACTAGTTCTTCCAATGTGTTACCATAAGACTCGCACTTGGATTGATATGGTAAAATCGACGCTGTCTTTACAGTGTGTACAATCGCTGAGCTTTAGGAAGCCTCCAGAGCTGAAATGCAGTTATGGTAAAAAAGTGTTTAGTTTCCGACAAGCTCTGCAAGCGGTAGACCAATCATAGCAGACAGGGCCATCTGACCAATCAGAGCAGAGGAGGCCATGTAGAGACTGAGACAGATCAGACACGCAATTATTTGTTATATTTAACAAATAACCAATAGTATCACTCAACCAACAAGCAAACCATGGGCTCAAGTTAACTGCAAGTCACACAGGCAGAACCTGTAGTCCGGTTACAGGACATATTAAGAATGATAAGACTGTTTATGACCAAAAGGAATTGTTTTCCCTAATTCTCTTTTCTCTTAACTTAATTCCCATTGAAAAGTACAAACAAACCCTTTTAAACCTACACTGTAAAAAAAAATCCGTAAAACTACGGTCCAATGTACCATATAAATTTGAAGGATTTTTCCGTATTTGTCTTTTACAGGTCATTTACCCGTATTTTGAATTACACGCGTTGCATTGTGGGAACAAAAACCTGGCGGCGCTTAAAGTTTAAGACGCAACCGCCATTACACACGCAGATGACCGCGCCAAAGTTGTTTATTAAAGTCTGATTTCGGGTGTGTGGAAAGCCATTCTGACACTTCTATGGTAAAATACGAAATTTATGTTCAAATAAGCTGTTAACGTAACGTTATTTAGTTGCCATCTGGCATGTTAGGCAAATGAATGTCGGAGCCGTCGCATTTATCATTTTATGCATATCGTCACACATTAAAAGATTTAGTATACACTCGTGGAAGTTCCCTGATATATGTGTTATAGTGTGCCCTCGTTGTAATTTGTTTTATTTACTTTTATTTGTCGGTGATACGGTTTATTTCTTGACGAGCGCATCCGTTAACCAGGCAGTTGTGATAAAATGCAGTAACGTTACTAACGTTAGTGTTTTGGAGCAATTTAATATGGGATGATTATAGTATCAAAATGATTAACACGTACAAGCACACTTATCAATGAACTTGATACATGTTGCAGAAATGTTTTATCCATGCCTTTCAACTTGCGTGTGCAAAATTCAAAATTGAATGAATGTGAAGCAATTTGTACAAATAGAGACATTTTTGTGAATACAAATGTTTTCCTTTGTATTAGTGTATCATCATTTGCACATACAACACAGAAGATGTGCATGTGTGGATCAGGTGACACGCGTGCATTCATTGACTCGTTTCTGAGTCGATCCTATTTGATTCATTTGGATTTTGAGACTTTCATTTCGCGGGTTTTCGCCTTGCACAATCCACACACAGCTGTCTGAGAAAACCTGCTACCACTAGATGGCAGTATTCTGCTGAAACAGACAACGGCAGCATAAAGCGTTCTTCCGCATTTAAGACGCTTAATGAGAGTGATATTGAAGCACCAAATTTAGTACACAATAATATAGGCCTACCCTATTAATAAAGCATATGTTATAGAGGAAACATTAGATCAGATTATGAACAACACCCATAGAAAACCATTATAAAACGCTTAACGTGCAATCGCGCGTTGCATGTTCTGTATTGGCTACTGAGTTTAAATATCACCGTTACTGCTTAAGCTTTTTCTTTATGATATGCTCTATGGGAGGAAAACTATATAGGCTACAGACAAGAGGCTACATGAACGCAACGCACGGCGTTTCAAGCTAATAACATTTTAGAATTTTAAAATTGCAGCTACAGGCCAGTTGATTTTCAATTAATATTTCATGTCGATATACAATGGTTGCATATTGTTAAAACTCATCGTGCTATAGGCCTACTATAGACTATAACAGTGGCTTAAGGGTCAAGGGAAAACAAACGTACTGCGAAAATCGTCTTTAATATTTAAAAACAGACATTTTCAAATTCCAAAGCTTGTATAAATATGTATACAATGTGTAGTCAGATAAAAATAAGCATATAATATGAACGCAACTGCGAAATTTCACCTTTTTTTAACAGGAAGGAATTTTTAATTAACTTGAAACGCCGTGCGTTCATTTCACTCAAATGAATCATGTCTGTAGGCTATATAGTTTTCCTCCCATAGAGCATATTATAAAGAAAAAGCTTAACGTCAATGCAGTAAGACGGTGATATTTAAACTCAGTAGCCAATACACCTTACTGAACAGAACATGCAACGCGCAATTGCACGTTAAGCGTTTCATAATGGTTTTCTATGGGTGTTCATAATCTGATCTAATGTTTGCCTCTATAACGTATGCTTTAGGGTAGGCCTATATTATTGTGTACTAAATTTGGTGCTTCAATAGGCTATCACTCTCATTAAGCGTCTTAAATGCGGAAGAACGCCTGAATATGCTGCCGTTGTCTGTTTTAGCAGAATACTGCCATCTAGTGGTAGCAGGTTTTCTCAGACAGCTGTGTGTGGATTGTGCAAGGCGAAACCCGCGAAATGAAAGTCTCAAAATCCAAATGAATCAAATAGGATCGACTCAGAAACGAGTCAATGAATGCACGCGTGTCACCTGATCCACACATGCACATCTTCTGTGTTGTATGTGCAAATGATGATACACTAATGCAAAGGAAAGCATTTGTATTCACAAAAATGTCTCTATTTGTACAAATTGCTTCACATTCATTCAATTTTGAATTTTGCACACGCAAGTTGAAAGGCATGGATAAAACATTTCTGCAACATGTATCAAGTTCATTGATAAGTGTGCTTGTACGTGTTAATCATTTTGATACTATAATCATCCCATAATTTAATGCCTTCAAACATAAGCTACCAGAGGAATCGTCAAGAAAAGTAAAGGCCATTAAGACTTGCTTGATTTAAAAGGCATGAAGATACAACGTGAAGATACTGTGTGTGAAGATGCAGTAACGTTAACAGTTACAGCTGGATCAAGAAAAAACACCACCTTTTCTGCCAAATGAGGTAAGTTAACGTTATGTTTTTACGTTAGACTTGTTTTTGTTTTAGACGAGACACACACACACACACACACACACACACACACACACACAACACACACACACACACACACACACACACACACACACACACACACACACACACACACACACACACACAACAAATAATGACCACGAAATATTAATTTACATTTAACATGACTGCTATTATCTGTTACTCTTCTGCCTGTAACGTTGGTCTTTACCAGATCCCCTCAGTTTGTTTAATAGTTTTTTCTGTTGTTTTCGTATCTAATTGACAGGACTTTGCTGCTGTAGTTTGCATCCCAAGCACCACCTACATGCTGCTTACAGGTTTGTATTTTTTTTATTAGCATTTTTGTATTATTAATCACAATTCACTATGAGTGTTCAAGACTGGCAACACACAATTAAATTTAAAGTCTGAGGAAAAATGTTGATAGAAAAAGTTGGTTGCTGAATACCCCCTTCAAAGATGTGTATGCTTACATGGTCAGTAGAAATACAAATTGTATAGGGAAAATTTAAACAACTATGTTTAAAGGAATAGTTCACTTTAAAATGAAAATTCTGTCATCATTTCCTCACCCTCAAGTTGTTTCAAACCTGTATGAATTAATTTCTTCTGCTGAACACAAAGATATTTTGAAGAATGTCGGTAACCAAACCATTAACTGAAGCCATTGACTTCCATACTATTTTTTTTTCCTACTATGGAAGTCAATGGCTCCAGTTAACATGCAATTGGAGTCCACTGGAAACAAAAGTCTTAGCATTTTTATACAGTGTTTGAATTTGAAAGAATTAGGGATGGCTGATTATTTATAGTTGATAATTTAACGAACGTAAAATACTGTACAATTGTTTTTAAACCTCAACCTGGTCTGCATGATACTTTGTAGTTCATTTTCCTTCATTTCATTTCTTGCGTAGCTATAATATATCTATTTTTTTTTCTTCATATCCAACTTTTCTGTGCAGAAATCCTGAACGAATGTTGAAAAGGCTGAGATGAAGGAAACCAAACGTATACACATTCCTTCAAGACTGCTGAAGTTCCTGTATGAACAACTTCGAAAAACCATGTAAAGTTTTAGCTTTTATCAAATCTCAAAATGAGACTTTAACTGAACATACCGATCACTCCTTCATCTAGGCGATAGACGGGGATCGGCACTTCCTCATCAAACAGATCCAGGATAATCTACCCGATGAACATCTACGTCCAGCCCTGAACCCTCTACCTGTGTCGGCACGGAGAGAACAACGACAACCTGGAGGGACAGCTGGGCCGTAATGCAGGCCTCTCGCCACGAGACAGACAGGTACGGTTAACCGCAGACAGAACCATTACAGTACACTGCAACTAAATTTGAAACATCTTGATGGATAGGCCACATACTGTTCTCTCCCCCTCTGTAGTGTTTGGTGGCTAAACCCGAGTCTGCAGTCCTACCAGGACCTGGTCCAATCAGTCCAGTGGCTCTGAAGAATTTACTACACATTTCTTGGTGAGTGATGAGTTTTCCCCACCTAGAATCTTTGTTTTGACACATTCTGTATGTCAGTAATAATGTTTTGTATTTCTTTTACAGCCTTCATCTTACCTGAAGACAAGAAGAGTACCCCCCCAGCCAATCCATGTTCCTCTGAAAAACCTTTTCCCCTCACACATTTTAAAATAATTTATTCAGTGGATGCGATTGTTGTAATGTTAACAAAGTGTCATCAATTGGCAGACTTGATACAATTTAGAGATGAGAAGCTATATATACTTTTCCCTTTTGTGTTTTTTTCCCTTTATATTCTAGTTTTCTTGGAATTGTTGTAGATCTATAAGTAAATAAAAATATTTTTTAATCACAGAAGATTTGTTTGAAATGTTTTCAACAAGAGTTATCATTACACTGTTAACTAACAGAAAAGTTAAATTTATATTTGCTGTAGGTATATTGCCTAAATTCATCTGTTTTATTTTTACTGTAGGAAAACCATAAATTAACAGAAATTTTTCATCTTTTAATTACGGAACAAAGTCCGGGTAATGAGCTGCCAGTACATTTTCTGTTATTTTACGGATTTATTTAATATTTGCTTTTTTTACTGTAGTTATATCATTAAATAACAGAAAGTGTCCTGTTTTTTTTCATACTATAAATACATCATTAAATGACAGAAAGTGTCTGGTCTTTTACTATAGATACACCATTAAATAACAGAAAATTTCTGTTTTATTTACAGTGGGCACACTGTGAATTAACAGAAAATTTCTGTTTTTTAATTACGGGACAAAGTCCGGGTAATGAGCTGCCAGTACTTTTTCTGTTATTTTACGGATTTATTTCTTAGAGTGTATATAACCATAACGATTGATAAGTGTATAAACAATCCAATTTTCCCTTCTCATGATTTTCCTTTTATAGGGATACAGATATTTCTTAAGTATTAATTCAAATTAATGTTTCAGAATTACATACTATGGTTTACTAAGATCATGTGTAGCATGTTTGGTCTCTATGAACTCCAATTTTCGTTAATTTACATTTTTTAACTCGTATAATGAGACTCTTGAAGGTTCTTCTCTTAAACACCCAATCAAATAACATATGCAAATATCCTGCTAGAACAAAAGATCGTAAAGTTTTCGAACAACTTCTTCAACACCTCCAGAGGGTGTGATATCTTCACACTTTAAAAGATCACTGATCGCAAAACCACCCAGTTTTTCCCGTTTTTCTGAGAAATCCTAATGTGAGGATAATGCTGAGCTAGAAGTCTTCGAAGGACCCATAAGTTTGCGCCAGGCTGCGGCCTCGTCTTTCCATTCACCAAAGATCCTCCAAGTGATTCTCTCTCATCAAGACAACATCAACCAAGATCATCTGGAGCCCTGGTAAACTGCATCAGGACACTTCTGTTCAAATGGGTGAGACACGCAAGTATCAAACTTAGTCTCATTATTTGATCCATTACGTATCACTACCCTGTTTTTCAGAAGGGTGTGTAAGAACTAAACTGATGGTTTGCTCAAGACTGTTGATCTGCTGAACTTCAAACAATGCAATAAGTTATTGCGTTCCTGTACTCTGCTTCAGCTCGTTTTCCACTGCTAAACTGTATGCATTTATGTGTGTGTATGTTAGAATAGTTTAGTTAATATAGTTAATAAAGTCTTGTTTGCATCATACTCAAGGTTGTTTGTTGTTTTGCTCATTACTAGAGTCCCTAATCATACAGATTTTGGTTACATGCTCTGAATAGTACCGTACAGTACAGTGAGAAAGATATATTTCCCACCACCTGGAAATTAACATTTATTTGAATTAATCAACAATTGCCACTCAGTGTTTTCTGGACAAACAGGTTAATTGATTGTAATATTAATTCTGCTACAATAAGGTTAATTCTATTAACGGATCTAAAGAGTTATAATTAATTATTCATATTTGCTTTGAGCTAATTTGCTACAGCCAATCACAACAGACTGGAACATCTGGCCAATCAGAGCAGAATAGACATCAAACAGACATGGCCATCGACCAATCAGAGCAGAATAGACCAATCACAACAGACATGGCCATCTGACCAATCAGAGCAGAATAGACCAATCACAACAGACTGGGCCATCTGGCCAGTCAAAGCAGAATAGACCAATCACAACAGACATGGCCATCTGACCAATCAGAGCAAAGTAGACTGTCGTAAAGGAGGGGTTTAGGGAGACTGAATCTGTGGATGAGTCATTTGAGAATCATTGAAAATTGAGGTGATGTGCAATGTATATTATGTGAAATTGAAAGTGTTTTTTTATCTTTGATGCATGTGAACCTATTGTAGAAGACCTTTACAACAGCATATAATAAGGGCACTATATAGTTTACATTTACAACAAAAAGCTGAAAGCTATAAAAAAAAACGAGCTCAACTCAAAAAACCCAAAAAACAGGAAAGAACTGAATTTGCATACGATTTTGAAAATGTTGGGTTTTGGATGTCAAAACGTAAATAGACATGAACACAAGACATGAGAATCCTGGTGAAGACATTTACACGGAGAGCAAAAATAGAGTAATGGGCAAAAAATCAGCGCATTACTTAAATCTCTCCTGATTAAATAATACAGTTTAAGGTGTTTACATGATCTTACATGTTGGGTTAATCACTAAGCTCGGGTATGCAAATACCCTCAAAAGCACAACGTTGTTTTTCTACAGTAATCAAAGCTGCTCAGAGTGAGTTCCTTGGACATTATGTCCCCAGATATGAACGCAAGAAACATGTTGTGAGAAATAAAAGACCATTTCAGAAGCAATCTGTGATAATTTTTTCACTTTAATGTCAGAAATGTGCATTCCTTCGATTGCATATGACAGGATGTCAAAAATGTATTCCCGCTGCTCATTTGGATCACACATTCCTCCACTACAACCTCTTCTTTTCAGGGCTGTTTGACTGTGAACAACCCTGGGAATTTGCAACCATTTCCCCAGGAACGCATTTCGCTGGCATGTCTTTCAGCGGTTGCTCAATACCACATAATCCACATTGAAAAATCTCTAGGTTGAGAGGCCAAACAAATTCCCTGTTATCAGCGTTATTATTAGTAGTAGCAATAATGTGGAAATAATTACGGAAAGAATGCCCCTAACCCCCTCCCGCTCCACTGGGTAGCAACTTGAATTAATAAAGAGAAAATTAAATCTCCTGCTTTCGTATAGGCGAACAGACAGCGTCAAATACAGGATAGGCTTTTTCTCCATGGTAACAATTTAAGAACGACGAATCTATGGAAAGCCGTTTGTCTCTCTCTCATTTTTCCTCTCTCTCTTTCGCCTGTTCGGCCGTCTTAATCGCTCTGTTCATCCATGGAAGGATTCATAATTAATGGCCATTATAATTGTAGAAGGAGAGAAGGAAAGAGGGAATGGGAGTGCAGTAATGAGGAGTGGAGAGAAAAGAGTGCAGCCTCAACACTTCTTGCCAGTTCTAAATATGGATCTGGCACACATATTCACAGAGACGTGAATACACAAGTGCTGTGCGTCTGGAGATTAAAAACATAGGGCAAAATGCAGGATCAATAAATCACACATACATAAACAAAAAGACCTTAATTTACCACATATAACAATGTATAAAAAACACATAACAGAACCCATTGGGCAAAGAGAAAAACATGTACATAGAAGCAATATATACAAAGCATAAGTTTTTCTCTATGAAACTGCATGTTTGCATCTGGTCAGTTAAAAGGACTATTACTTTTTCAACACTGAATTAAAAACGTCCAAACTATTTACTAGAATGAACAATATTCATTTGATGCATTTGTAGTCTTTATTTATCTTATAGTGCGAATAAAGGAATTAATTCATAAAGGTGTCCTAAACTGCATTTTTAATTTTTTTCTTAATGTTCTCTGAGGTCCACTCACAATATTATCAAGATTTTTACATCAAAAAGCATCCTAAATTCGAAGTAATAAGCTATTTTCTATCCTGTTTTTGATGGATGTGTCGCAATCAAGACTTGGAAGTAAATGCCCACTGCAAAGATTGGGTAAGAGTTTTGCATATTAAAATTATTTTCAACGTCCCCACCATTACACGCGTGGAATTGTTTTGAAACCTTCCGATGCTGAAAATGGACATGTGTGAATCGGTGGGCGGGGCTAAAGAGGAAATGATGTCAATCTTCTGCAGAGGCGGTCTTCAATTACACTATGACATCATGATGTGACAAACTCCAAAACTTTTCTGAGCTTGGTTTTAATAAAAGCTGTTTTTGGACTAATGAGTAAGTTTTGTACGGAAGCGTATTGCATTCACTTGAGGAAAAAAATCTACTCTGTTTTCTGAATTAACGAGTTAATTATCTCAGAATTACGAGATCATTTTTCATGAAAAAAAAGTTTTTGCTCTGTTTTTCTGAATTAACAAGTTAATTATCTCAGAATTATGAGATACATTTTTCTTGAAAAAAAATTTTCACTCTGTATTTCTGAATTAATGAGTTACTCATAATTTTGAGATAATTAAGTCATTAATTCGGAAAAACAGAGCAAAAACTTTTTTCCATGAAAAATTCTCTCGTAATTCTGAGATAATTACCGGTAACGCGTTAATTCAGAAAAAGAGAGTCGATTTTTTTCCCTCAAGTGAATGCAATACGCTTCCGTAGTTTTGAGTTCTGAAACTTACAGGATATTTTTATAGTACAATGACATCTTATATGTCAGAAAATAAAGGATTCATAAACCAGAGATGGGACCAAGTCACACATGTGCAAGTCTCAAGTAAGTCTCAAGTCTTAACCTTCAAGTCTCAAGTAAGTCCCAAGTATTTTTTTCTTGGGCAAGTCAAGTCAAGTCAAGTCAAGTCAAGTCAAGTCAAGTCAAGTCAAGTCAAGTCAAGTCAAGTCAAGTCAAGTCAGAGGCTATGTCAAGTCAAGTCAAGTCAAGTCAAGTCAAGTCAAGTCTTGTAGTAGATCAAGTCAAGTGCAAGTCAAGTCACCTTATTATTGTAATTTTACATGCAGAATCTGATCTTAATAAAGTGAAAAGACAAGATAAGTAACTGTCAGTAAATTACAATAATTTGTATTTGCATTGTAAATACTCATGTTCAGTAAAATACATCATGGAATCAAACAAAATTGTAACTTCATAAAATTATTTATTTTTCATTTCTGCCAACAGTGTTTGAAATGTTTTAAATTTTCAATATTGAATCCATAAAACAAATAACAGCTTAACATCCAACAGACTCCTCTCTGAACACCTCCATCTCTCTCTCTCAAACACAGTTTACGAACAACATGACATCATGACTTTTGCGTAAACATACACGCCACTTTCAAGTCAAGTGGCATATAAATTGTCTCTGTTTATACGCATTTTGAGCTATCCGCGTGTATGCGCGTATATCTACGCCGTTATGTCCGAGAGATTCCGCGTGTATGTACACGCCGTTAAAAATCCGAGCGAAATAAAGCCAAATTTTGATATAAATCTGGGGAGCGATATTTTTCTTACTAGGATGGTAGGGAAACACTCATAAATGGTATTAACCCCAGTGACGGGTAGGTTTAGGGACGGGGTTGGGGTAGGTCATATATTTATATATACAGTAATGTAACGTTAAGTCAACGGCGTTCATAAACACGCTTAAAAGCGATTATATGCGTGTTGATAGCACGCCAAAAATGGAAATACGAATTGACGTGTCATACATACGCAGTTTCATGAGATCAGTCTGTTTACGAACAATATTAAACTTTGTTACATTTCTCCCCTCTCCTCTCTCTCTCTCTCTCTCTCTCTCTCTCTCTCTCTCTCTCTCTCTCTCTCTCCCTCACAACCCATCACACACACTCACACACACACACACACACACACACACACACACACCACACACACACACACACACACACACACACACACACACACACACACACACACACACAACACACACACTCACACACACACACACACACAATCTCTCTCTCTCACACACACACACACCACCTTCTCTCTCTCTCTCACACCACACACTCACTCTCTCTCTCTCTCCACCACACCACACACACTTCTACCTCTCTCTCTCTCTTCTCTCTCTCTCTCTCTCTCCTCTCATCTCTCCTCTCTCTCCTCTCTCTCCCTCCCTCTTCTCTCTCTCTCTCTCTTCTCTCTCTCTCTCTCCTCTCTCTCTCTCTCTCTCTCTTCCCTCCAAGCAAGTTGTAGAAAGCCTCCCTCCGGAACGTTATAGGTTGCTATGGTTGCTAGGGGTTCCGACAGGAAAACTCTCTGAGCGGCGCCGGCGGGCTCTAGCTAACGTTAGCTGTTTTTTTTTATTTTTTTACCAATTTATTAACATCGCAACAATAATGGCTAAACAACTTTGTTTAATGTGCTATTTAAAAAAAGAGTTGAGGAAGAAGACACGCCACTACCTTTATCTACTGAGTCCACCATAATGGCTACTTTAGCTATTATTAACTTACATTATCTAACTACGAACGAGCTAACCAGATAACATTAACAAATTGACAAGCACTTACTGGGCAGAATGGCTCTTTAAATGGCGGACGAAATTGGAGGTTGTCGTCTGGCTGTCCGCGATCTTAATGTTGCATGTCTTGCAAAGCGCTGCTCGTCTTTTGCCATCTTTTGTGAGAAATTCTTGAAGCCGAAAGTGACGACCCTCGGTATCCCTCCGGCTGACATGTTGATGTGATATCTGATGTAAGTGGGCGTGATGTGTGTAAGGTACGAGAGGGCATGACTGATGATCTCGTGATCCAGTCATGACAGCACTATTCTCAGCCTGCGCTCCAGCTGGATCACCTTTATTTTTTTTACATAATTTATATATTTTATTTTCAAACTGAAAACATGATGTGATTAACACTCAAGTCATTCAAGTCATCGTGTCTCAAGTCAAGTCAAGTCCCGAGTCTTTAACTTCCAAGCATACCTGTCAACACTCCCGTTTTTCCCGGGTTTCTCCCGTTTTTTAGCCCTATCTCCCGGACCCCTCCCGGTTTGTTATTTCTCCCGGGAAACTCCCGTATTTTGCATGGCCCAAACTCCTTTATGAATAATCGGACCAATTTGTTTGTCTAATGTTGACCAGTTGCCAGATTTGATTAAATGCATTATATTCACACAATCCACAGGCCATTTACAATTTCAACCCGTTTGTCACCTTAACCTGGCAACCTAACCAGTTGCGCAGTCGCGGAAAGTTTAACCCGAAAGCGAGCCGATAGACATGTTGGCAGGTGAAGGCGGTGTCCCCGCAAAGAAACTGAAGTACAGTTAACGCGTTGCTTTAGGAAGAATAGGGATAGCACACAACTGAAGTTATTGCATGCAGAGGCCAGACAGACTCACGGAGGCGATTGGCATCTCCACAACTCGCACTTTATTCCCAAATCGAACTCGTTTAGTCGTTACTTAATAAACAAAATAAGATAAAAATTAGCATCAAACAGAAATTACCGTACATATACGGGGTGTTCGCATAGACAGTAAAAGGTGTGTTCGAGGCACATACAATACAATACTGCCGACAGTTCAACAAGGAGCGCACAGCTCTTAAAGGGGCCGCACATTATTTCTACTCGTTACAAGTTGCAAATTTGTAACCACCCCCCCCCCCCCCACCCCCGTCGACAAATCTCCCGGATTTTGAAAACCAAATGTTGACAGGTATGCTTCCAAGTCCGAGTCAAGTCTCAAGTATTTTATATTTTGTCAAGTCAAGTCACAAGTCATAAAAATAGCGACTCGAGTCGACTCGAGTCCAAGTCACCAAGTCACAAGTCCTCATGTCTGTCATAAACCCTCAATTCATGACCTTATGTGCTTAAATGCTAATTGATGATTCTAATTAGATTGGAATATTCAGTAAAATATTCATTAATAGTTGTCCTGGTTACAAACTTCTCGCTTTCACTGCTGTATCTTGCTAGTTCAGCTCATATTTTCTCTACACTGCCCACGTCACCTGGCGGAGTGAATGCGTCCAGCATGAACAAAGCATAATTCTCTACAATACAAAAGAAGATCTTTTGAAAAATGTATTTTATATATATATCTGTATATTATATATACAGAGAACAGCTTCTAGAAGAGAGTACAGGCTATCCGCACAAAAGCTTCTCCGGAAAGACAGAGTCATTCACATTTTGTCGGGACAATCGTTTATGGATCACAACTTGTTTTATTAGTTGTGTTTTCTATTAACAGTTCAATTATAAGCTTTATGTTGTTGCTTTGATATTTATGATGTAAAACTTTGACTCCGCTAGCCTGCTAACTATCATTACAATATTAATGTAGTTTAGTTTTGGTTTTGTAAGCTCTTGTTTTTGTAAGACAGTTCACCACCCCTTAGGAAAATTATCCATGATTTTGTGATCGATTACTGTTTATCGTACTTTTTCGACTAATATAATTAAATGGTGGATAACATTGAATCTATAAAACAAAAAAAATAAAATAAACATCACTTCATGCGAAATCCGCTCAGCACAATCCTCTTGTTCGTTAACATTGTCAGGGTCTGAATTGGTTCGAAATGGTTCGAAATTGACGCCATTGTTAATATTTACATTATTATTAAGTATAGCTTGCGGTTATGAAGGGGCGTGACATTTCCTGAACACGTGCCAAGCGCTGCCAATCACAACGCACTGGGCCAGCTAACCGTTTTTTGAACAATCAAACATGAAAATCAAGACTTAAAAGGGCATAATATGACCCCTTTAAATATTGTTAGGATTTTTTCAGTAGTCTCTTACACTCTCTTTTTGGGTCATGTCCCTACTGCCATAGCCAAAACAACACTCATGTTAGACCACCCTTCACTCTCTGCAGCTCTCTTATTCCTGTTTTCTATTAACAGTTCAATTATAAGCTTTATGTTGTTGCTTTGATAGTTATGATGTAAAGCTTTGACTCCGCTAGCCTGGTGACTAACATTCAGCATGATCCTCTTGTTCGTTAACATTGTCAGGGTCTGACTCGGGCTCGAAATGGTTTGAAATTGACACCATTGTTAATATTTACAGTACATCTAAGTATAGCTTGCGGTTATGAAGGGACGTGACAATTCCTGAACATGCACCAAGCGCTGCCAATCACAATGCACTGGGCCAGCTAACCAATCACAGCACATTTCGTATTTCGGAAGGAGGGGCTTCATTGAAAACGACCCGTTCAACCAGACTGGGGGGAGAGAAGCTGTAATAATGTAAAATTTGTAAAAAATAATTCGTTTTTTGAACAATCAAGAATGAAAATCAAGACTTCGTAAAAGGGCATAATATGACCCCTTTAAATATTGTTAGGATTTTTTCAGTAGTCTCTTATACTCTCTTTTTGGGTCATGTCCCTACTGCCATAGCCAAAACAACACTCATGTTAGACCACCCTTCACTCTCTGCAGCTCTCTTATTCCTGTCTCATTAAATGTGAACTCAGATACACTTCTCTAACCTAATCCAGCCGCTGATAAAGTCGTTGTGCTCTACAGGCTTTCTTGCCAAATCTCAACAGTTCATTCTGACCTTCTATCCAATCTGCCAATAACATCTCTCAGTCTCTCAAAAATAAGATGACATGCCCTTTATTCTGAAGTTTATACATTTATTTCTGTCATGACAACTTTCTGAGAGTTTGGCATAGTAATAGATACGACAATGTTAATGCGTTTGGTCTTGTCGGAATAGATCTGCTACACTGCTGCTGCTGGAGAGCAAGTACGGAGACTTGCTACTGCCAATACATACACGGCACGCTGCTGTGAGCAAGACACGCTGCTGCTGTATAAGCAAACGTGAATCACTCAATAGCAGATCCATACAGGTGGAGCTGGGGAAGGTGGAGGGTCTCTGAAAGCGCACTGCAAACGATAGCCAAGTGTTTGAGCAGCGAGCTCATTGGCTACTGATACAGCGGGAACCAATCAGCTGCCCTATAGCGAATGATGTGATTGGGTTAAGGACCTATCAAGCCTGCGCTATCTAGAGTTTCATGAAAGAACTTTGTATTAAAGGGATACAAAAAAGCACACAAACACACAGATTCTCAGTGGGATGGGAAAAGGCATTTGAAAAGAGGCCTCAAACAAACAGGACTTTCAGTGCAGAATCAAATGTTACAATTGAAAAAAAAAGAGTTGTTTCTGTGTTTCTGGGTCCTACACCAGAAACTGCCATTGAGATGAATGAGAATGCAAACACACAGCTCTCCAGACACCATAGATTTCCTTGGAAATTACCATACAAAACATCATCATGGCTGTGAGGTCGGGAGCAACTGTGACACTAGTTATTAAGAAAACTGTATGACTGAATGGGAGAATTGACTGTAAAATATGTGATGAACATAATTTCATTAATTATCTAGTTGAAGACAGTTTTGAGTCATCACTGATTAGCATATTTCAGTGAAAAGGGTTAAACTCATTGCACATAATTACAGTGTACTGTAGGTTCCAGTGTAGGACCTGTGAATAAGCCCATATTATACCTGACAGACACAATTATCACACAAAGGTGAAAACTATTTTGCAATAAGCACTGAATCAATGATTTCATTAATCCAAGGTATGAAACAGTGAGCAATGATTTTTTGTCTTGTACTTACAAACCGTTACAGTTGCCCCCAAACGCAGTTAAAATCACTCTTGCTTATTCTTATAGCAAAGATGGCAGGTTAAAAGTACCTAGAGTTAAGAGAATAAGTGTATTATAGAGCGTGTGTGTAAGACAGCGCATTTAAAGAGAATAATTTAGTACCCTGCTGCTTTTGCTACTGTAATTGTCAGGTTAGTGAGAACAGGAGTTGACAGATGGTACAAAGAACAAAGGTGATACAGACCTGATTTTTTAATAATTCAGTAAGCCAGCTTTAAACCCCCAAAGCAGCTAAATTCACACAAATTATCCAGTGATAACACAAGCATCTAAACCTGAACGCTGAACGCAGACACGGGTGTGTGTTCCAAATCGATTGGTTCCCTCAGGGCTCCGAAGGCAATCATAAGGTGGTGAATGGCAACCCCAGCACTTTGCAAACCCGTCCAATTCACTTTCGTCAATCACCTCGGCACACTCTTTCTCTTTCTCCGCGTATTTATGTCCAATCACAGGGGACACACAGGTGACATAATAATCGAAATGCACGGTCACAACCAGGTCGCTGTGACTTAATAACTTTGTTCAAGTACAACAAAACCATCTGCCCTTTTAACCTATTTTCTGTCTCTCTTTCTCTCGGTTTCCCTCCTGGAGTGAGATAACCAGTGGTATAAAACACTTTTACCTATCATACTTCAGTGATGTGATTGGCTTTATTGATTTTCTAGGAAATCATGCTGGTAAGCTTGTTAACTTGTCAGAAAACATTTATGCAAGTACAAAAACACGAGAGAATGAACATACTCGTGAAGTAATGAGAAATTAATATGCCACTTTAATTAGCTTTTATCCTAGTTTATTAGCTACAGCAAAGTCTCCAAAGCTGGTGGCTAAGTTCATGTTTCAGAACATGTCAAATCAGCAATAAAATGTGGAAAAAACCCGGTAACATTATTTATTTATTTGGTGAAATCATGCTAAAAAAATTGTTTTGCTCATTAATTCATAAAATATTTAGGCTAAATCATTACCATTTTTCCTCAAACATCTAAATTGATGTGTTCCATTAAGTTCACAAAGGAAAGTGTTAAGTTCATAACACTCAGACTGTATAGTAATGAAGGCATGTAATAACTGTAAGAATACAACATTAACACACTATAATGTCAATGTATTTATGTTTTTAGACTAATGTTACAACACCTTCTTCTTAGAGGGACAGGCTTTACTCACAACATTAGACTAGATGTTAACGCAGCAAACAAAACACAATTTATATGGAAAATGTATTTAATTAAAGCTAGGGTGTGCAGTTTCGTAGAGCAATAGCAAGCTAGCTTTGAAAGCATAAGATCCCACCCTCCCTTCAGAGCTTCTCCAAAGCCACGCCTCCTTCAAAACACATTGTGTATAAAGTTTCCATTCCATGTGTTCAGGAGAACAAAATCGTCACTTCCTGAGACACTGGTGCGAAATATCTGTAATAAAAACAGAAGTTGCTGCAATAGATTACAATTATTTACCAGTACTACCACTCAGCACCCTCACACTCACAAATATGGTGGAGGTGAACAATAAGGTCAGGTGATTGAAATAGATGAATAAGGTAAAATTCTGAAGAGCACTTTAATGCAGGACAGATTTAGTCTCTCTCTGTGTGTGTGTGTGTGTGCACACCTGCTGTCACTCATTCTAAGTGAAAATGAAGGCCAGGACTAAACAGCGGCTAATGGAAGCTGACGAGAAAAAGCTTACTGCTGTCTGAACCGGCTAGTAACACACACACACACACACACACACACACACACACACACACACACACACACACACACACACACACACACACACACACACACACACACACACACACACACACACACACACACACACACACACACACACACACACACACACACACACACACACACACACACACACACACACACACACACACACACACACACGGAATGTGTCTTGGTTCAATAGAGATTAGCCTTTATTCAGGAACAGTATTTGCACATAGTTATTATAACACTAGCACCTGTGAGGATGAGAATCTACAGCAGGCCTGTGAGAGTCACAGAGGTGTGAGAGAGGTGCCAGAGGGACCACGAGCGTTATAAAACAGTGTAAATGTTAAAAAAAAAGTTATCGATGAATCAGAGTAAAAGTACACTCCTGACACATCTCTCACCGGGATTCATTTTCATAAAACGAACACTTCATTTTTGTTATATGCACATTACAATTTTATAAACCGTTTAGGGCTTCATCATTTAACTTTGGTACTTTTTAAATCCCTTTTATATATCTTATTTTTTCAACCAGACAGTGTTTCCGCCTTAAAGCACGAAAAGTGTTACGATCCGAAACATGACTGAAGATCCGAATAGAAGTTTCATAGACATTTGTTGGGAGAGTGAGTTTGCTGGATTAATAATTACATATAATGCATATAATTTGTGTGTGTCTGATTGGTTCAGATGCCACATTATTTTTATAAATTCTTTTATATTCTGATTTTTTGTCATATCAAACCTTTGGTTAAGAGTAAGCTTACTTAATCTTTTTCATTTCTTTAAATTTGTTCTGCCATGTCTGGGTAAATCAGTTGAGGCAGACAAAAACTACTCAGTATTCTTCACATTATTTCAACAGTCATTAGGCTGCTATTTTAAAGCTACACTGTGTAACTTTTTTTTGTTTATTCTTAGCTAAAAACACTTAGTTCTTTCAAAAATACATGTGCTCATTGATGTATATTTACTTCGTTCAAATAATAAAGTATTCTCGTGAGTGTATAATATGCCATTGAAAATACATACGGGTAAGGGGTTCTAATGTCGGTCGCCATGTTGCCCCTCCATCTTGAAAGTACATTAGCCAAAGAGGGACATACCCGTTAATTTAAGCTTCGCCTTTCGCGTTTTAACACTTGATGGCACCGTGTCGAATGTGGACGAGGTCCAACTGGAAGCCATGTTAATCTTGGACTACATTGGCCACCGTAGGAGTTAAAACGAAATCGGAATTGAGAGGAACAGAAACTAATATTCACTGGCTGGTCATATACCTTTTCACCACTAGATGGGGGTAAAAATCACACAGTGTAGCTTTAATTCTCAAATTTTTTGATAATGTACCATTAGTTTGTATTGCAATTAAACTTATATGTCATTCATACAATGACAAGGTAAAAAACTGCTATAAAGAGAACTAACGCCTCCCATCCCACATTAATGCTTTAAAATTATTTTGGTGAGTCTTGAGATAGATTATTCTTGTCTAGGTGTGTCCTGGAATGGAAAAGTTTGAAAACCCCTGATCTAGATGCTACCTGTTGTCTAATAAAATACATAATTTGTGATGTGGTTGAAATGACACTTGTTGGTTTATAAGTTTATAATTTACAATTGAATGTAATATGGTCTACAGAATTATTTTTATTATTCTGTAGTGATGCTTGCAAGTCTACTTTTGAAAATTAATTGATAGACAAATAAAACTATAGTGAGAGAGAGAAATCTGTGTTTTAAGAGAGATTATTAAGTCTGCACGGTCAAAAGTTGCCATAGGTGTAGAAACACCCATAAGTAAGGAGAGATGGAGAGAGAGAGAGAGACATAGATGAATGAATCTGGGGTTTAGGGATGTTAGCCACTGAAAACAAAGGGGATAAAGGAACACGAAAGGGGAAAGGGAATGACAAACTGGTGAGACGGGAGGAGAGCAAAAGGAGACAGATTCTGCTGTGGTGATTTGGATAGACGGATGGCTATTAATGTTTGAGACGAGGGGAACGGAAGTAAAGCAGACAATGAGAGGATGATGGATGAGGAGGAGGAGTGGGACGGAAAAGTACAACAAGCGGAGAGAGAGAGCATGAACAACACGGTTTCCTGGCGAGGGACAGTGAACGAGAGAGAGAGTGTGTTGTGAATGTACTTTGACAGGCTGTCATAACAGCCACGGGCCTGGACCTGTCAGCCAGGGCGGAGTGCATGGAAAAGAAGGATAGAGGGAAGGAATGAGCGAAGGATGGAGCGAGAAATCCTGAGACTACATGGTACTGTTCTGACTGGTCAGTAAACACGTCCTGCCCTTGCCATGAAATCTGTTCGGCTGTTGAGCTTGAGCAAATTTCCTGTGAGGTATTCATTGTGGACTGATCTCTTGACTGGGAAAAAAGCGTAATGTTCCTGATTACCATCTTTAATAAAGCATGGGTAGTATGAGTGTCATTAGTCAAAACAGTGATGATGCTCACGAAATTACCTCATTTAATATTCAGATATACTTTATTCTGATTGGTCAATCCCGGCACTGAGGGGTTCCATCCCTCATAAAAACAAAATGGCAAGAAACAGAAAGAGTTGGATGAGGAAAATAGAAAACATGTTCCATTGTTTATACATATTCTTATAGACCCTTTTACTGTTTGTACACAATGATGACGTGGCAACGTATGCGCGCGCATATTGGCAACGGAAGTATGGCGAGAATCAGCCCATATAAAGTGGGAGCTGCAGACGCGAGCATTTTTTTTATTATATCCTCGCTCCAATCAACACGTTTAATCGCCTGCAGCCACAGGCGCCGCCGGTTCTTCTGAAACGGCCGTGATCCTGTCGGAATCCTATAAAACTTAAGCCCCTTGGTGGAATATCGATTAGTGCAACCGTAAACGCAACAACCATACATTTTGATGCTGGGAAATCGTTTTGATAAACTTTCGGAGTTGCTAACACATTAGAGCCAGTGGGAAACAACACCACTTCCGTTGCCAAAATGCGCGCGCAACCATGTGATCACGTGGGCTGTAAAAGGGTCTATTTAAAGGTTGTGTAGGTAAGAAATTTATAAAAAAAAAAAATTCTAAATTTGTTTAGACTTTCTATATATATCAATGCATAATTAAAATCTAAGTACTCTGAAAAAGAAAGTATAAAAATCGAGTGTCTGTAGACCTCTCACGACTGTTTTAAAGACAGCTCATTATTTCCATTCACTTCACCCCCTCCCTTCTGGTCTCCTTCCAAAGCCACACCCCCAAAACACATGAACACGCAACTCTGACAGCTGAGCTGAAGACGCATTATTTACCTGAGAGGAGCGAAGAGTAGAGGAACGAGTGCATGTAGTGACATCATGTCAGACACACATGTAAATAAAAAAATCTAACTTTATCATTATGAAGTTAAACAAATAAGTTGTATTTTATTACTCACTATCAAACTAGCATATTGATATTGGTAAACTTTACAATATATATTTATTGATTCGCTAACGAGCTAGTTATCTATAAGCCAAAGCTAAACACAGGTTGCGTGATACACGTTGTTCCATTGCCATCATTTACACTGTGATGTAGATGAATTTCGTGTAAGATTTATAACATATATATGATGTTCTGCATGTAAGAGTTTGCTTGATGAAAGCATAGTTGATTCTGATGAGGACTACACTCCCGAGACAAGTACCACATCGTCAGCTCGAGGACAGAACCGTGGTCGAGGGCGAAGCAGAGGAGGTCGTGCAAGAGGTCGTGCTACTAACTAGGGTATTCGCCGATATTCACCCGAGTTTTATTTCTTTGTTTATCCAACAACTTTTTGTTCATTACCTTTTCTTGTAATGTAAATGACTTCCTTTTTTTGACTGGGTTGCCTTCGTGAACTGCAAATGTGGACTTTGGTCTTTCTCTGCCATTGTTTGGGTAATCCTAGGTTCCGTGGCTCTTGAATTACACAAACCAAACGAGTGCGCGCAAAAGGGCAGGTCCTGTGTGGCGAAGGGGTGGTTGCCATGGTTGCGAGAGAGTGACAGTCGCCTAGGCCAATCCGTTGTTTCGTCCCGGTTCAAAATAATGAGCTGTGTTTAATGCAGATTAAACGGTCTAGAGTCAATCGATTTTTATACTCTTTTTTTCAGAGTACTTAGATTTTAATTATGCATTGATATATATAAAAAAGTTTAAACAAATTTGGAAAAAAGTTTTTTATAAATGTCTTACCTACACAACCTTTAAGGGGCTCTATGTAGAATTCAGAAAGCCTTGTTATTAGTGACACCGGTGTCCGTTTGGTGAACTACAGCCAGCAACTTGTTACTCGCGCTGGGACTCATGTACACGTAACGCACAAGAAACTGAACGTGATTCAATGACCCGACATACAATACACCGCAAAGTTCATTTTTGTTCTTTGCTTAGAAGTAAAAATAAGTTGTAAATATCTTTGCTGTGATATACTGTTAACAAACATGCCGACGCCGTTCACACTGCTGAGAGCGACGTTTAGATGAATATATATATATATATGCTGCACACTTTCCTCTCAATTACAAAATAAACACAACAAAAGTGACAGCAGAGAGAAAACAGCAGTTCAGAAAGCATCTGATCATAGAGATGTGGAAATGTTCACACAAGCTCTGTAATTCATCATGTCGACAGATGAGGTCATTAAAATGACAGTGTTATTATAGTTTTCAGCATTATCCTGAACATTGTATAAGCATTCGTTTCATGTGTCATTGAACAGAAGAGAGGCTCTCGGGAGCGTAAACGCAATGTCTCATCCTTTTGATTTTTCTGGCAAAAACAAACGAGTCCTTCACATTAAAATGAGTCCACATGCGTTCATAGACAACTTAGGAAGTCGGGGAACGTCTAATTTTTAATTTTTCGTTACAAGCTGTTCACATGTTGCCAGTGTGTAAAATTTATGAGGATCTATTGTCAGAAATACATGGTAATATATACATAAATGTTTTGAGTGGTGTTTACAGACCTTACAAAATTTTTATCTACATACACCGCGGGTCCCCTTACACGTTAAGTCGCCATTTTGAGCCGCCATGTTTCTACAGTAGCCCTAAACGGACAAACTTCTCTACAGAGTGCGTTTCGTTACACTGTTGTTTTTCTTCTTCTTCGTTGGTGTTTTTAGAGGCAACTTGCACCGTCACTATGTTGACTACGCACAAAGTAGTAGTAGCAGTAGTAAGGTTAGTTAAACTAAACTCCTTGACCAGCGTAGCTATTTACTATTAGCTAACTTAGCTGCTTCACTACTCTCACCTTGAACTAACTAGCATGCAAAAAAAAGAGCTAAAGTCAGCGAATGAAACACTGACACAATGATGAACAAGTAACAATAAAATTCGCAATAACATACCATTTTACTGAATAACTAAGTGAATATAATTTCTTATTTTATCTTTCGAAAGGGAGGGGTGAGCGGTGGGTTGCAATTCGCAGCTAAAATCTACACACTGCACCTTTAACACATGAAATTCTTACATAAAGCCCCTTTAACTGTAACATAACTGGCTAACTACATTATTCCTAATGGATATCACAATCTAATTTATTTTTAAACAGCTTTTGTCAGGGTTGTGTGTGTTAGTGTGAGAAACATGTCTTAAGCAGACCTCTTCTTCTGTATACTGATTGCTACATTGTTTTCAACCTATCATTCTGGCTAAAGTATATGAAAGAATTTTCACTTTATAGTGATTGCATGAGTGGACAATAAGGTGTTTGATCAAATTATGCTCAGCATGAGATTTCTGTTCTGTGACTCACTCAACAGGAAGTGATTTATCCACAGTAAGTGGCGACATTAACTCTTCTACAGTTTTCAGTTTACTTTTTATAACTAAGATACTAAGTACTAAAAGTATATACTGCAGAGGTGATGGTTAAGTACATACTTTGTATGTTAAGTATGTTACATAAAAGCAAGTCATTAAAATGCCTCTTGGCTCGCCCCTAGATGAAAGGTAATGTAGTCTGAACTGGATAAAGAAAATCCACTGGAAATATACTGTAAAAATTATTTTTCTAAAACATTTATTAATTTATCTATTTCTTACAGTGGAGACAAAATCTGCAACAACAAAAAAAAGTTCACACCCTTGCCACCGCAAAATGCTGACAGTCACTCCCTGCAGTACAGATTACATTTAGGATTATAAAAATAAAAAGTTTAGGAAGGATTAGAACAAGAAATTCCACAAGAAACATTACCACAAGACTAAAGCCGCTTTTCCACCGTCGGGCCAAACCAAACCATTCTCGTTTCTTAACTATTCCATTCCGTGCCGATCCGGCCCAGCCGGTACGGATAAGGATTCGTTTTCCACTGTGGTGTTGATAACAGAGCTCTTTGGAAAGTAATACAAATGCGTCAGTCGTTGCCTTGGTAATGCAAAAGTTTACAGACAGTGTGAGATGTAAATGGAGGCCGAGTTATGGAGGATGATGGGGCATTTCTTTTAATTTTATACTGTTTACGGTTCTTATCGCTTCTGAAAACCGTTCGGCCTGACGGTGTAAAATCTATCCACTGACCTACAAAATCCCAGGACTGATAGTAGCGGATGTAGAGATGAAGTTCACCAATTAAATGTGTCAAGTTGATTTGAGCCCTTTAAGGCGAGACACTAAAAACTCTGTTATTTTCATGCATCTGTCAATGTTGAGATTTTCATAAAGTGATTTTTCAGACTAGTGGAAAGAAAACATCCAAAATACACTTTTAAGTGAATGTTTTATAGCACTTTATCTATTTGTGTCTAAAGATTTTAATTACAGTACATATCTTTAAGTCAGAAATCTCCAGTTCAGTAACACTAGCATACACCAAACTTTACAGTTTTACTACTTATCTATATTCTGAAGGTTATTAGAGAGGGGTTTGTACATATAAAATGTTATTTAAAACATTTAATTCCCAAAAATGGTGAAAATGTATTTTATTCTGGCTGTTGACAATATTTTCTGATTTATGGACTCTAATATATATAAAAAAAATATACAAGAATTTTGAACCTGGCTTTATTTTGTTCTAGAAATGTATGCATATTAGTTCATATTTAATTAGAGAATGCCTCATTTGCATATTTAAACATGAAACTTGAAATGTTTGCAATTTTTAATGTAATCAATCAACTGATGAAGTATGATGTCTCTAGTAGTTTGTTTTTTACCCTTTTTGACAGGAATGATTGCTCCATCAAGTTTTATGCTAAAAAATAACTTGATGTGCTATTGAAACCAAATTACATTTTGTATCGACTTTATTTATCAAAACTATCAAATAAATGATGTGTGCATAGCCTAATTAATATTCATATGCCATTTTGTGACATCACAACCAGCATGTTTGTGAACAGCCCCACACTTTTTGAAACAAAGTGACACCAAAGGCATTACCTATTCAGGTTCAGCATAAGGTAATCCCACCAAATGACAACATTGGTTTAGAGTGACAGTTCACTCTGTAATTTTCTTCACACGAGTAATTTCAACAGTATTGTTGAAGTGAAGTGCTGGGTGCCAACTCCCAGCTCCATATTGAATAATACATCATATGAATTTATACATATTTAAAAAGTATGCTAGAAAGCAAATACAGCGTGAAGCAACGAAATGCTTAATGAAATGAAACTGGTGAGTAGATACGAATGAGAATGACAGACTGATATGACAAAACTGAATGAAAATGAAAAACTGATTGTGCAAATGTAGGCTATATATGTATAGAATGAGAGACGGAAGAAAGACGAGGTAAAGCTACATCTTTAATTCAGCACAGTTCATACATAGTGCCATATAGTTATAACATGTATCAAATGAGACAGCTAAGAAGATGCAAAGCAATATATCCTTAATTTCCCTCATCTCTTCTTCAAGGGTATTTCAGTCCCACGCATCTTAAGCTACATGCACTTCTATGATTTGATCTGTAACTGTTCTGCTGGTCCCGCGTTCCACGTGAGAAGTTCAATATTTGGTGCAAATCCAGAATGATTAAACAAAAGCAAACGCCGGTGGGAAGGAATAGACGCTGAGACTCCTCAACACAAGGACTGCAGCCAAACTGTCAGCTTGCAGGAGTGTCTTAATTGGGCTCACACACACACACACAGTCAGCCAGGACTCCAGTGTCTCCAGTTATCAGTCTCTTATCTCAGGTTATGCTTTTGGACTTTTCAGATGTCATTTAATCTGAATCAGATATTACAAATTTCCTTTGATCAATCCAATAATCTGAAATTACGCACGCACGCACACACAACACACACACACACACACACACACACCACACACACACACACACACACCACACACACACACACACACACACACACACACACACACACACACACACACACACACACACACACACACACACACACACACACACACACACACACACACACACACACACACACACACACACCTGAATCAACACTGAACTAACTTCAGATGAACCATTATACGATTGTCTTTTCAGAGCTTCTGTGCAGTAGAATTGAATTCTATTTGCATCATTGATTCTGTTGTTTTCTTGTTGATCACTAAAGCTGCTTTAAAACAGTCTGTCTAAGCACTACATAAATAAAGATGAATTGACAAAATAAGTTTATTAGGCTACAAAATAGGAAGCTCTCTAGATACTACTGTTCAAAATGAAGATAAAATGTCACTTTATGGTTATCACACTTTGAGGAATATCGTTACTAAACTACACCTGTACGCACACACATACTGAAACTGGAAAACACAATGTGTAGCAGCAATAATCATTTGTTATTCTTTTCAGGCAAAGAGTTGACTTGGATTTCAATTGTTTACTAAAGGTTTTTGCACAATCAAAACAAACCAAAATAAAAAAAAGTGTTGTCCTTTTGCTCTTAAAGGGAAAGCCAATCTGTAAAGGCTTATAAAGGCAGTTCAATAGTAAAACAGAGCAAACCATTACAGAATAAACAGGGGTGCTTAACGAATTTAAATATCTGCTCAAACATGTATGCTTTTTGTGTTAAACTTTAATTATTCAAACATAATATAAAATATTTATTCAATTACATTTTTTAATGAATTAATTATTGTAATAATTTATTTTTTTAAAACCAACCCAGGAATAACCCAACAGGACTTTTGGCAAGCAAATCAGCACAGAATGGCACAGTGGACAGGGAACTCAAGGCTATGATGCTGCTGGCAGTCATTTTTGAGTTAATAAAGCTTTCATTGTTGAAATTAACTCACACTGATTGTGTGAACAAGGCTGTGATTACATGATGACTTCTTTTCATGAGTAAACACAGCTCAGTGTGTAACCCTCAGTGGAGGGGAGCGTTCCAGAATAAAGCAGACAGTTTGCTGCATGTTAATTTAGAACACTTGAATATCGTACACTGATCAAGCAACAAAAGAAACCAAAAATATGTTGGATTGGATTGACTATTTTTTTTTTTCATTTGCAGTGCTCTTCTAAATAAAGCTAAATTGAATTAAAGCGGCTTCTCCAATAAAATGCAGACCTAGACGTAAAACCTATACGGATCAAATGCTGCTTGCAACCTTCATGAGTCGGGGTGAACACCATTCAGAATTGAATTTAGAATGCCTTTTAAATTCCAATTCAATATAAATTTTACTTGAGATTTAAATGAGGTAGAAAACGGGTTGCAGAATTCAAATTCAACATTCAAATACAGGTAGATAGATAGACGGATGGATGGATGTAGGGATGGATGGATGTAGGGATGGATGAATGGACGGATGTACGGATGGATGGATGATGGATGGATGTAGGGATGGATGAATGGACGGATGTACGGATGGATGGATGGATGGATGGATGTACGGACGGACGGATGATGTACGGATGGATGGATGGATGGATGGATGGATGGATGGACGGACAGATGGATGGATGGATGGACGGACGGACGGACGGACGGATGGATGGATGGACGGACGGACAGATGGATGGATGTACGGCTGGATGGATGGATGTACGGATGGATGGATGGATGTACGGATGGATGGATGGATGGACGAATGGGTTGTTGAATGGATGGATGGATGGACGAATGGATTGTTGGATGGATGGATGGATGGATGGATGGATGGATGCAGGGTGGGAAATTAGCACCAGCCACCAGCCAATGGCTGGTACTTTTTCAAAGTGGCTGGTGACTTTGCCTTGTATACCAGCCACAGTGGCTGGTAGATTGTAAAACATATTTTTATTGGTTACTACTTAAAGGATAACTCCGGTATTTAACACTTTGAGTCTATTTTCTAGTTTGTTTTGGATGAACTAGAGTGGTGGACTTAGAAATTTTGACGATGGGTCCTGTCTCGAGTTTTTGACTATGGCATAAGTCTCTTTATTAGACATTCTCTGGTTGTAGTCTTTTCGCTCGGTTCTCCGTCTCTCAGAAGGCTAGTGTGAGTAGAGCAACTGCGGTAAAGTGGTTGTCGCCATCAAGTGGTCGGGAGTGTGCTAACGCTTCAGACTCAAATATCGAGCGGAAGTTTATACGCGGTTGTGAGGTATCTGAAAATATAGTTCTACTATAGTAAATAACATGGATTGAAATCATACATTGCGCCGATATATATTTGTTTTTAATCATCAACGAACACCACGAACCACTCGGTGAGTTGCACAGTTTTGAGAGCTAATGTTAAGTGTTGTTTTAAGCACATGTTTCAGTATGCTCGTAGACAGCCACTCTGAAGCGCTCAGAGGCGATCCTAAAATAGTCAAAAACTCGAGACAGGACCCATCGTCAAAATTTCTAAGTCCACCACTCTAGTTCATCCAAAACTAGTCTCAGCCTCAGACGTCACGCCCACGGAACGTTGGCTAAACGTCTGATGCATATGGTACACTTAACTGGAAACACTTGAGCAATGTCGAAGTCGTCATCTGATTGGATAAATTTTATCGGATTTCCGGGGGGCGCGAGTGTCGCGTTTATTTTCGGTCCGCTGGGAAACACAGCGCAGACGTGTGATTGCGGAAGAAAAACTGTTGTGTTTACATGAGTGACAATGAGCATTTATCAAGATCAGCTAAACATGGTAAACGTAGTAATCAGTAAACGTAATCAGCAATGACTTACTGCTTGTTTTCTTCTCCTTCTTTGATTGTCTATGCTGACTGACTTGTTGCACGCTGGTCTGTTGTTGTGGTGACATTTCCACGCCCCGAAACGTGACGCTGAACGAAACGAACTTTAATTGGTTGTTTGACATGTCGGTCAAACGGCCTTATGGGCGGGCCTTGGCCAAAGAAAGCTGCTATGAATTCCAGACCTTCAGCCGTCAGTCTGAAGGTCTGGCTACGCGAGACTAATCCAAAACAAACTAGAAAATAGACTCAAAGTGTTAAATACCGGAATTATCCTTTAAAACATTCCTTGTAACAGATTAGACGTCTTTTGTCAAAGAATGCTGTTGCTAAGTAACAATAATGCACTTTTGTCGAGTAACTAATTTGATTGGTTTTTCAATGGACCGTGACACATATAGCTGAGCTGAGGTACAGACGAAAGGAAAATTTTAAAAATGTGGCGACATATACCCGGTGTTAAAGGTATAGTTCACCCAAAAATGAAAATTCTGTCAGTAATTACTCTCCCTCATGCCGTTCCAACCCCGTAAGACCTTCGTTCATCTTCGGAACACAAATTAAGATATTTGTGATTAAATCTGAGAGCTGGATCACTCCTCCATAGGCTTCTAAGGGATTGAAACTTGCCCCGAAAAGTTATTAAAGAAATCGTTAAAAGAGTCGAAGTGACTACAGTGGCTAGATCTTAAGTTTATCGAGCTATGAGAATACATTTTGAGCGCAAAAAAAAAAAAAAAAAAAAAAAATAGCGACTTTATTCAAGAATTCTCTTTGGGCCTGGAGATTTCACGGAGTGTTATTGCGCAACACTTCTGGTTGAATCACACATGACCAGCGTCGGCCAATAGTGAGCCTACGTGTGACGTATAACACAGAAGCGCTGCGCAGTTGCACTACGTCAACAGCTTAGGAGAAAAACATGGAAGAGAAGAGATGGTTCAATAAAGTCGTTATTTTTGTGTTTTTTTTGCACGCAAAAAGTATTCTCGTCGTTTTATAAACTTAAGATCTCGCCACTGTAGTCACTTGGACTCTTTTGACGATTTCTTTAAGAACTTTTCGGGGCTGTCAAGTTTCAATCATTTAGAAGCCTATGGAGGAGTGATCCAGCTCTCAGATTTAATCACAAATATCTTAATTTGTGTTCCGAAGATGAACGAAGGTCTTAGGGGTTGGAACGACATGAGGGAGAGTAATTACTGACAGAGTTTACATTTTTGGGTGAACTATCCCTTTAAGAGGCCCGCCGTGGTGTCAGCAGTAGCTATGAATGTACAAACTGTTGAGGGCGAAGTAAATAAAAAGAGAAGGTACTTTTCGAAAAAGTGGCACATTAATGACGAAGGGAAAAGAGGGAATGGTTAGCCTACCTTCCCGTCGAACAGTCCATGCACTGTACTTACTGTGTATAATAATACTTTGTAAATTTGAATTCCGGGAAAAGTGGCTGGTAAAAAATATAAGTGGCTGGTAAAATTGGGCATCCACCAGCCACTGTGGCTGGTGGGCAAAAAAGTTAATTTCCCACCCTGGATGGATGGATGGACGGACGGATGGATGGATGGATGGACAGACAGATGGATGGATGGATGGATGGATGGATGGATGGACGGACGGATGGTTGTACGGATGGATGGATGGATGCACGGACGGATGGATGGATGGATGTACGGATGGATGGATGTACGGATGGATGGACGAATGGACGATGGATGGATGGATGGACGGACGGATGGATGTACGGATGGACGGAAGAATGAATGGATGGATGTACGGATGGATGGATGGATTGATGTACGGATGGATGGATAGATGGATGTACAGATGGATGGATAGATGGATGGATGGATGGATTGATGGATGGATGTACGGATGGATGGATAGATGGATGTACAGATGGATGGATAGATGGATGGATGGATGGATGGATTGATGGATAGATGGATGGATGGGTGGATGGATGGATGGATTGATGGATAGATGGATGGATGGGTGGATGGATGGATGGATTGATGGATAGATGGATGGATGGGTGGATGGATGGATGGATTGATGTACGGATGGATATATGAATGGATTGATGGATGGATGTACGGATGGATTGATGGATGGATGTACGGATGGATGGATTGATGGATGGATGGATGGATGGATGGATGGATGGATGGATTGATGGATAGATGGATGGATGGGTGGATGGATGGATAGATTGATGTACGGATGGATATATGAATGGATTGATGGATGGATGTACGGATGGATGGATTGATGGATAGATGGATGGATGGGTGGATGGATGGATGGATAGATGGATGGATGGGTGGATGGATGGATTGATGGATAGATGGATGGATGGGTGGATGGATGGATAGATTGATGTACGGATGGATATATGAATGGATTGATGGATGGATGTACGGATGGATGGATTGATGGATAGATGGATGGATGGGTGGATGAATGGATTGATGTACGGATGTATAGATGGATGGATTGATGGATGGATGGATGGATTGATGTACGGATGGATGGATGGATTGATGGATGGATGGATGGGTAGATAGATAGATAGATAGATGGATAGATGGATAGACAGATGACAGACAAACTTAAAAATAGTTTTGTTTGAAATCAGTATTAAGTAAACAACATATACATGACTGTTAGTATTCTGCTCTGTTTTCTGTGAAATAATCCGTTATCAGTTGAAGCATTTAAGACCCGCTGCCTGTCATTTCAGTGAGCAACCCTACAACCCTTCTCTGAGAGCAGAGGCGGCTTAAATAATCCCAATTAGAGGAAGACGAATTATAAAGAAAACAAATGAGATACGACCGGACTTATAAAGCCAAACATCTCATTGCTGATTCTGCCCGTTCTCTGTCTCCTTTAAACTGTTTGTATGCAGAAGCCGTAGGCTAGAATTCATTATCAAAAAAGCTACTCTGTCTGCATTAAGGATGGGGAAAACAAACACATGCTGATTTCAAATCATATACTTGTGTTTCTAGCACCGTTCCGACCAATCCCACGTGGACACGGGGCTCCCGAACACCTGATTGGCTCAGCACTAGAAGTGTGCCGCTTCCAAAGGCTTCCATTAGTTTCCGACTTCTTGCCAAGACTTACTGCTGTTAGATACTTTAGTGCAGTCTGGAGGAGAACGCCTTGCTGAGCACACCCCCCAAAAAAGAAATCCTGCTTCTATGGAAAAGCATCGCTGGAATAAATAAGTACTGATAATAGCGATGGAGGTCTTTGTCTCTGTTCAGCGGAGTGTGTAAGGTTTATTAAACACAGACAGTGGAATGAAAGGAGACTGGCAGAGATATCAGCGTCCCCTGAGAAAACACGCTGACAGGAAATGGGCTGCTTCCCCAGAATGCACCAGTTAATTGGTTAATAAGTTAATGAGTTAATTAGCATGAAGCAGCTTGCAAACGTGAAATTTTGCACCGAATGAAGGGTACGTGTGCGAGGGCGCATGGGTATGCAGCCGTACATGTTTAAACACACGCAATATGGCGTATGCAAACCTGATTACGCCAAATTGCAGCCTGAAATGAACCTTAAACCACCCCCTCTATCACCATATGCTGCTTCCCATCAGTCATCCATCCGGTATGTGTGTGTGTGTGTGTTTAACCTGCAGTAATTGCGGCTTTGTGCAGTTCTTTCCGATTTAATTTGCATGCGAGGAAAATGGGAGCTGAGGGAGGGGCGACAGCTGATCTCCACACTCATGACCTTAAAGAGAGAGAGAGATGGAGGATATGCAGGCAAAAGGCCCGAAAAAACTGAAGGACGAGAAAACCGACATTTCTGGATCAGTTTATAAATCTAAATGGGTGGTTACAATGAAATAATTTTGGGGAGTTGACATGGAATATTTGGACTTTTTAAGACTGATCACAGTGCAGGCAAAAGGTGATTAAAAGGTTAATGTCGCATATACTTATACACTCCCTTATGCATTCATGTAATTAACAAGCTAAAATCTTCATAAAAATATCATGGAAATGTCATGCGTCAAACACCCAACGAAACCTTGAATCTCCAAAAACTCTTCTTTGCAGAACATGGAAAAAACACTGTATTTTTTAAATGATTAAACACTCAAATAGAGTTACAAGGTTTTTGACCAGTGAAAATTAGAGAATAATAATGGACAATTTTTTTTAAGTGCATGCCTCAAATTATGCTTTCACTAACTTACAGGTTATTAAGTTCATTGCAGCTATGTAGGCGCTCAGTTTTTTTCAGTCATTTGACAAAAATCTCATGTTATAAAAGACGAAGTGCTTCGCACAGACTATTTAAGACAGTATTGGCTACGACTCAGTGACAAATACAGACTAAGACACTCATCTGTCTGCTCCTTAAATACATAAAATATTAGCCATTATATATATATATATATACTGTACGTTTACAAACAAACAGTGGATGTTAGCCTTAAAGGGATAGTTCACCCCAAAATGAAAATTCCTCAAGTTAGTTCACGTAGTATAACTGCGCAGCGCGTCTGTGTTGTACGTCACACGTAGCCTCACTATTGGCCGACGCTGGTCAATGCGTGTGACTTTCAACCAGAAGCGCAGTTATACTACGTGAACTGACTCAAGGCCCACAGAGCAGAAAATTAATAGTTGAAAAAGTCTTTATTTTTTGCGCACAAAAAGTTTTCTCATCGCTTGATAAACTGAAGATTGAGCCACTGTAGTCACTTGAACTATTTTAACGATTTCTTTAAAAACTTTTCTGGGCCGGCAAGTTTCAATCCCTTAGAAGCCTATGGAGGAGTGATCCAGCTCTCAGATTTAATCAAAATATCTTAATTTGTGTTCTGAAGATGAACAAAAGTCAACAATATGCGGTTGAAAAACAATATGAGGGTGAGTAATTACTGACATAATTTTCATTTTGGGGTGAACTATCCCTTTAAATTCATACACGTGTCCTAGGAAAATACATTAACTATAAAGTTGTGAACAACTATAGAAACTTTTCCTAAGTCTGATATCAAAAAAGCTTCAAAATAATATCATATACCTATCATACGTTTCAGGGAACTTTGAATATAGAGCATGAGTCATGGCACTTTTATGGGGATTTGGTGTCACTGTGGAGCTTGACAGTCTTTTGTCAAAAGTTTTACATAAAAAGTTTTATATTTCTTTAAAAGAAATGCTTGATATATAATGCAAAGACATTCCTACATTTTAGCTGCTGCTTAAAGTGTAACTCAGTTTTGTATTGTGACAGTGTGCCGGTTGTAAATGTAAATGAACAATGTTTACTCGTTCTCTGTGTTACCTGGACCGAGAAATTCACATTTATCTCCAGGACTTTCATCAAAATTACAGATTATAATTTTGTATCCCCGCCCACGGACAGTCGGATCGGCAGAGGGTTATTAAAGGGTACCTATTATGGATTTTTGAAAATAGCCCTTCATGTAGTGTGTAACATAGATCTAAGTGAACGAAAACATCCTGCAAAGTTTTAAACATGAAAGTTCACCGTATACAAAGTTATTGTCTCTCAAAAGTAAGAGTCGACTCTGAGTCGCTGATATGAATCGATAGACGAACGATGCTTTTCCTTTGTCTAGTTGACGTCAACTTGACAAGTTATTTGAATAAGATACGCCCACTTATTAGTTCGGAGACGCCAGGGAAAACTAACATCATGTCGAGACGCTGTGTTTTGAAGTGCGACGCAAAAGCAAACTTTTTTCATCTGCCCAGTGAGGAGCATTTGAAGACTAAGTGGCTACAGTTCATATATACAACTATACCACACAAGTATAGCCCGGACCTTGTTCTGTGTTCGCGTCATTTTGAAGATGATTGCTTCACAAACCTAAATGCTATAAAGTATGGATTTGCGAGCCGGCTGATACTCAAGGAAGGTTCAGTACCGAGTTTGGATCAGCTTCCTTCTCCGAATCACAACCTGTAAGTATAATTAATATTAATTGTTGCTTTTATGTATCATGCTCAATAATTAGTTTGTGTGTTGTGTACGCACAGCGCAGCTTCTAGGTCTTCAATGTCAATTGTTTTGAAATATGTAAAGTGACAGCAGGGCTCTCAAGTGTCACGCATTGAGCGTGACAGTCACTCATTTCGTCTTTTGTCATGCTCTCCCGCCACACATTGTATTTCTCACGCTGAAAAACTATTTGTAATATATTTAATATGCCGCAGCGCCCAAAACTCTGGCCGCGCCGCTCTCACTCAGTGTTGCCAGGTCCGTATGCCTGCACTGTTTCCGCGGGTTGTTTGTTTGTAGTGCACGGGTTGACGCGATTGTTTTATCCACTGGAACATGATTGTTATTGGGGAAACACTATTTGACTATTTTTAGCCGTGATTGGGCTAGTTTTGATGAGCAATTGGGGTGTTTTTGTTGTGCAGACCTGGCAACCCTGCTCTCACTGTGGAACCGGCAGGAATCAAGCGCGTCTCCTCTGGTGTTGTTCGTCTGGTGTTGTTAGCCAATCAGAAAAACGCACTATTGTATCTGGGTAAGATATAACGCAACAACCAATGACACCCCGTCGGCTCGGTGTCACTCCTTTGGGCTATGATTAGCGTCACGCAAAGGCGGGGTTTTGAAAAATGACTCGCTAAACGATTCATATGGGAGTCGGTGAGCAAATCAGGTAAACATAAATGCATATTATAAGACAACAAAAGTGTTTTTTGTCATTTCATGCTTGTAAAACTGTTGTTGGGGACTCCCAGAACAATATTAGGAACATTTTAAATGCCATAATAGGTACCCTTTAACAGAACGGTTATTGTAAGATCAGGTTTATCACTGAAAATTGTATCGTACTTTGTCTACTCTTTAAACAGCTTTATGGTAAAAATGGAAAACTCTGGCAACAGCTTTCTGACCACACGGCACTTTACTGTCAGAACAACAGTTTCTTTCAGCTTTACCCTGCCATTTGGCATAAAACACTGTTCATTGTCATCCAGTTTCAAGGTGACTACTACAAACACAGAGGTTTTTATGATTTTCTATAGCGATGTTCTCTTTATATTAATGTTTCTTTGCAGTCTTTAGCCACTGACTACAACGGTCTGGATCCTTCACTGGACAACGAAAGTACCTAACTCCAGATAAATGCTTACTCTTTGAATTCTTGCACCCGGGATCAACACAAGTCGACATCACTATGACTAAAAGTTTGCTTCATACTAAAGCAAAGCGGTATTTGTCTCTGGTAAGCTTATCCACAGCAGACAGTGGGAGTGGCCTTGGATGACAACATGCCCAGTGCATTATGGGTTACTACTCATTTATCAAAAAGGAAGACAGCAGCTTTTTTCCTCTGTTTTCTCTAGTTTTTTCACCTTTCTACTGTATATGTTTTATTGAAAGCCCATTTTGCCAGCGGTGAAGTATCACTTTATGTCTCCAATTACTGTCTCGGGTCACTGTACACATCATTGATAAAAGATATGCAATATGCAACGTAATGGAAAGAAGAGAAAACTTCATTATGGTTTCTTCCTCTCCTGTTCTTCAATTCCCCATGTGTAGTAATTCCTTTCTTATCTTTCACACAAATACATTCATATTTTATTAACGCTTTCACAATTTTTTCATCTTGTATCCCTGTATCTTTCGTAGGGCAGGGGGCAGCCCTCAGCTGTCAATCAATCTGGTCACACTAGCCAGTGGTCACATCCTCCACCTGTCCTTCAGCTTATGCAAATGAGTCTGACAGCCATTATCAATGTCACAGATGCCGCCCCGTGTGTATGTGTGGTTAAAATGCTACAGAGACATTCAAACACCTCACACACAGAAAAGAGAAGAGACAAGTCGACAAGAAAAGAGCAGCAAGAATCCTGAAAAAAATCCCAGTTGTGCTGTCCAGAAAGAATTTGACCAGAGGCTATAGTCGCTTACAATGCAGTCAGTGTGCACTAGAAAGGGAATAGAGAAACATCAAGACCTCTTCACTTCTATGGAGGACATCCAGCCACAGACCACAGCCGTTCATAACCTGGATTCTGAAACTACATAAAGAAAAATAATTCCAGAAGCTTGGGTAGAAGCCATATTTATTTAAATGCGAATGAAAAAGGGGCTGTAAGTGATAGACTTAGGCTGTACTGTTGTGTATACCTTCACTCAAAACATTATTTGTTCTTAATTAAACTAACCTAATAAAATTGATGCAAACATTTCCACACACTTAATAGAAGATTCTTCAACTTGACTTCCATTAATGTTAATGTAAAATAATGTTCGACTTAATTAAAGTTCCTGCAATGGAAATTTAACTGAATAAGTAAACTCTACTGAGTTACATAACTCGGATTAATTGAAACATCCAGAAAACTACAATATTTTGCAGTAACTATTAGCCTAGCACACACAAAATTAAATACTCGTTTAAAACTAACAAATTAAACAAAGAACTTAACTTCAACATTTACTGTCCTTAGACAAATGTAAACTGGGAAAATATCATACAATTATAATTTTCAAATATAATATAACTTAATTTTCAAATATTTTAAATAAAATGTAACAAAATATTATGTTAATTCATGTTTTAGCATTTATTTTGGTCATGAAATGATGACATGGATTTAGAAAAAAAAAGTAAATTATTTAAATATGTTTCTTGAAGTTATGATGTTAATAAAGTTTTTTGCACAAAAAAAATATATGCGAAAAACTGTTATTTTCAGACAAAGCATTATGAAATCATTTACTTCAGTTTTGTGATGCATCTGCTGTCAGATTCAACACAGTCGCTGCTTCATCTTTCAACAAAAGTTTCTTTGTGAACTCTCCATTACACTGAGCCTCGTTTACTAAACAAAATGCTCCGAACAAACATATAATCCTCCAACGCAATCTGGAACGCCATACATCCACTTGTTTCCACACTTGGATCATTCTGAAGTCTCTACAGAGACACAGATGAGCTGTTTAAACCAAGAGAACGTTCTTCCACTCGTCCATCTGTCCTGTTGTCGACAGACTCAAGTGTCAGAAACTGAACACACATCTGTAAACTGTACAGTGTAGACAGCATCAGTGATTATAATGGGTTTTATGTTTTTGATATGATGCTCAAAATGTCGGAGTGGGCGGAGCCTAAGAGGAGATGATGTAGAACTCTACGTTGATATCTTGATGAATAGTTTGTTTGTCTTAATAAAAAAGGAATAACTCTAAAAGTTTCTGATGAGTAATGGAAGAAACTGACAGAACAGAGACATAAAAAATATGTATAAAAACAGAGCTGGAGTATTGTTTTAGGATCTGTGTTTATTCTATATGCTAATACATGTGCAAAATCCCAATCCGACAGAGAGCTATTCAACCGTCAGTCAAACTCAAGAGATGGCTGATACATATGGGCCTGTGTGTCCTTCTGTACCCACTTAAAATCCACGTCTGTAATTCCCACAGGTTAAAGCACCTGTCAGGTGGAAAACTCCAACATCCGAACACAGACTCGCTCTATAAGCACAAAAGTTGTGTCAGCTGTTTGAAGCGAAGTTCCTCAAATCCGAGTGAATTCTCTGCTGTCTGTCAGAAGCTCGAGGAAACTTATCTCCAACTATAATGGAGCCGTAAGTTTTCAGGAACTTATAGGAAACGTGTCTAAGGTGTGATATACATCCATCAGTGGCGTTATTTTTTTTAAAAACTGGCTGAAGGGAACGGGAGAGAGGAAAATACAGTTTTGGTGTGTCAAACAAGTGTGACTGAAAGAAAATTTCTGATGAGGGAAAATTAAGAAGGAACAACCAAATAAATGGATGAAACAAATGAGAAATGAACATGTTTCTTGCATAACCAGTAATGTTGGTGTGTGTGTGTGTGTAATATGCAGTAGTGCAACTAACTGCTTCAAGATCAGACAACTTATTAAATGTCATCCTCCCATCTTCTGTCTCCTTCATTATTTTTTCTGCCTGATCTTTGAGCCTCACTCTTTTGCTTTTCTCCCCATCTCTTCCTCAGACTCGGAGTCAAGAGGCTTCTGCTTATCTGTTCTGCCTCGGGTTGCTATGGAAACTGCCCGGACGGTCAGGATTTGGAGTTCGGCTCTTCGTTCACGTCTTAATATCTCCCTCAACCTTGTCAGGACACACGCTCACACGTAAATAAGACCCCCAGATAACTATCCGTGAATGTCATCACTCGTCATAAACTTCTATTTAAATGTTAGCCTGTGTGTGTCAAACAGCAGCAGATTTCTTCAACCGCACTAAACATTGTAGTGCAAGCAACATAATTTCAATCTCTCTTTCTCTTTTAACCTGTAGTGAATCTCATTTAAAAAAAACATGTCCAGGCTATATTTCAGCTCAAAATGAAAAGAAATAATAGTTTTGCTTAAGGAAATCAAACTCCCAGTGTGGAGGTTCTGGATAAATCGAGAATCATGATTTTTTTGCTTTCAAACAGAGATTATGATTCTCCCATGATTCTGAACAGACAACTAAACAAACTGACATGTCATTTACTAGAGGTTCTGACAAAATGTTAATTGCAGTTAATTAAACCGAATAAATTATTTTAAAAGCGAATGATTCAATGACTCACTCATAAATACTTCACTAGTTTCATTACTGGATGAATCAGCATTTTTGAACAAATCTCTTAAATTAATGATTCAAATCCAAATAAATTTTTTCCAAATAAAAGTCACTTGTCACCACGCTGTAGCGATGTAATACACTCTTTATCTGAAGCGTCAAGTCTCTTTCAAAAGGTGATTGATTGCTACCACAGACATCAGTGTTTACATGCAAACTGTAAACTTTTTATCCCAGTAGTTCTGTGATAATCTGAATAATTGTAACACAGAAATAATGAAACTGTGTGGTTGAAAAGACGGTTTGTGAAGCTGTTTCATACCTATACATGACAACTGCTCTCTCTGCGCCAACACAGATCTGAATGTTCACTGTGACCGTACTTGTCTAAGGCTTCATAGACATAGACGAATCGTTGACAATGAGTGTGATCACGTGGGTGTTTGAATCGAAATCACAATCTTTTAATGATTAATCATGCAGCTTAATCTCCCAGATTTCATTAGTATGATACAAAAGAAACTGGCATATTGTTTAAAATAATGCTATATTTTTTACAGTAAAAAAAGCATTTAATGGCAGTATTTTTACACTTCTGAAAAACAACAACACAAGGTCTAGAGACATTTCCTTTAAAAATTTGACAATTTTAACTTAAGCACGTTTTTAGAACACCATGTCATGCAAAAGACGCAAGAGCAACGGTTAAATACATCCATCTAGTGCATGTTTACACTGAAAAACGATGGAAATGTAGTGCAGTTGAATGGAAAAACGTGTTTTATGGGTCCTTTACGGAGTTCCTTCTTGGAAATAACAAAACCACTATGCAAGTATATCTATTTTATTTTTCTTTGATTTTATGGTAAAATGTGACCCTGAAATGATTTCCAAGAGATTCAGCCTCTTATGATTATTTTTTTAGGTTCTGTAAAGGTACTTACAATGCTTAGAAGAAAGTACTATAAAATATCACAGTAATGAACTATAATTTATCCCTGGTAAAGTACTGTATGACTACCATATTAAATATGATACTCCACATGATACTTCAAAGACTACCATAGTTTAAAAGAAATATCTCACTATAAATATATCTTTTAAATTTCTTCTTTTCCACTCTCCTCCTCCAAAAACACTGTTCACTGTTACATTTGATATTTTCTCCATCTCTCTTTCTGTCTCTCTCTTAATGACTTTGTGAGCATCTGATATATCAATCACATATTTAGCAGAATTAACTTTTTCAGAATACACCCCAGACCAAAGTTTATACTGAGAAAGAGCAAGAGATAAACAGAAATGAGAAAATCTGAAAAACAGCAGATGAACAAGAACAAAGAACAAGAGTGAAAGCATAGAATCAAATATCTACTCGATTTCAGAGATGTGTATAGGTTTGTTTTAGGATTTGTATAGGTATACTGCAATGTGATGGTTGGGGTCGAGACATCGTTTTCACTGAAAGATGCAGTGCAAGTGTTAAGCCTAAATCATCACCTCCATGGCAACCACTGTCACGGTAACGGTGTGTGTGTGTTTTGTGTGTGTGTGTGTGGAGTGGGGGCACATGACTGTGTTGGGGAATATGAATATGGCACTTCTACCTGCAGCTCACCAGAGAAAAAAACAGAGTAGGGAAAAAGATGTATGAACAAGTGATTGTGTCAAGGCAATGATGAATGCTGGTGTTGTCTACTGTAGCAGGGTAAGAAAAGTCAGGCAGAACTGCTTGAAAAGCTAAAGAGAAAGTAAGACGTGTGTGTAAATAAGGAATTTATAACTATCTTTCCCTCCCCCCCCCCCCCCCCCCAGCCCTTTCACTGTGTGTGTCTGTGTGTATGTGCATGACATATATTATGTGACAGGTGATACAGAAATAATGAACTGTAGTTTAGAAGAACTGGATCCAATAGGGTTTCCGACACATGCTAACAACAGCAAGCATTCAGACATAACTATGAGCTAAACTGAGCTTGTGGGCCAGTCCAAACCAATTCAAATATACAAAACACGTACAAATATTTAAAGGGAGATTTATAGTTCTGTCAGCGTCAGACTGGCTCTTTCAGCTTTTGGATCACCTACTAAATTTTGAGTATCTTTTGGCAGTTTCACTGTTTCACACATATTATATGAATAGCACAATACAGTCCAGACCAACTGAATAAAGTCAGTAAAATGACATTAAAAATGCAATCAAATATAACATAATCCATGAAAATGAAGTTCACCCGGGGATTTAAGTATAAGACTGCCTGAATATAATTGAAATTACATTATGTAACACTTCATTATTGTCAGGATATAGGCACAGAGGCGGAGGTAAGTGAAAGCAAACGTGAGTTTATTTACAGTGATAAATGTGCAGAGACAAAGTTCATGTGCAGGTGCGTTGACGATCACGTCGTGCAGAGAATCCCAGGTGAGCAGACACTTCGTCAGAGAGTTGGACGTGGATAGACAACGTCCAGTGATACGAATACTCTTCTGTTTCAGAACCAGGGAGACACAGGGAGGTTTCGGTGGACACGTGGAGCACTTGGATCCCAATGGCAAGACTCGGGAAACAGGGAACCAGACTGGAATACTGGAGACAGCAAGACAGGGAGACAAAGGTGAGTATATTCTGAGGTGAGTATAGTTACGTGATGGGTCTTCGTTGGTAGATTAGAAACTTCAGGAAATCGTGAGTAACGGTCTTCTCCTGTTGGAGGCTTGACAATGACTGGAGTGTGTGTGAGTGTTTTATAGGGCTGGGTAACGAGGTGACTGATTGAGAACAGGTGTGACTGGTTAATATTCCGGGGAGAGTGATCTTTGAGTGATGGGTGGGAATGAATCTGATTGATTCCTGACACTACCCCCTCCTCCAGCGTCCGCGCCAGCGGACCTAGGACCCCGACGTCGTGGGGGTCTACCTCGAGGTCGAGGAGCAGGTTTGCCAGGGTGTTGTTCGTGGAAAGCAGTGAGTAGCATGGGATCAAGGATGTCCTTACGAGGTATCCAACACCTCTCTTCCGGTCCATAATTTTCCCAGTCAACCAGATACTCGAGTAGACCACCCCGACGTCGGGAGTCCAGGATCTCTCTTACAGCGAAGATGGATTCTGTCTCAACGGGAGGTACCAGAGGATTTTCATCTTGTGCTAGATCTGTAGAAGGGACTGGAACGGATGAGTGATGGGGCTTCAGGAGGGAGACATGGAACGAGGGGTGGATGCGGTATTGACTTGGTAGACGGAGTTGGTAGGTAACTGGATTGATTTGTCTTGTTATGGGAAACGGACCGATATATCTTGGACTTAACTTGCGACAGGGTAGTCTCAACCGGATATCCCTTGTTGAGAGCCAAACCAATTGTCCAGGTTGGTATTCGGGGGTGTTGCTTCGGTGAACGTCTGAAAAGTGGCTGTGGCGGTTTATGGCTTGTTGGAGGTGATGGTGAGCTTGGTTCCATATTCTCTCACTGTCCCGGAACCAGGCATTAACTGCTGGGACTTCTGAGGGTTCCCCGGACCACGGGAACAGTGGAGGTTGGTAACCCAGAATGCATTGGAACGGAGTCAGTTTGGTGGAGGTTTGTCTAAGGGAATTTTGGGCATACTCTGCCCACACGAGGTAACGACTCCAGAGGTGTTGATTGGCATGGCAGAAAGTTCGGAGGAAACGGCTGACATCCTGGATTTTTCGTTCTGCCTGACCATTAGCCTGTGGGTGATACCCTGAAGTGAGGCTTACGGTGACATTCATCAGTGCAAAGAAGGCTCGCCAAACTCTTGAAATGAATTGAGGCCCCCTATCTGATACAATGTCCTCTGGGAGGCCGAAATTCCGGAAGACATGTTCCATTAAGAGTTCTGCGGTTGCAAATGCTGTGGGTAAGTTTCTCAGGGGAATCAGCTTACACGCTTTCGAAAAGCGGTCGACGGCCACCAGGATGCAGGTGTTCTCTTCGGAGGGTGGAAGATCCGTCACAAAATCCACCCCAATGTGCGACCAGGGTCTTTGGGGAACGGGTAGAGGCATGAGTTTTCCTGCAGGCAAATGACGAGGGTTTTTGTTCATTGCACATAGGATGCACCCCTGGATGAATGATTTGACGTCTCGGAGCATGTTGGGCCACCAGTAGCAGTTTTGGAGAGTGGAGCAGGTTTTGGTGACTCCTGGGTGACCCGTACCAACGGAGGAGTGCGCTGAGGAGATAAGTGATATACGGAATTCATCGGGTACGTAGATCTTCCCAGCTGGGCATTCCGTAGGACTGGGTTGGTTTCGAGACAATTCCATCAGTTGTTCGTTTAAGTCCCACTGAATGGGATTGACAAAGATTTTCTCTGGCAAGATGTTCTCGGGTTCTTCCTGGTGAGTTTCAGGCGCATGGAGACGAGACAGAGCATCCGCTCGGACGTTCTTGGAGCCTGGACGATAGGAGATCTGGAAGTGAAATCGAGTGAAGAAAAGCGCCCATCTAGCCTGGCGTGGATTGAGTCGTTTTGCTTCTTTCAGATACTGGAGGTTCTTATGGTCGGTGAGAACCAGGAACGGGTGTTTGGCGCCCTCCAACCAGTGTCGCCATTCCTCAAGCGCAAGTTTTACCGCCAGGAGTTCCCGATTTCCGATATCATAGTTTACTTCGGCGGGTGATAACTTGTGGGAGAAGAACGCACATGGCATAGGTTTGGGTGACAAATTGGAATACTGAGACAACACTGCTCCTACTCCAGTGGTGGAGGCATCAACTTCTACGATGAACATCTCTTCGGGATTAGGATGTTGGAGTAGGGGGGCAGTGGTGAAGGCGGTTTTCAAAGACTGGAATGCGTGGTCGGCCTCCTCAGTCCAGAGCAGCGTTTTTGGTTTTCCCTTTAGGAGTGACGTTAGGGGAGCTGTTAGCAAGCTGTACTGGTGAACGAACCTCCCATAAAAGTTGGCAAAGCCAAGGAATCTTTGCAATTCCTTTACCGTTTGTGGGGTTGGCCATGAAGTGATCGCCTTGGTCTTGCGATCGTCCATCTGTACTCCTTTTTCACTGAGTTGATAGCCTAGGAATTCGACTGAAGTTTGGTGAAATGAACATTTTTCTGCCTTTAGGAATAAAGAGAACTCACGTAGCCGTTGGAGGACTAAGGAAACGTGTCGTTGGTGTTCCCCTGGATTCTTGGAATAGATTAAAATGTCATCGATGTAGATTATTACGAAGTGGTTCAGATAATCTCGGAATACCTCATCCATAAAGCTTTGAAAGATGGAAGGAGCGTTGACCAGTCCATACGGCATAACCAAATATTCGTAGTGGCCAGCAGGGGTGATGAACGCGGTCTTCCATTCGTCGCCTTCTCGAATTCGGATGAGGTTATATGCGCTCCTCAAGTCCAGTTTAGTGAACATCTTGGCCTCACGCAGCTGCTCCAGTGATGAAGGGACCAGCGGTAGTGGATAGCTGAACTTCACGGTTATTCTGTTCAGGGTTCGATAGTCGATACACGGACGTAGTCCCCCATCCTTTTTTGGAACAAAGAAAAAGCTGGCAGCAGCTGGCGACGTGGAGGAACGGATATACCCTTGTTTCAGAGCCTCTTCAATATACTGTTGCATGGCTTTCTGTTCAGGAATAGACAGGGAGTAGATTCGTCCTTTAGGAATGGGTTCTCCTGGAACAAGGTCGATCGCACAATCCCAAGTTCGATGAGGGGGTAATTTAGCAGCCTCGACAGGATTGAACACATCTGCAAACGAGGAATAACTGGTAGGTATGGAAACGGACAGGCTCTCAGTGGGGCTTTCGATGGAGGTTGAATTTACTGGGACAATGTTATGTGCATCAGCGATGGATGTGATCGCCAGCTCGGCAGTTCTGGACGCACACTTACAACCCCAATTTAGGATCTTACCAGATGACCAGTTGATATTGGGTTGGTGTCGAATAAGCCATGGGCGACCCAGAATTAGATCAGTCTGACTGTTCTCTAATATGAAAGGTTCAAAGAGCTCATGATGTGTATTTTCGACACCCAGGATGATGGGTTTAATCTGAGCTGTGACATACCCCTTGTTTATGGTTTCACCCGTCACTGCATGGATGGAGTATGGTCTCGCGGTGGCTGATTTCTCGAGCCGGAGTTCTTGGCAGAGTCGTCCCGAGATGAAGTTCCCTGCCGACCCGGAGTCCACAATGGCTGTGGCTGAAACATGGAAAGTCGTGGATTTTAAGATCACTGAAATAGTTAGTGGGGCTGAGACCGAATCGGCCGTAAAGACAGAACTCACCAGCATCCTGGGGGGCCGAGTCGGACATGACTGACGAAAATGTCCTCCCATTCCACAATACAGACATAACCTGAGTTCACGGCGCCGGGCACGTTCCGCTGGGGACAGTCGGTAAGTATCCACTTGCATCTTCTCTTCATCCGCTTCAGGCTGAGTCACTGTGGGATATTGAGAATTACTAGTGTATCGGCGATTTTCTGAGTAACAGCCCTGAGATCGTTGGTGCACACGGAGAGCTTGTTGGATAAATTTTTCTACACCCAGACTGTCATCATATATCGCCATTTGCAGACGGAGAGCAGGATTCAGACCACGTCGGTAAACAGAAATGAGTGCCTTGTCGTTCCACCCACTTACAGAGGATAAAGTGCGAAATTCCAACGAATACTCAGAAACAGATTTTCGACCTTGGGATAGTTGCAGTAGTTTGTCACTGGTGGAAGAATCATCAACTGGTCGTCCGAAAACTTCTTTAAAATGGTCCACAAACCCTTGTACCGATGAAGTTGTAGTGGACTCCTGTAACCACATGGTTTCAGCCCATCTCAAAGCAGCCCCGGATAACTGTTGGATGATAAAAGCGATTTTCGATCTTTCTGTGGGGTACAACTGTCTTTGCTGTTCCAGTGCGAGCGAACACTGAAGCAGGAACCCGTTGCAATCCTCCGCCCGTCCGGAGAATGGCACTGGACGCGATGCCTGGTTAGCGAAGCATATCACCGAAGTAGTGGAGTCTGCGGAAGTTCTGAACGTAGGCTGACCGGGATCTTGAACAGCGGCTGCAGCCTGGACCGGGTTATCATCTTGGTCACTATCTTCCATCGCGCTGTTTCACTTTTCTGTTCAGGTCAAGCCTTCTGTCAGGATATAGGCACAGAGGCGGAGGTAAGTGAAAGCAAACGTGAGTTTATTTACAGTGATAAATGTGCAGAGACAAAGTTCATGTGCAGGTGCGTTGACGATCACGTCGTGCAGAGAATCCCAGGTGAGCAGACACTTCGTCAGAGAGTTGGACGTGGATAGACAACGTCCAGTGATACGAATACTCTTCTGTTTCAGAACCAGGGAGACACAGGGAGGTTTCGGTGGACACGTGGAGCACTTGGATCCCAATGGCAAGACTCGGGAAACAGGGAACCAGACTGGAATACTGGAGACAGCAAGACAGGGAGACAAAGGTGAGTATATTCTGAGGTGAGTATAGTTACGTGATGGGTCTTCGTTGGTAGATTAGAAACTTCAGGAAATCGTGAGTAACGGTCTTCTCCTGTTGGAGGCTTGACAATGACTGGAGTGTGTGTGAGTGTTTTATAGGGCTGGGTAACGAGGTGACTGATTGAGAACAGGTGTGACTGGTTAATATTCCGGGGAGAGTGATCTTTGAGTGATGGGTGGGAATGAATCTGATTGATTCCTGACAATTATAAGGTTTAATTGGCAACCACTAGTTAATGCATTAAGTATCATGAACCAACAATTATTATTATTATTTTTTTACTGCATTTTTTAATATAAGTTAATTTAGGTCTAGGGGTATGACTGGTGCGAAAGGTCCCATGTTCAAATCCCGGACGAGCCCCCAATTTATTATGTTCCTATATATATATATATATATATATATATATTATATATATATATATATATATATATATATATATATATATATATATATATATATATATATATATATATATTTTTTTTTTTAAATCCATGTTCATTCATATTACATTACCTAATATAAAATATAAAAAAAATGTATTAGTAAATGTAAAATTAACATTAAGCAAGTTAACCAAGCACAGTAAGATCCTTGAGCAATGCCACGAGTGCTTCAAACACAATAAACACCTTTTATTATACAGACATTATAGACATCTGATTAGCCAGCTGTACATATGCGTATCTTGAGCTATAAGCTCGAGCTATAACACACATTTTCTTACTCTTTTACTGTATATACACTCACCTAAAGGATTATTAGGAACACCATACTAACACTGTGTTTGACCCCCTTTCGCCTTCAGAACTGCCTTAATTCTACGTGGCATTGATTCAACAAGGTGCTGAAAGCATTCTTTAGAAATGTTGGCCCATATTGATAGGATAGCATCTTGCAGTTGATGGAGATTTGTGGGATGCACATCCAGGGCACGAAGCTCCCGTTCCACCACATCCCAAAGATGCTCTATTGGGTTGAGATCTGGTGACTGTGGGGGCCATTTTAGTACAGTGAACGCATTGTCATGTTCAAGAAGCCAATTTGAAATGATTTGAGCTTTGTGACATGGTGCATTATCCTGCTGGAAGTAGCCATCAGAGGATGGGTACATGGTGGCTATAAAGGGATGGACATGGTCAGAAACAATGCTCAGGTAGGCCGTGGCATTTAAACGATGCCCAATTGGCACTAAGGGGCACTAAAGTGTGCCAAGAAAACATCCCCCACACCATTACACCACCACCACCAGCCTGCACAGTGGTAACAAGGCATGATGGATCCATGTTCTCATTCTGTTTACTCAAATTCTGACTCTACCATCTGAATGTATCAACAGAAATCGAGACTCGTCAATTTTGGTGAGCTCTTGCAAATTGTAGCCTCTTTTTTTACCTATTTGTAGTGGAGATGTTTGGTACCCGGTGGGGTCTTCTGCTGTTGTAGCCCATCCGCCTCAAGGTTGTGGTGTTGTGGCTTCACAAATGTTTTGCTGCATACCTCGGTTGTAATGAGTGGTTATTTCAGTCAAAGATACTCTTCTATCAGCTTGAATCAGTCGGCCCGTTCTCCTCTGACCTCTAGCATCAACAAGGCATTTTCGCCACAGGACTGCCCATACTGGATGTTTTTTCCCTTTTCACACCATTCTTTGTAAACCCTAGAAATGGTTGTGCGTGAAAATCCCAGTAACTGAGCAGATTGTGAAATACTCAGACCGGCCCGTCTGGCACCAACAACCATGCCACGCTCAAAATTGCTTAAATCACCTTTCTTCCCATTTGACATTCAGTTTGGAGTTCAGGAATTGTCTTGACAGACCACACCCCTAAATGCATTGAAGCAACTGCATGTGTTGTTGATTAGATAATTGCATATGAGAAATTTAACAGGTGTTCCTAATATCCTTTAGTGATACATAATGTATAAAATAAGAATATATATTTAGGATGAATATGTATAAAATTACATCTTAACACATTTAAGGCACCAGAGTATGTGATTTTGATTTCAGTTGTTCCTAAATTTTTTTGTGTAAATTTAGATTTTTTTTAAACGAAAGTTATTGATTAATCATATATATATATAATAATATATATATATATATTTATATATAAATATATATACAAATATTAGTGACGAAATATTCATATCATATCTCACATATTTACATCCGGCAAGAAATCGAACTTCCAATGTCTGCTAACAAGATTTCATCTATAAAATGCACATTTTTTTATAAAAATAAGCCTATTTTTTAAAGATTTGCAAATTTCCATTCCACACAAACTGAATTGAATATTATATTTATATATTATATATATAGTATTATATATACATACATTTAATATATATATATATAAACTAATTATATATATATATATATATATGTATATATATATATATATATATATATGTATATAAATATATATATATATATATATATATAATATATAGATATATATTATATATTTGACATATTATTCATATTACGAATTGAAAATTTAAATGAGTAAAAAAATGAGCTTAATAAAACATTTGTATAATCTTAATGGAACAAGGCAATGGACCATTAGCTTATTGTATTCGTATTCATAAATTATAATCTATTCAGATTTATACAAAATGTTTTATTGAGCTCTAGTTTTATTTACTCTTTTAAAATTATTAATCTTATAATATGAATAACATGTAAGAATTATTCAATTCAATTTAATGAAATTTTACTATACCATTGAAATCCGTAAATCTTAGTGTATTAAACACCTTGCAATGGCTTATAAAATCTTCAAATGACCCACACAACCTTCAAATGACCTGCAACTATACAACCTTTAAAGATATGAATTATGCATCTTCCTAAAGTCTAAAAATGAGATTGAATTCTTTCAGTTGGATGTGGTGTGACTGTAAATTGAACCCATAACTCTAATGAGCAAAGCATCTGTGTCTGAACGAGTGACAGCCTGTGAGCAGGCCAATGGTTTTATCTAAATTATAGTTTGAGTCACGTCACTCATTCTCATTTCAGATGATAGAGGATCTGCGGTTCCTTCGCCTCAGTGCTCATATGCAGGCTCATGATAGTGGAGAGGAAGGGCCAGTGCATGATGAGATGTGCTGATGTTAATTGTGTCCTGTCACAGCAGCAAATCCTGCAGCACACACACACATTTCTCCTGTGTGGAGACTAGCATGCATCAGGTGTCCTTGTGGTCCAGGTATTGCACGACTCACTTCAATTAAAGCTTGCCTTTTGAAAAAGTGCTTAGCAACACTATAGGCTACTGAGAAAGCTATGAGGGGGCAATATATTTATGTACAACGCCATTCAAAAGTTTCTGGTCAAAGATTTTTGAATGTTAATGTCTCGTACAATGTAATTTATTTCTGTGATCAAAGCTGAATTTTCAGCATCATTACTCCAGTCTTCAGTGTCAAATGATCCTTCAAAAATCATTCTAATATGCTGATTTATTCTGATTATTATCAATGTTCAATATTCATATTTTTGTGGAAACTCTCAGGATTTTTTTAATGAATAAAAGTAAAAAGAAAAGCATTTATTTGTAACATTATAAATGTCTTTACTGTCAATTTAATGCATCTTTCCTATATAAAAATCCAACTGGCCTCAAAATTTTTAACATTATCTCAGATGATATAATTTATTATTACGATCAGAGCCGTATTGATCTGGCACAAAATACATTAAAGAATCTCAATAAGGGTGACAGTATTAAACTGTAATGCATGATTTTAGGCTAAACACAACTAATCAAACTAAAAAAGCACTCTAAATTCTGTAGCCGAGTTAAAAAATGTGATGACCAACAAGGTTTACCTAAATATTGTGCTAAAAAAAAGATTAGCTTCAAATCATACAATGAGAATCACCTAATTTACACGATCACCTTGATTTACATGAACCAAATTGAGTGATTTGCTAAACTAAAGAGAAATTCCGATTTCTCAACACTACATATGAGCAAACAACTGTTTAAGAAAGCATATGAAAAACTGGAAAAGCTACTCGTTTAAAACAGCGTATAGCTACTATCAAGTACAAAAAAAAAAGGTCCACATTGAGTTGTGCCCCTATTGGTTTTTTATTACCTGTGTAATACAGCTGTTTGTGAATGTAAAAGGTCTGCAAAGTTGCATGACAAATAAAGTCACTGATGAAATGAGTCGTCAGTAATTCCAGTCTCACTTCCTGTTATAAAACTATGCAACAATGTAACAAATTTGCATAAGCCAGTCTAGGTCTTCATTGGCTGTCTGTGAACAGCGTCTACTTTGACCCTCAAACTCTGTAGTTGTAGCTGAGACTGGAAGAGTTTGTTTCGTGTTGTTCATTTTCAAGAAGACGATGTTTTCAGCGCTGAGAATACACTGTGATACACTTCAAAAGAACGAGGACTCGCACTGGAATTTATACGAAAAATCTGACACCATCGTGTCTAAAACAAAATCAAGAACCTTTAAAATAGCATAATAGATCAATCACAACAGACTCAGAAAGGATGGGTTTAGAGAGACTGAATCTTTGAGAAAAGTGTTTTTTGACCTTGGATGCATATAAACCTATTGTAGGAGGCTCTAAAACAAAATCAAGAGCCATTAAAATAGCATAAGGGATCTTTGAATTAACAGGTCACCGCTGAGGCCACTGCGTCTTCACTGCTCATCACACCAGAAAGACATTTTTCATCAATAATTTAGAAACACATACTCTCTGTCTCTGCCTCAATTTAAATTCCTTGGGCTTTGCATTATATCTAGAGGGGGAAAGTCTTGAGTCTATGAGAAGACAAACAGACAGTGAGAGAAAGACATTCACAAACAAATATAAGCACTCTCTTTTGCATGGCAGAAAGAACTGAGCCGAGAGGCTGACATCTCTAAGCTTCGCTATCTGCACTAAGCTTGAATCCAAGTACATAAGGCACTAATACGCCAGAGAAAGCCACTCCCAGGGCCTTCGAAGAATCTGAGTCAGCCTGCGTCCCTTCAGCGGGATCTGTGTGTATATTACAAGCATTACCAATACAAACTGGCACCAACTATTTTGCAGTTTAGTAGTAATGCTTTGAACATCGCAAGTGTCTTTCTTTTTTATTCCCTTTTCATTTTTAAAATTTTTACATTAAGCACAAATCTAAGGCCGCCTTATCCCCGCTCTGGGCAGTGTTAAAGTAAATGGAAAAATATATTTCTAACTGCCATGGCCCAATAAAACTGTCAGAGCCAACGCTAATCTGCACGAATATATCACTCTTCAATATTTCACTCTTGTAAAATAATAAAAGAAAGAAAGAGAGAGGAAATGAGAAAGATTTAGCGCTTAGAATTCAGAAAACGCTCTTGTAAGACCTCATATTACCCCTGACTACTTCCCTAACTATTCGCATTCAGCTTTGCGGTCAAAACTAATGAAGAAACTCTGACTAATGACAATAGCAGGGGTAGGTTCCCCGAAGAGCTATTCTGATCCAGGATTCACTTTAAGTGACTCATATATTAAGAGCAATTAAGCAGAAATTGACCTTTAGCCTGTAGTTTGTGCACTGTGGGATTCGTGTGTTGCTCTTTTCTATAGAAAATCAATGACGCAATTCACCCAGATTTAACCATTAACTAAAAGTTAACTATCTTGACCAGGCTGCTAAAAGTGACCCCACATTAATGTTGTAGTTGAAAACATTGCCCTGCAGTTAATGCACAAGCCATAATATACCGGGTTCAAATCAATATATTTCTCTAAATATATCTCATTCCCTCTTCTCCACATAATTTCTAGTCATCACCCATACAGTGAATCAGTGACTTGGTTCGTTTAGACAAATGTTATGCTTGTTCTACATGAATTGATTCACACATCATGAACCACTTGATACACATAAACAGTCCCAATGAACTAATTCACTTTAAACTGAATCCCAAAGATGTGTGCACACATGATCTAAAAAGTACATAGATACATAAATAAGAGTAGATACAGCCTAATTGTTGATAATCGCAAAGGATGTGTTCACACTTGTCATGTTTGGTTGGATTAAAACGAACCCAGGTGCGATTGCTCTGTTAGAGCAGTTCATTTGAATAACTGTGAGTGTTTCCATCTGAACCCAGGTGCCACCAAACGAACTCTGAGAACTCGTGAAGAGCATATAAAATGTGTAAAGGAGTTAAAACAGGACAAGAATCCTTTTGTCAAACAAACAGATCTGGTGTGAGGTGACGCGGTTCTGATGCCTGTACCGAACTGTGATGGGCAACATCACGACTATGACGAGAAAAATAGATATGCTTGAGCATTCTGTTCTTTTTAGGGTCACATCACGTCCTGTTTTTGGTTCGTTTACATGTATTTGGTCCGTAAAGTAAAGTGGACTGAGACTCATCTTTTTCAGCGCCTCGGTCCACTTGTTTGGTGGCACCAGGGTTCAGATATCAGCGTTCACATTTATACAAATGAACCGCACTAACAAATCAATTGCACCAGAGTTCGTTTTAATCTAACCAAACACAAGTGTTAACACACCATACATGTATTATTTTACAACCAAGAGAACCAAACTACAAGTGTGAACACACCCTAAAATGTATTATTTTACAACCGAGAGAACCAAACTACAAGTGTGAACACACCCTAAAAGTATTATTTTCTTTTTTTTTGGTCCGGACCAAAACAACCAAGAGAACTGAACTACAAGAGTGAACCTAAAGTATCCTCCATAATAAAGGAATGTCCTCCTGTGATTCCAGACCTGCATGAAGAGTAAATGGGGAAGAAATTGAAGTGCACTTACCCAAAACTCCCAGCCTATAGTTCATGGTGACTACAATGACATTGCCATATGCTGCAAGCACGCTGGCATCAAACATGTTTCCGGTTCCTTCCATATAAGAGCCACCGTGAATGAACAGCATGACAGGTTTCTTCCTGCGGTCACGGATGTCTGAAAAAAAGTCACAACGAGGAGAAAGACAGGGTTGTGTAAGCGTAAACTACAGAAAGATTTGAGTCACTTTGTGAAGCATACATGATTTTTATCTGAGCATGATGGTTGGATCCTTTGTTTGAGAGTAAATAGCTGGTCGTTAGGTCACTTTTGACACTAATAAGCTCTTACTCTTTAAGATATGACAACACAAACACACACTCACACACACCGAGACAGATGCAGAGGCAGCTGCAATGGAGCGTCGCTATAGTAACTGCCTCAATTTGATTTCCCAATCTACCCAACAGAGGCCATTCCATCAAAGTGACTCGCTCCCATTGACTGTTGCCATGGAGATCTATTACACAGACACACATTCGTTCACTTTTCGAACCCCTTGACACCTTCAATCACCACCTGAATCTCAGTCGATTTCATTAAAGCAGATAAACTGATAAAGTCAGGTGCTCCAAGATGCAGCAGGAGTGAACACACACACACACACACACACACACACACACACACACACACACACACACACACACACACACACACACACACACACACACACACACACACACACACACAACACACACACACACACACACACACACACACACACACACACACACACACACACACACACACACACACAACCACACACACACACACACACACACCTCTAAAGCGTTTCTAGAGTAAAGCATCAAACGGTCCGTCAAGAAGGATTTCTGACTTATTCGCCCATAATACACACATAGACTTGTGCTGTCATACATGACTGGACAGACACACAGTTGCTGTCACATTCGCACACTTTTGACATATGTGATTCCAAGTTTCACTTGATACACACATTTATTTCAATCTTGGTCAAACAGAACACTTTCCAAAATAAAATTAAATGAATGATAAGCGTCTTTCAGTGAAACTGCATCTGTGAAAACATTTATCAGACACAAATAATTATACTATACATATATAAAGCTAAAGAAAGATAGATTGAATGATAAAATGATTAAACGATAGATAGAGAGATAGATAAAACGATAGATGGAACAATATAACTATAGTCAGAGATAGATAGATAGATAGATAGATAGATAGATATAAGATAGATGATAGATAGATAGATAGATAGATAGATAGATAGATAGATAGATGATAGATAGATAGATAGAAAAATCGACAAACCAACAGACAGACTGACAAATAGAAATTACAGATAAACATAGATAGAAATAACAATATAGATATGATAGAATGATTGAACAACAATATATAATGATAGATAGACGACAGACAGATAGATAGAATAAACGTCTCGGGTTACGACTGTAACCCTTGTTTCTTGAGAAATGGAACGAGAACTAGGTCGAATGACACTTTGTGGGAACGCCCCTTAGCATAGCGGCTCTGAAGCATGAATGAAACTAAGCCAATCCTGATTGGTGTTGCGTCATGAATGAGCCCTCACGGCCAAAGGTGAAGGCAAACTGCACATCAGATAGGCCATAGATATAGCTTGAATGATCCAGTTGCTAATGATCTGCTTGGAAGCGGGAAGCCCCTTCTTGGGCGACCCGAAACATACTAGCAACTGTTCTGACTTCCACCATGAAGAGGACCTCTGAATATATCATTTGAGAGCTCTGACAGGGCAGAGCAGATGAAGTCCCTCCTCATCCGGCGTCATGTGAGGTGGAGGATGAAAAGCCCGCAGAACCGTAGGCCGTGCCACATTGGATGGCACCTTAGACACAGGCCTGGGATGCAGGATAGCTTTAGTGTGGCCTGGAGCAAACTCCAGGCACCCATGGGATACAGAGAGCACCTGAAGATCTCCTACTCTCCTCAGAGAAGTAATGGCCAACAAAAAAGCCACCTTTAGGGAAATGTTCTTGGCCTCAGCCGACTCCAGAGGTTCAAAGGGGGCCTCGGCCAGCCTTCGAGAACCACTGCCAGGCCCCATGTGGGAACCCTGGTACGAGCCGCAGGTCTCATCCTCCAAGCCCCACGGAGGAAACATACGGCCAACTGCTGTTTCCCCAGAGGCCATTGACCCAGAGGAGCATAGAAAGACGCAATGGCAGCCACATACACCTTGAGTGTGGATGGGGTAAGACCAGCCGAGAAGCGATCTTGGAGAAACTCCAGCACTGAAGCCATCGGGCAGGTAACTGGGTCCACCTCACGCTCTCAACACCAAAACATTCCATTTTAGGCCATAAAATTTCCTTGTGGAGGGAGCTCTAGAGCTGAGTATGGTCTCTACTACTCCTGCCGACAGGCCAGCCTCTCTGTACTGTGCCCCCTCAGGGGCCAGACCCACAGTTTCCATAGTTCCCGCCAAGGGTGAAATATTGAGCCCTCTGCCTGTGTCAGCAGGTCCCTCCTGATGTGAATCTCCCATGGAGGGCCGTCCAGGAGCGATATTATATCTGAGAACCATACTCGGGCCGGCCACAACGGGGCTACCAGCAATAGACTGATTCCGTCGCGACGGAGCCTCTGTAAACTCCTGGGAGCAGCGGGGCTGGATGTGAGAGGGAGAACCACAGTGGACAGTGGGACATATTTGATCCACCACCTCGGGGTGGAGTCTCCAT